>BMAU01018158.1:0-600000 GCA_019973935.1 Trichonephila clavipes | reverse complement strand
CCCGGATAGCTGTTCCTGTAGTTTGAAATTGTCTCCAAAGTCGTGAAACGATGCTGTGATCAATTCCGAACTCTGCAGCCACACTTGCCACACTGCGGCCTTCCTCCAACTTCCCAATGATTCGACCTCGGGTAAAAGCATCCAGATGTCGTCTAACAGATTGATTATTCGCCATTTCTCGCTGAGGCAGCAACTTGGTGTGATTTTAACTGCTATACGGCGTGCAATCTCTTTGCCAGAAATACTGATCTTACACCGACAACATGCTTTATACTACTCAGACACTCCCCCATTACGTCTATCTGCATATCTGCGCATGTGCTACCGTACATCACCTTACTTAATCTCCTGATTGGTCTTTCTGTCCGCTCTGCCTCTTCGTTCAGCTGATATGCTAATTTTTCGACTTCGTCCTTAATTTTTGCACACCAGTGTATATATATATATATCTCTAAGAAAAGAGACTCCCTCCCTCAATAATCACATGATCTCCAGAACTATAAGGCTTACAGCCTGCAGGGATATTGCCTTTAATGAATAGAGATTAGCTTAATTTTTCAAAAATTGACTCTAAATGGGGGTAGCAGGCCGTTATAGACAAACATTTCCGTTTTTCAACAATTGTATTCACAGACTTAAAATTGGCCTATATGTTTTTTTATTGACTAGAGATATGCTAAGAACAAGTTTTCCGGAAATCGACACCCAAAGGGGAAGGTTAAGATGTCGTTATAAGAAAAAAAATCCCGTATTTAAACTGTTAGATATAAAAATCTTTGACAAACATTTCGGCTAGTGAAAAGATCCGCTAATAACGGATTTTACGGAAGACGAAAAACATGAGGGGCTGTTACGGAGGCAGTATAGATTAAAGAATTTTCTGTTTTTGAATTATTAGACTTACAAATTTGAAAAATATTTTTCACACACACACAGTTGATTATAGATCCAATAAGAAAGATTTTTGTGGAATTTGTCAAAGACGGGGAATAGAGTATACAATTGCATTCTAGATTTTTTTTTAAAAAAAATCCTTCTTTTTGAACTGTTAGACTTTCACATTTAAAATTCAGCAAGCACGTTTTTATTTGTTAAGTAGATATTTAACAAAAATGTTTTCTGTGCATATCAGCTCCCATAAGGGGTTGTGGAGTCGTTATAGAAACACAAAAATCGTGTTTTGAACTAATTGACTCTTATAGACTTAAAATTTTATAAACATGTTACTTTAAATGAGCAGAGCGATTCGCTAAAAGGCTGAGGAAATAGACTACGAGGGGTATGGATCTTGCTTCTGTTTAAGAAATCCAAGTCCTGTTTTTGCTTAAGTTAAGGTACAAAGGCTATAAGAATGTATTTTAGTACAATCTAAATCCTATCCCAGTGTTTCTCAAACTTTCAATATTTATGACCTAATATTCATCTATCATAATTTTCATCGCCCCCCTCACCCCTCCAATCAATAACAATGTATTTAATGCGATAATACACTTTGACACTAAAGCTACTATACGGCTTTAACCTCCCAAGTACCTTAGGCGTATATAAAGGTCTCGCTTAGCCAAAGCACTAATACGTCTTTCCAAAGTACGATATTTTCAGTGCACTGCTCTTTTTTCTCTTTCTTTCCACCCCCCTTGCCCTACAAACGCGAGCCTACGTGAAAAATGGGAGCATTGGGGAGCGACTCGCGTAGAATCAATTCAGCAGTTAGTGCAATAATTATAAACCGTACAAATTACCAAGATAAGTATTAATTGTTGTACATAGTTTTATATATGGCAAGCCCATGTGGTCATTGGTAATTATTAATATTGTTCTTATTTTAATATTGTAAAATTAACTATAAAATACACCCATTGTGCACTACGAAAATTAATTTATAAGTGTATTATATCAGTGTAAATGTATATTTTTTATATGTCAGAATATATTTTGTTTGTTAATTTCAGTACGTTAATGTTTTTTTTTTTTTTTTAGAAAAAATCTTTTGTTTCCAACTTCTTTATTTAGGCCCCTCCTCATAGAGTTATCAAGCACCCGTAGGGGGGCACACCCCACAGTTTGAGAAATGCTGGTTTATCCATTTGGAATTTGATCGTAATAAGTTTATAAAAAGAAATTACAGTCTAACATTGTCATGGAATACCTGACGAAGTGGGGGGGAGTAGCGGCTAATAGTTAATAAAATACATTTCTAGAAAAACTCATCTGTTTTCAAAACATGTTTTATTCTAGATAAGAAAAGTTCATTTGGAAGATATTATTCTTTAAAAAATTACTCTAACATTTTGAATCCTTCATTGTTTTATTTTTTAAAGAAACCAGATATTCTTTTTTTTAATATTATTTATTTAGAGGCTTTACTTAAAAATAAGTTGCGTTGAATGTCCACTTTTATCTCTTTCCATCGTTAAAAGTATAAGCCGTTTTCTTAAGTGAATGTGGCAACTACAAAAAGGATAAGAGCACTTTTTTAGATATCAGAGATTCCAATTACATTTGCTGTCAATAAAATTAATAGGAGGCAATTACTTCAGAGATAGAATGATTTGTCTTGTCAAAAGCAGATATAACAGGAGGAAAAATGTAATCCTTTAAAAGAAAAAAAAATGTTTTACCAAGCTGGAAATTCTTAAGGAATTTTCCTGTACTATCTGATGGGATTGACAGTGACATGATTTCCACTTTATTTGGTTTTTGAAAGGTGTGTCTGAAGCGATGTTTGAAACTTTCTGAAAGTATAAAAAAAAGGCATGGAAAATCTTAATTATGTATCAAGTAAAATTTTTCTGACATAATTAAAATTTCTTTTATATAATTATTCAATAACATTGTCTCAAGGTAACATAAATATGCTTGTTAATTTTTATTGCAATTATATTTATCTTTGCTTTCAACAGAAAAACTTGTGAATAAAGGCCAGTAAATCAAAATTTCGTAACTTTCAATCAAAAGTATTTTTAATTAAAACCCTACAAAACACAATTTAGATATAAAAGTACATAAAAGTTATACCAAAATGGATTGTTTAAAAAATAAAAATAGTTTCATAAATTTAGATTATTTTAACATTAATTATCCTTTTCTTAAACTCTAGTGCAAGACAGAACGTAATGAAATACAATGTTCAAACCCAAATGATGTATTTTTTGTTGTCATTTTACCAAATGAAAACTTAAATTATAATAATAATAAAATAAGGGTATTACTCCTTTTTAACAAATATAATTCACATATGAAATATATTTTCTACATTTATCATCTACTACAAAAAATAAAACAAGTATTTAAATATAAATATATTGAAACACATGAAAACTTAGAATTATTGAAAAATATATGTGATTGTTGCTTATAAAGTTTTCTGATGTAATTAAGTCTGCTGTTTCCATTTTTCCCATCAAAGTATACACCCTTTAAAGTCAATGGATATTATTAGAAAATATTTTAATTAATGATTTGTTAACAAGTTTTTGCAACTTCAAAGTGAAAAAAAATAATTTTTTGAAAATGCATTTCTCTTACATAATATTTTGTGAAATAATTAAAAATTTTCGAATTGTTGTCAAAAACCCAAACACACTCGCCTTATAAATTTAAACTTCATAGACTATCTTATACGAAGTAAATTCCCATTTAATAATAAGAAACACACTAAAAGACATCAACCCATTTATTGGTATAATGATATGTTGCTATATGCCTAAAGATCTGATTGACATTGTCCAGGTATTTGATAAATAATTTGTTATTGTTGTTATTGCGTATACTCGAAAGATCTGACATAAATCAGATCAGCTCCAGAAGGTTGTTGACAGCCAAAAAATCTATTATAATAAGAGGATCGAATGTTAGGTTCCCCTTAGAAAGTCCGATGCAACTTAGAATGTGACCCGATGAAGCTGGATGGTCACAACATTTTTACAAGTGGGTCGATTTTTATGCCTCTATCAAAGGAAAGGCATTTAAGGTGACCACTTACTAGTCTAGCCAAATCAGTCTGGGAGCCACGGTCACATTTGATTTCCAGCACAGTGCCGAGGTGTACCATTGGTGAGTAGGTGGAATATGCCGTATTAATTTGAGTTTAGATCTTTCATTTGAGTATAGATCTTGATAATTAAGCGAAGGGCCAGTAGCCGTTTAATTCTCACTGCCTTCTTTGGCCAGTCTATCAGCGACCTCAACGCGAACGATGAAAGAAACGTATGAATTTTGCTCGAACTGAGGAAGATCTCTCTCCACGAATTCCACCTTCAATGGTATAACAGCGTCTCTCAAACTGTGGACCGCGTCCTCCTCGGGGGGCGTAGAAATTCTACGAGGAGGGCACGAGCATATTGAAAAGTTGAAAATAAAAGAGTTTATTTAAAAATATTATTCATTTACTGAAAGTAAACAAACAAAATACACTCTGACATAATCAAAAATAAAATACACATTCGCACTGATATATTACACTTATAAATGTATCAATGTGCTACAAACACCATGTATTTTAGAATTAATTTAACGATACTATAAGTAAAGAACAAGTTAAATAAATGCCAGTGTCTCCATGGAATTGTCACACATATATAAATTTAAATACAAAACTTAGCACTTATCTTGATAATTTGTACGGTTTATAAAGGGTGTTTTTTGAGAGGTATAGAAATTTAAATTGCAATAAAACAACGATGTATTATTCGATTGACATGAATTTTTTTCTATTCGAAAGATAATCTTGTGGCATTACATTTTAAATGATTTCTGGCATAGGATTGCCACGGCTGGCTCGGATGTAGTTCAATCTGGACGTCCAATTTTCGATGACTTTTTCCAACGTTTGTGGCCGTATATCGGCAATAACACGGCAAATGTTGTCTTCCAAATGGTCAAGCGTTTGTGGCTTATCCGCATAGACCAATGGCTTTACATAGCCCCACAGAAAATAGTCTAGCGGTGTTAAATCACAAGATTTTGGAGGCCAATTCACAGGTCCAAAACGTGAAATTAGGCGGTCACCGAACGTGTCTTTCAATAAATCGATTGTGGCACGAGCTGTGTGACATGTTGCGTCGTGTTTTTCGAACCACAGCTCCAGGACATCATGATTGTTCAATTCAGTAATGAAAAAGTTAGTAATCATGGCTATATACCGATCACCATTGACTGTAACGTTGTGGTCTTCATCGTTTTTGAAGAAGGATTCCACCAGCCCATAAAGGGCACCAAACAGTCAGTTTTTCTGGATGTAGCGGTGTTTCGACATACACTTGTGGATTAGCTTCACTCCAAATGCGGCAGTTTTGCTTGTTGACGTAGTCATTTAACCAGAAGTGCGCTTCATCGCTAAACAAAATTCGCTTATGAAAATCGCGCGCGCGCGCGACCATTATTTTCGAAATAAAATTGCACAATTTGAAAGCGTTGATCAGGCGTGAGTCTATTCATGATGAATTGTCAAACCAAACTGAGAATAAATCACTTGAATGTACTCACTAGTAATCATGGCTATATACCGATCACCATTGACTGTAACGTTGTGGTCTTCATCGTTTTTGAAGAAGGATTCCACCAGCCCATAAAGGGCACCAAACAGTCAGTTTTTCTGGATGTAGCGGTGTTTCGACATACACTTGTGGATTAGCTTCACTCCAAATGCGGCAGTTTTGCTTGTTGACGTAGCCATTTAACCAGAAGTGCGCTTCATCGCTAAACAAAATTCGCTTATGAAAATCGCGCGCGCGCGCGACCATTATTTTCGAAATAAAATTGCACAATTTGAAAGCGTTGATCAGGCGTGAGTCTATTCATGATGAATTGTCAAACCAAACTGAGAATAAATCACTTGACAGCTGTTAAGATGGCGACAGCTGTTAAATCGGTCGCCATCTTGGAAAGTAATGCCAACTTAAACTTCTATACCTGGAAAAAAAACACTCTGTATAATGAATATTTTTACTGCCGATTAAAAGTTATGCGATTCGCTTCCCCATGACAACCGTTTGTTACGTAGGCGCGTGTATGTGGAGGACGGGGAGGAATAAAGAAGCAAATAATCAGAAATAAGCAAATCCTTCGCAAACATTGTCAAGGTCCTTGTATTGGATTCCAAAGCCTTCGGAATAATTTCATGGATAGCACTGCAGAAAAAAGATCGTACTTCGGAAAGACGTATATATGCGTCCGAGGCAATTAACACGCTGGCTGAGCGAGACCCTTATATACGCCGGTGTAAATTAAAGGTTAAAATCGTATCGTATTTTTAGCAGCATAGTATAATATTGTTGAATTCAATACATTGTTAGTGTATGAGAGGTGCGCTATGGAAAATTATGATTAAATATTGGGTCATGAATATTGAAACTTTGAGAAGCATATCGAAGAGTTTTGAGATATCTATGAATAAAGTACTTTTTTTTACACCTATGAACTTCTTACTTCACTACAGTGAGAAAATGTGTCATAAAATATATATTAATTCACCCAAATTAAAGTTATGTTTTTATTTAAAAGTTTACTTACACAAACACTTTTTAAAACTTCTACATTTCTTCGATTTTAAATTTGTTTCCAGTACATTCCATATTATCTAGGAGTAGATTTAACCCAAAATGTGGTGGAACTGGAGATTTGTCAGAAAATGAAAACTCACTGGTGAGTTTCATTCACACACACACACCACACACACATACATTTACACACACTTACACACACATACACACTCACACTTACACTGAGCTGTCTCAACACACTTAATTTTAGTCATTCTCACCTTAGCTGCATCGTCTGTCCATCAGTCCATTATCCCCATTTCTATTCATTACACTTCAGATTAAATGACAAAGTTCGTTTGTATACATCTCTGATCCTTCACAAGATGAGGTTCTCATGACAAGCAGCGCCAGAAAGGAAACAAAAAGGTTAGTTAAGGGAAACAAGCGTGATCACCCGCTTCCAAGTAAACTTTGCTAAAAATGATTCTTCTACTTTAATTCTGTGATTGAGAGAAAAAGGCCAAAATTGAGAGAAAAGTGGCTAAACGAATCAATTGAGAGAGTTTTGTTTTATGCTGTAGACTTTGTAATATGGCGCATGTTTCAGGGAGGGGGAAGACACGTGTTGATTGTCATTCAGTTAAATCTAAAATTCTTTTACATGTACAAATAAAACTATTTGCAAATATTAACTGTGTATGGTAAAACAATTTATGATAAAATTAAGAATTGTTCTATTGCGTTAAAAATAATGAGAAATATCCTCCAAAGGTATTTAAAATATGTGTAAAACTGAATCATCTGGAAAAACTTTAACCTGATTTTTATTGAATCAATGTATTTCTTATTTTCGAAACAAATTTATCTCAAAGTCAAATTTTTTCAAAGGAAAACGCAACAAAAGTGTTAATATAATTACATGACCATCTTAAGTAAGGATGTCAATCATTTCAAGAATACGCCGCAAGTTTATTTATGCATGGTAGGTCACAGAATTTAAATTTTATTTTATTTCCAACCGCTTTTAAGGTATCTCATTACGTTCGGAACCGTGATTTTGCAAAAGATGAAATAGATAATATTTATGATATTTAGTGTCATTTAGGTTAGAATAAAATTGTTTTAAGAATAGTGTAACAATAAAAAATTATTTAAGCTCAATAATTTGATAAAAAATGAACTTAGAATGACCCATTTTCAAAATATTCTCCTTTTGTGAAAAATGCTTCTATTTTAATAATATTTTACCTGTAGATAGCTCAGACCTCTTTACGGAGACTCAACTACAACTTTTGAAATATTTAACTTAGAAGTGGGTGTAACCATGTTTTACGACAACAGAGTGGTGAAATTTTAAGAAAAAAACGCCGATAATTATTTCAATGGGTTGTAACTCTGAAAATAATGTGAATGTTTCAAAAATCATAGTTGAGCCTCTGTACAGAGGTTTGAGCTATATACAGACAAAATATAATTATAATAGAAGCATTTTTCACAAAAGGAGAACATTTTGAAAAAAGGTTATTCTAAGTTAATTTTTTGCCGAAATAGTGTATTTAAATATTTTTTTTTGCCAAAACGTCCCCAAAACAATTTTATACGTGTATTCTAATCTAAGCGACACTAAATATCATGAAAACTATCTATTTATGCGACTTTTTAAAATCATGGTTTCGAACGTAATCGGATACCTTAAGACATTATGTTAAGTTTCTTCACGCTGCAATTGTAATTTGTTAAAATAACACGCAAATGAAATGTAGTTCCTGATTTATGTAAGCAATGATTCTTATTGTATATCTTTTTGTACATGAGGATGACTCAATATAATATAAAATTATCTCGCACTGTGTACAAAAACTACATTTTAAATCTGTGAATTACACTCAGCATTAGTTTTTAAAATTATTCATTAATTGATATTTAAAAAAAACGTAAATTAATTAAAAGAAAAGGATTGAAACAAAAAATAATTAAATAAACTTTCATTGAACATCTAATATTTTTTATAAGCATTTACTTACTATTTCTAAAGAATTAACAACTTTAATAATTAAAGTAAAAAAAATAACAGTCCCCATCTTCTAAAAAAATTCTGTTTTAACAAATAACTTAACAGTTTATTGCTTCATCTTCTTTACAGCTTACAAAAATCTCCCACACCTTTTCAATTCAGAATGAAATTAAAGAAAACTAGAGAAAATAACTAAATAAATTACTGGCAATTACAGAAACCTTTGCTTTAACTGCATTTCTTCGAATTTTCAAGAACGGGCGAAGAATTCGAAAGATACTTTGAGAATGAAACTGGCAGTTTCCAAAAGAAATAATAAATTCTGTTTGTATTTGTTTCTTAAAATAAGAAATTAAGTTCATCTAAGTTAAAATGATTTTCGAATATAATTTATGCTGGTATGTTGCTGAAAAACGGAAATGTTAAGATGCAACATGTATCATTTTCTCTATTAATAAAATGTTATTACTTAAGCAACAATTTATTGCTGTAAAAGGTATTTCGAAAGAATTAAAATATTTATTTTTATTTTATTTTTAAATAATGTTTTTTTCTTCTTTTGGTTGATAACTGTAATATAAAATGCTTTTTGTATAATAATGCGATTTATCATAGAAGAAATAAAATTTAATTGATGAATTTTAAATAAAAACATATAAAGAAAGAACTGTAAAAGTACAATTAAATCAATATAGGACTTTTTTGTTTTTGCTAAAGAAACGTTACAAAAGTATCTGGCACATTAATGGGAAGTATTCGGACAGAAAAGAAAATCAACACATTGATTTTATAATAAAATTTTCTCTCTTCATAAAAAATATTGGATATTTAAAGAAATAACTTCGTTATAAGAAATTTTATTTGACGTTTCAAACATTGCGGAAAATCGTAAATATAGTTTTTTTGCCAAATATCGACACAATTACAGAAAATGTTTACTTAAATGACATGATTTCACCATTTAGTATAAGTGTAGTTATTTTCAAATGTTGCTAAGCAGCTATGGGGTAAAATATTTTTAAATAAGTTGCTGCAAAGTAAAACGCCAGACGCGCCAACGACGATAGTTTAATTTGAGTAGCCCTTAGTGAAGATAGCACATTGTTTTTCATTTGTTTCTCTTATTGTGTATGCTATTTGTGCTACTTTCAGCGACAATTTTTTCTGATTAGCGGCAACAGAATTTCGTACATGGGTAATTTTAAACTACAAGTGATCGCGTTAGCGTAAAATTCTGGCAATATGGCTTCGCAGGAAATTTTTTATAAATAAGAAACAATATCTCGAGAGAAAAAAAAACATTTTGATTGCTGAAATCCAAATGGGGAGATGACAGAATGAAAAAAACAACCCGTGGCAGGAGGAAAAACTGGCTGCATGATGATCACATGCATTAAGATATTCCAATAAGTGAATGTAAGTTTTACAAACTATTCGAAAACTGAAAGACATTTAAATAACTTATCAAATATATTTTACAAATAAGATTTTTATTAAAAAATGATAACATGTATTTGTATGAAGGTGTTTTTCATATAATCTATAACAGAATAGAAAGAAAATATTAAAATTATATTTTAAGAGAATAATTTAACGTTTCATTAATAAGTACTGTGAATATAATTCTAAGATTAGTCTCCATTGTATTTATTTACAATCTGGATGAGTGTTACATTAAAGTCACGCTATAAAGCAACAGGACGGCTATTGGCGACGGACCTCGCCATTTTGAGCTTCGGTTAGGTGACGAGGACTACACGTGTGAGCTGGCACTTCCTCCTAATAACAACAACACTTTATGGGGGGGAGCGAAAATTGAGGCTCGGCAGTCTTAACGTGCGTCAGCCTTCTCTACAAGGAGGGTCTTTAGTGGCGTAAGTGAATGTTAACGTCGCACTATTCAACTACTCGAGGGCTTTTGGCGACGAACCGAGTAATTTTGAATTATGGTCAAGTGGCGAGGAGGACACCTAAGCTAGCACCCCCTTCTCCGAAATACTACACAGCACCATTGGAAGGGCGCTTCCGGGTCGATGTATTTAACATGCGTCGAGCTCCTCCCCCACGAGTCCGTTACCTTGACCACTAGGCTATCGCAACAACGGATTTTCAGTGTTACTAGGCTTTGAATCCACGATGCTCAGGCCATAACCACAAGGCTCGAGTGACCACCTAACTCTCCGTAATAAATCACACACAACGACTTTTAATATACTTTAGAATATTTACTCTAATACCTTCACTAGTGAAATATATTTCTTGCATGTTTTTTTAAAACTAAATAAGACTGCTAAAAAGAATATTGTTACAGTTTTTTTTCTTACTACCCCAAATCATTACGACACTAAAAGAAGTGTTTAGTTAAAAAAATATATAATAAAAACAAATAAATGAATAAAACTCCAGTAAAAATGAGTTTCTTTTTTCAGATCCAGTCTAAAAAATGTAATATATTTCTTCGCAACACGGCTTAGAACTTTAAAGTTCCACTTCCGGCATTCTCTTAAGAACCCCTCTGATTGTGAATTGCCCCTTGAGAATTTCTTCCCATCGCCTCGGTTTGAATGAAAGTCTCGTAAATTAAAATTCTTATCAATGGATGGTAATGATATTTAGGTTTTAAGTGTGTTATTTCCTCACTTTTTTGAGGACGGTTCACCCTCTCATTGTCATTTCACGAAAAGTTTGATAGGGTTATTGCTTTTTTTTGTCGAACACACACGGAAATAAATATTTTCCGGTTCCTAGAAACCTAAATAATTTTGCTATCCTTTGAAATATATAAGAATGGAATAATCGTATAAATCTCTCATAATTTATTATCCAGTCACAGTTAACTTTTGGTGGTGTTTCATCAATTAAAATTTATGTATCTGAGTATATTTTTCTCCATGATTTAAAATGCTTGGATGCAGGTAAATCTTTAAAATCGTTTTAGAATTAATAAATAACAGCTTAATAGTTTATACGATAAAAAAAATGTTTTACTAATAAATAATAATTTAGTAAATATTGATTAGTAAATTAATAAGTAATAGTTAAAAATTAATAAACATCTCATATAACAATTCAATACATAATAATCAATATTTTAATCTCGACCCACATTCAATAATAAGTTACATAATTAAAAATTTAATAATTCATAAATAATTCATTAAATACGTATAAGTTTGTTTCTAAATATTTAATACTTTAAAAATAACAATTTGATTCTCTATAATTTTACCATCCGCTAAAAATTTTAGAAAAGAGGCATTTTATTATGCAAGACTGTAATTATTTAGCCCCAGTAAACTTTTGATATTTTATTTTTGATTTCATTCCAGACATCTGTAATGTATCCAAGTTCCATATTTTTCATTACATTCTGAAGCATTTCATTAGTTAATAGTTCTCAGCTTTCCCTGAAATTAAAATTGATTAAAATGTGGAACATAGCACAATTACTTAAAAAAACATGCAGACGCAACAGGGGTTTATTTGCTATTCTGACTTAAAATATTTCTAAAATGCTACATATGTCACAGAAAATCACTAAAACTAATAACAAAGTTCCTACTTTTTTTTTGTTATTTCAACACATTTCTCCTTTGTATGTTTTACTCTCTTCTCTAGACTCCACCAGCGGAATCCTTTTATATATGATGCCAAATTGTTCATTTCTTATAATATTCAGGAAATAATACTCAGAAATGTTTAAAATTACAATGCCTAATTGTTCGTTTCTTATTGTATCGGAAATAATACTCGGGGATTTTTAGAGTTACAGTGCCTAATTGTTCGTTTCTTACTATATTCCGGAAATAATACTCGTGTATTTCTAGAATTACAATTAATTTAACAGAATAAAGGTTTCATTCAAAAAATGATAGTGCTTCAGTATGTGCTTGTTTATTAGAATTGAACCACTTTAAGAAATCAACAGCTTCCATCAAATGTTTTCCAATCTGGCATCCATGACAATTCGTGGAAGATATTTTCATTTATTAGAGTTGAATGGACATAGAAATCCATTAGCTTAGTACTCTTTTCTCTCTATCTCTAAGTGACAAAGGTTAAAGATATTTTTGCTTTTTAGAGTACGATGACAGTGAAAATTCAACTGCTAAATTCTGTGTATTAGTTTAACAGTAAATGAAAAGCTTGAATGACATTTTAATTTATTACATTTGAAATCCAACTTAATTTCCTTACCACTTTTAAAGGCAACACTTCATGAAAAGACTTGAAATATGTTATAAATTTATTTGAGTTGCAGGATCGCAGAAACACAATATCTCAAACCACTTTTAGCTTAGCTCTAAATGAAAAGTCATTCTTGCTTCAATGGATGAAAATACTTCAGGGAACATGAATCAAGCTAATACAAAAACCGCACTGACCTTAAATTTTTTTCTGAAGACCCTTTCTCCATGCTGTCCTCCAAAATGACCCATAAGAAATGAGTCACAGTAACCTTAAATGTGTTTTCGGAGCATCCCATAATATTCATATATATATATATATATATTTGTATTCATTCCAAAATCATTTAAAAGAAGTTTAGTTTTGAGGGTTGAAGAAAAACAAGAACCCCATCAGTCAAAATTTAGAGAAGGGGACAAAAAAAGTTCAAGTATGAGACCTACATTTTGTTCGCGGTCCCTCATACATTTTATTCTCTTTTTAATTTCCGTTCCAAATAGAGGGCATTGTTCCCGAATTCAATATTGGGTTTTAAAAATGGGGATCGAAAGGAACTGGAACGAAAAATTGGGATCAAATATCATTCGGGAGAGCTGGAAATGGATAGGATTACGCTCCAGTTATCCTATCATCACGATCTATCATTTAGAAGGAAGTGAAGAGTTGGTGGGGAGGAGGCTGGTATATTATTCGAAAAACGCAACATTTAACATATTTTTGAGTGAAAGACTACATTGCAGTCGAAAATCAATATTACAGATTTTGAAGATGGGACTGCGCTTAGTTTCAGAATAATGAATATTTGTCGATAACATAAAGAATGGATTTTGTCATATTCGGATGTTTATATTGAAACAATATTAATAGATTTTTTAGTTTTTTCAATATTAAACACACAAAATTAGAATAAGTATAAATGTTTCGGTTTTTGGACAGTAGACGATCTTTTAAGCGTCCATATACTATAGATAAAAAGTTTATTTTTAATTATTATTTTACATTCTTACATTCTTTTACAGTCTCAGGACTCTTAAATTGCAAATTTTTAAATTTTTTGAAAAACATATATGTTAAAGCCTCAAATTTTTCTAAGAATTTTGATACCAAACTTTTGTTGATACTGTAAAAATTTTCGAAGATATTGAGAAATAACTAGTGAAACTTATATAGATACCTTATATCATTCTTATCTTTATCTTCATTTTTCACAAAACACAAAATTTTAGCTTGTGTGCAGGATTTCTCAAATACTATATATGATATTAATTTAAAATTTCATACACGTGTTCAAAACAAGGTTTTTCATAACTTATGCAACAATTTTCAAAAACAAAATTTAATAGAAATTTTTAATTTTAATTATTTATTTAAAAAAATTGTTATAAATTCTATTTAAAATTTTTTTCCTCTAAATTTCCTAAAGGATTAGTATAATTTCAAAAATGAACCTTTTTATGCCAAGTAAAGTTAATTTTGTGAATTTTGATCAGTTTTGTACTTCAAAATCCTGCGCGGTGTAAAATACTGATTCTCATATTTTTTAAAAAGTTGTCCTCTTTATAAATCTTTATAACCTTTTAAAGTTTTTCTCAAATTCTCTAAAAAATTGAGAATTAATGTAAATACATATGATTATCATGTGGTAAACATTTCAAATTACTGTTTTGTTTTATTGTTAAATTACATTGGTTTGAAGGAGGATGTGTTTTCGATTACACGGATATCATATCTGACACGTGGTACAATTCTTAGTAGAACAAAAAAAACCCCAACAGTTCTCTCTCTCTCTCTCTCTCATTCACTCACTCCATCACTCACTCACTCACTCCATCACTCACTCACTCACTCTCTCACTACACCACTTTACAAGGTTATTAAGTACAACTAAATCACCTTGTCTCTCATGCCTACTCCTTTTACATTTTTTTTCTCTTTTAGTTTGGTACGTTGTGCTAATAGGAGAATATCGATTATCATTTCAGTGGAAATAAGACTTAGTAGATTACTTTTACCTTAATTACATGTTTTTAGTTTGTGAGGTTCTCACATTCATGTCTAGAGATGTGGGAGGAAGGAAAGAAAGACTAGCCATATCCAAAAACAATCTATTTCTTTCTCACGTAATCAACAGCACAAGTTCAAGCCATCTTAAGTAAGAGATGCGCCCAATTGAAGCAGTATGTAGATAAATAATGAGGTATGCGAAGTATGAGGAGACTTTAAATACCAATGTACTTACTTCAGGTTCGAATCTATTTTCTTAGCTATCTAAGCTCTAATTAAACTCTAGTGACCAATCGTCACTTTAATTATTACATTTATCAAATATCTGAAATACACTATTAATTTGCTTAGTACCTGATCACTAGCAATATATTCTATCTCTCTCACTTTCTCAATCAATAGCTTGAACGCCTAGGCTATATATAGCAGACCTAATTTAAATAATCATGTTCTCTTCTTCAGAAGGTTCGTTGTGAATAAAATAGTTTTAAGGTATCCGACTACGTTCGGAACCGTGATTTTAAAAGAGCGCATAACTGGATAATTTTCATGATATTTAGTGTCACTCAGATTGGAATACATGCATAAAATTATTTTAAGGACATTTTGAAAAAAAAAATTATTTAAATATAATATTTTGGCAAAAAATTAACTTAGAACAATATTTTTTCCAAATGTACTCCTTTTGGGAAAAATGCTTCTATTATAATAGTATTGTGCCTGTATATAGCTCAGACCCCTGTACAGAGGCTCAGCTAGAATTTTTTAAAAATTCACATTATTTTTTTAGAGTTACCACCAATTGAAATAATTATTGGCATTTTTTTCTTAAAATTGCTCCCCTCTGTTGTCGTAAAATGTGAATACATACACTTCTAAGTTATATATTTCAAAAATTCTAGTTGAGCCTCTATAGAACTTGTTATGAGGAAGGACACGGATAGAGCTGTCATAAGTTTTAACTTGAAAACTTGAGTTTACTTTTTAATTATTGTGAATAATCATACTGTAACGTTCTCCCACCTTGCAGCTGGTATATCAGATTTTCTTTGTAGATAAAATTACATCATCCGCATTAAAACGTGCACTCCTACTATATTACAAAATCATTTAATTTTCATCACGCTAACAACCCATAGCCATGAAAAAAAAACATCTCGACTTCAATTGGAAGCCGATCCTTCAGTGGAATTCGAGTAGTAAAAAAGGGACCTCCCCACCACAGGAGAACAAAGAGCAGACCACTGGCAACATTCGAAAAGATACATTGTGTTTTTTGCCCTTCTCCATAACCAACAAAGTATTCTGTTAAATTTAAGACACTCTATACTTTTTTTGAATAACTTGTATCTAATTGTAAAGATTGTAATTAATAGCTATGTGTGTAGAGAGAGAAAGTAACAAATCTATTATTTAATTCCTTAAATCTCATGCTACTCATGAATTTTCGCAATGCGTCATAATATCTAAATATTTAATCAATCACCATTAAAAAACATCTTAATATTCGTGGTTTTCATGACTCTTGGACGAATAAATATGGATTCGTACAACAAAAAGATCGTGTTATATGTGTTATTGCACAAAAGAGTCATACAAGCTGGCACGCTACACTTACACGCCAAAGTAACAAGAATTAATATTGTTGGATAGATTTAATTGTTTGATGAAATATACATGTTATCTGCTTTTAGATTTCGATTCTACTTACTTATAAACTTTTTCAGATGAAAAAAATATTTTTAGTCTACAAATACATTGTTTAACAATTGAATGTTCAGAATCGTGTCAAATTGAAGATCACAAATGATACCTGCCGATGCTGCAATATTAAGTAAACCGTTGCAGGGACAAGTTTCTCAAATAAAGCTTTTATTACCTATTTTTTAAAAAAAATGTAGCTATATAACCAATTTTATTAATTATACTATCTTTTTTGTTTTCCTTTTTTATTTTAATATGTATGTTTGAAAGATATGGAATGCATAATCAATGTACAATTTTAATTTTTAATTTATACGAATGAATAGTTATTATTTTTATTTTAATTAATGTTTTTAAATTAGTTGCAATTAATACAGTGCTTCTCAAACTTTCAATACTGGCGCCTCCCTTTTCAATCACAATTTTTATCGCGACCCCTTATACATTAATAATGTACTGAATGCCATAATAATGCACTTTGATGCTAAAGCTACAATAGGCGATCTTAATTATAAACCATACAAATTAGTAACATAATTTTTAAATTTTGTATACTACTTTTAAGCAAGAATAAATAAATAAAATAATAGGAAAACTATTATGTTAATTTTCCTTTCTCTAATTTTAAAAATTGAACATATTGCAAAATCCGGTGGCTGCTTAGAAGACAAAATATAAACATCTGCTAAATATAGAAAAATAACTTAGAGGGTCAATTTTTCTAATCATAAGCATTCCTTATAAAAACTTTGCTTTGCAAGACAAGCCCATGGAAATCGTTAATACTTATTAAACTTGTTCTTAATTTAGTATTAATTAATTAGTTATAAAATACTCTGTGCAGCACTGATACATTGAAAGTATACCGGCTGAAGTGCCCGTTGTTTGCCCGAGTTCATTTGTAAGAAAATAAAACATTATTGATATAATAGCTGAATTGTCAGGCAAGCAAAGCCAAGTGCTCGATAATGTTTACAAAAATGTAAACTGATCTTTTTAAAATGGTTGCTCAAATTATAATTAGTTTTAAGCGAATTGTAATTTTAACACTCACAGAATTAGCATTTATAATTGATATTAAATAATGAACAATAATATAAATTTCCGATGAAGAATAATTGCATTATTTTTAATGTTTAAAGTGAAAAGACATCAAAATGTTTTAACCCGGGACACAGTCAAGCGTGGTTATTGAGCCACCCCAATCCTTTTTTTTATAATTATTTTATTGTACACGATACAAATCGTGATTCCAGTGAATAATATAACTAAGAGAAAGTTTACTAACCTACTTTCAAGAACTTTTCAATTTTTCTTTGGTAACAAACAGTTTTGCCAGAATTAACGATTTCGTAATCTGTGTGTCTCACGCGACCACTTCCGGGTAAAAATTATATTCATTATGATAATATGTATGTTACTGCTAAAAAAATTGTGTAAAACGTATTTTTGCATGGAAAAAAAGCGCAACAGAGAAATACATTACTTACAACTACCCTAAATGAGAAACAAACACGTAAGAGAGGGGTCATAACTAACTGTACCAATAACTTAGAAGGTCATACAGATTACAGCTATAATGTGCAGTATTTCAAAAATAATGACAGTGATGAATTTTTTATGTTCCTAAATTTCTTCGATTCTGGGTCCAGGATCTGTTTTTTCTCTGAAAGAGTAAGTAGTATGTTAGGTTTAAAAAGAAAGCGTAGTAAAAAATTTCTCATCATGGGATAACAGCAAATCAAAAAAAAGTTTTTTTTATTTGGTTATAGGATCAAAGATAGCTAATTAGGTATTGAAGAAGTTTTTATATTTGATTACTTAATATCGCGTGCCTATAAATTATATCTGAGTAAAAGTGCATTTTTTATTATGTCTGAAAGTATTTTGTTTTAATTCATTCCGGTAAATTAATTATTTTTAAATCTTCTAATATCGATATGCTCACGCCCCCCTCGTAAGGTTATCGCGCCCCCCACGGGGGCGCGCCCCACAGTTTGAGAGAAACACTGAATTAATATATAATAAACCCTATACATGTATTCTTAACCTCTATTCCGTAACTTTGCAAGCATTACCGCGGGAATAGAATTTCTTTGGATTCTACCGTGTGGTATCCTGAATCCTTTTGGTAGATTGATTCTGCACACCAGTGCTACCGGATTACCCATCCTTAGGATAGACATTTTTGAGCTGGACTATTTGATCGCTTTTAAAGTTCAATAAATTCTGAACTAATGACTTCCTCGCCAAGAGATTTCGAAGAAAGATATATTTCCTTTTTGGATTTAAAAGAACTACCACAATGAGACCCGTAAACATACGCAATATATCACTGTCAATTTTACAATGCAAAGGAATACCAAAGAAAATCTAAATTCAATGCATCAACTGAAAAATTATAAAGAAAAAAAACAATAATTGATCTTCAAATTCAAAATTGAAAATGCCATATTAGATAAAGGCTGAATTGCCGGAAATAAAAAAAAATTCACAAAAAATATACACCGATAAATTGTTTCATGATAAAAAATAGCTTTAAGTAGCAGTATCTGATTTTCCTCTATGGTTTTAATACCAAAATCCTATTAACGTTCCGGAAGCTTTTGGATATTATCCAATAAGATAAAGAGCAAAATATTGCATTTCGGTCAAAAATGAATTAAAATTTTTGTTTCGTATGGTGTTGTTGCTTTATTTCCTTTCATATTACATTATAGAAATATTACAGTCGTTCTTATTTCTGGAAACATCGTGATATTTTGAGAATATTACATATTTTTACTATATTCATTGTATCAACACAGAGAGAATACGTTTGCAATATATATATTTTTTATTTCTATTAAGTTGCTTACTTAATCATATAAAATGTCCGAATTTTATAAGCTTCATCTTCTTCAAATTTAAGGTAGGATTGAATTTGACAAAATCCCACTCGATTATGATTTTGAGCAATATTTAACAAGCATTAATTTTTTTAAATGGTGGTTCCTTTAGTGACTTCAAGGTTTCCTTCTTAAATCAACAAATAAACACTGAGTGGGGGGGGTATCTAAATAAGCCAGTAATAGCCTAGGACAGAAATGATCCCTTTTGTGCAGTGGTTAAGTTACTGGGCTTCGGATCCAAAGGTCGCGGGTTCAAATTTCTGACATTAGCGACCTTGGATGAACAGAAAAACGCAAACCTTCTTATGTGTTGCGGTGCCATCTACCCGCATAAAGAGCAATCAAAAGTCATCATAGCCTGTTTGACACAGCAAGCAAAGTCATCAGACTCACTTGACGCAGAAACCAAAAGTCGTCAGACTCGCTTGGAACAGCAAAAACAAAGTAGTCAGACTCACATGAAGCAACAGTAACAACTCATACGCTCGCCATAACAACTAATATCTCGTTCGTTCATATATCTACCGACTCACTGGCGGGGGAGGACTGTGGCGGTATCTAAATACGCTTGCAACAGCCTCCGGACAGGAATGATCCCTTCTGTGTAGTGGTTAAGTTACTAGGCTTTGGATCCATAGGAGGATTCAGGAGTGATCACTTTTGTCCGGAGGCTCTTACTGGTTGATTTACATACCACCACAACACCTTTACTAGAACTCTGTTCGTAAGTTCTACCCCCCTCTTCACTGAATTTATCTGTTTAAGCATGTAATTATATGCTGGCCACATAAAATTCAACACCAAGAAGGACAAGATACGTCACAACGAAATTTATTTGGCAGATAATACAAAAATTTAACGATTAAAAGTGCAGCTTCTTGTGACGAGTGGATGAGTACAAAACTCGTAGTTAGTGTAGCCACCAATGTTGGTGCAATGAGGTGGATGCGATCGATCCCGTCTGTCCGTCGTTTCTTCCGGCATCCAGCGATAACAGCTCCGCATCACAGTTGCTTGGTTTCGTCCAACACGTTGACCGATTTCTCAGAAGGATCATCCGCAATCCCTATTGGCTACTATTCTTCCTCGGTCGAATTCTGACGTTCGGTCAAAAGAAGCTCGATGACTTCAACGAGGCACAGGTAAACAACTTACGTGGAAAAAACGCACAAAAACAATTGCCGTACTTCAAATCGTCGATATGTTCTCCTCTAATATAGCTTTTACATGGAGCACTATGGTAGCCCATGATGTGCGTTTGCGCTATAAAATATATTTCATCGTCGCTAGCGCATGATGTAAACTCCACATGGTTTGTGGGCGATTTATATTAATTAAACTTGTTAACATGTAAACTAACACAATTTAACATGTATGTGGATTATTTGGTGCAGAATGTACTAGTATTAGATATGGCATTGGCTTGAATAGTTTAATCGTCATTGAAGTGTGGATGAGATATTTGATATTTAATTAGCATGAGGTCTCTTAAAAATTATTTTAAATGCATTAGTTGCAAGTGAGCAATTATGATGTTCTAAATTTATTCGTGTTTATTTCTGATTATTGGCCATACTTTTTTCTTTTTTTTACGTTATTAAAACAAGTCGTAGTGGAAAACATTACCGTCAAGGCATGAGCAATTTCCTGATTTTAGAAACAGTGCTTATGAAACAGTAAACGCAGTCTTAATTTTTTTACAAAACATAGGTTGAAGAGGAAGTAGTACATGAAAAGTTTAGCGAAGGCGATACATTTTCCAGATATGGAATATTGAATGACGATAAAATCATATTATGGGGGAGAATGTGCGAAATGAACCAACTTCTGTTAAGAAAGAGGATTTTATACCAGAAAATGTAATTGTAATTGATATTTCTACACCAACATACATCAATATTCTGTCCAATTACATAGAACACCTAAAAGGCAGTAAGTGTGAAGAAACAGTAATCCCGAGAAATTTATACAACACCATACGCAAAAGATTACAAAAATACGAAGCTCGAGTGTTTAATTTCAAGCAATAGAAAATTAAATGCTAAATTTATAATACATGGAAAATCTGCTGCATATTTCGCAGTAGATTCTCATGCGTGTTTTCCCTTAAGGGTACCAGGACATGCTCGTTTTAGGACTATTTTCTTATGGGTACCAAAAATTCAATAGAGCTTAAATTTTTTCTGATTTTAATAAAAATATTTTAATCAATCTGAATCAATGAAAAAATAATTTTTGTAGTTAATTTTTTTTCTGTTTGAGATCTCTTAATATATGCTTATGTTTAGATATTATTTGATAAAAAAAAGTATTTCTTAAGTATGTAAAATACGTTTTGTACATATGAAAAACAATACACAAAATACACGCGGTGATTCTATATTTTTAGTAAAATATTAAAATAGGTTCTTTAAAAAAATTATAAAACTTTTTAATTTTGAAAATCATTATTTTTTCCCCTTTTTTCATACATAAAACTATTTTTTTAAAAAAAACTATGTACTACTTCAACTAAAAAAACAGGTTTACTATATGCACAGTTATCCTGCATAGAAGTATACAAAAAATTGGAGGCATATAGTGCAATCATTTTTTTAAAAGTGTACCTAAAGGAAAATAATTATGCTTTAAAGAAAAAGTTTAGTTTCTTAATATTTTTAAATGTTGGTTTACATTTTTGTCAATTACGTTTTTCATATTTTGAGTCTAATTTAATCAGCGAACATATAAGTGTTATACATTTTTAGATTAAAAAAATGTGAACTATATTTTAATACTAAAATTGAAAAATCGATTTTTTGAATTTTGATGTTCTGGTTTTCTTAACTTACTTTTGGGGTTTCTTTATGACTCTGGTTGATATAAAAACTAATTTCCGTTTTGTATGTAAAACTGTATTACTATTTAAATACATCTGAACTGAGGACAGGAAGGGGTATCTGAAAATACCTAGACGGAAATTTACTGAAGGTTTTTATACTATTAGGCAATCGCGCACACATGAATTTTTCAAGGGGGAGTCCGGGGTCGAAAAAGTTCACCCTTCTTGTAACATGGTCCTTTTGATTTTGTTGATTTTCGGGAAAAAAACACAGTAAAAGCTAATTATTGAATAAATAATTAGCATTAATTAATAAAATTAATCATTAATAACAAATAATTAAATTTGACATACTGTATACTTAGAATTATAATCAATTGGAAAAACTATCAAGGGCTTTGAGGGGGGTCCGAACCCCCCCTCCCCCCTCGTGTGTGCCATTGTTTACACATCTGGGTCCCTGTACTATTCATACGGCAGTTGCTATGCCCCTGGCTGCAATGTACATCTCTTTTTATTTGGGAACTCCATCCTCAAGTTTTTCAATATAATTCTTTGATTTGCTCTAGAGAAAATTTATACATGTTTATGCTACGGTGATACTGTGTGTGTGGGGGGGGGTTGGACCCCCAAGTCCACCTCCCCCCCAAACAAATTGTGTGCGCCACTGCTATTAGAGTATGATCTGAAGTAACTAACTGTCTCAAAATAACATTGACTGGAATCAAGGTGTTGAAAAGACCTGAAAGTTAAGCTCGCAACGTAGACACTTAAAGATAAATAAAATTTGGAACTCATTTGATATCACGGGTCATGGCGCCAAGTGTCTCTAGGTGAGATAAGGAAATCACGCCAAGCCGCGCTTGTTTTGCTAAAATGGAAATCAAGATGGCGGCCTAACGGTAATTTAATAATGCGCAGCTTTAAAGAACTGTTTGAAAATACATTGAAATGTTTTTCAAATGAAGGATATAGGAAGAGATTGTGAATAACCACGATCAATAAATAAATAATGAATATCAAAATAATTTAATAAAATGTAACATGTACTAATAATAGTTTTATATGCAGTATATAATAATTACCCTTTTATAATATAATTTAATACTGATTATGTATAATATTCATATCGTATGATTCAGTAATAATTATTATAAATAACAATCATATAATATAATTTAATAATTATTATAAAAAAGAATAATCATCGTATTGTAATAAAATAAAGGTAATGCATAAGAATACACGTATTGCATAATAATTATAACTAAATAACTTAATAATATTTATAAATAAATAACATAATATGTAATAATATTTATGAATAAATATAAAAAACAATTATAAATAACGAACATTATATGATTATTACATATTGTAATATAATTGCATTTTTATATTACATTATTAATAAAATAATTACATAATATATATCAAAGCTAATAATGAATATCTATTACAAAGTACGGAAAACTTGTAATATTCTAAAAACTGCAAATTTCTTCAATGAATTTTATCGGACAAGGAACGTTCAAAAAAAGCATTTTTAAAACGTAAACGTAAAATAAGGCGAAAATAAACAATTCATAGCGATAATTAAAAGTACAACGCTCATTCTTTAAAAAATATAACCTAGGCTATATATATAACCTAGTATATAGTCACCAACATTATAAATATCACAATATTATAAATATATTCAAAAAGAGCACATACTAAAACAGAACACGAAAATAATAGAACAATTACACTGAAAAGGCTTATATTTTTAAAGAAATCGATTTAAAATCGTCTGATATTTTTCATTTGCTTGATATTTAAGATTAACGATTTGGTCAATTAGGTATTTAAATTGGGTTAGAGTTGGCTTGAAGTAGATTATCTTTGAACGTAATTTCGATTATTTAGAACGTGAGTTGCCAAGATGTTTAAAGGGTAATTGATTCAATTTATAATTAAAATATTAATTATCTCGTCTACCTCACTTTTGCTTCCATATTTATTTAAAGGTGCATTTCCTAACTTGGGTTGTTGAAATTTGTTAGGTTGCTGAGACTTTTTAATGAATTGTATTGGTTTTGCCTATGGCTAATCTTTCTTCTAATTTTCGTACACTGATGGATGGGAAAACCCATCAATCACAAAGTTAATTGAAAAAGAGAGTCAAAAAGGAAAACAGAGTCTTGGATTATAAGAAGAACAGAGTATAAATTGCGGTCTTCATTTCTCCACATTTCCTATATTTTTGTGATTTAGATTTCTTAAAGCCTAGGCCCGAAGTTTTAGAATTAAATTTTTACTAAGGAAATGTAGTCTTGAGCATTCTCTTTTAAGCATTCGTGAGTACTCTTCACAATACATCTCATGAATGTTATATTTCATTGTTGAAAAACACACTTAAGGAGAAACCTTAAAAAATAATCATTGCTACACTTAATTCTAATATTATTTCAAATGTATACTTTTCAAATTTTTGTACACGTGTGTCCAAATCTGAAGAAAAAAATTCCAAAACAATCCTGTATTACTGAGAATAGAGATCCTGAAGTAGAAAGCGAATTTTTTGTTTGAAGGATTGTGAAGTACTATAGTTTGAGAGAGACACAGAGATAAAATGACTATAGATAATTAAGAAAATAAGCGTACTAAAAAAGTGGAAGTGCAACTGTCGCATCTTCCGAGAAGGCAATTATTTCATGACCCAGTTGATTTTTAAAGAGAAATCGATTGAGCACTCCACCTATAGTTTGAAAGGTAACCTAAAATCTATACTCATGGGTTTTGTTTTTATTATATCTGGGGTTGATTTTAAAATTTGACGAGTGTAACAAAAATGTCGCTGAATCTCACATTAGAATATAACGTAAGTATAGTTAGCACTTATCATATTTTTGAAGTCTACAGTTGAAGTGTTTATAATTTTTTTTCATTTTATTCAATCAGTACTGAATTAACATCTCATTCACACATGACTTTAAAATATACGAAACTAAGCAATTATTTTAATTTATTCAATGATAAACTTATTGATCCTATAGAAATCGAGATCTAAATAAGAAAACAGATAATTGTATCTTATATATTGCAAAATAGTTTGTGAAACCCTTACGGTTGAAAAGGAAACGAAGGAAGAGCGCACGCGAGAGAGTTATATTAACGTCGCACCAAGGCAAGGGTGGCCAACCTTTTGGGGAAGAGTGCCATTATCTGATAATAAAAATTATGTGAATGCCACTTCCAATTTTTCAAACAAACTAAAAAATATGAAAAGGTAAAAATATGTTATTGTTACTTATGAAAATATGATACTTGCAGGCTTATTATTGGATTTTTTAAGGAAATAAGGCATTTTTATGCAAGTCTAAGTAGTGGAAATTCAAAAGTATAATAAATAAGACAAAAGTACTAACTTCAATTTTAAACTTTAAAATCAAGGGGGAAGAAAAAGAGAAAAAAATAAGGTTTGTTGACAAAATAATATGTATGATCAATTGGGGAAGAAGAAATAAAATAATAACAACATAATTATTTTAAATGCCCCGTAATATCGGTAAGAAAAGCTTAATTCTATAACCAATATTCCTTTTTGAGAAGCAAGCACGCATTGGACAGTCCCTGTTTTCTTCCAGATATTTTAAAACATACTCCCGCATATTCCGAAACCTGGCAGAGCCGACGCACATGATAATGGAGGAAGATATTCTCTGTATGACAATTTTTTATTGTAATTCAATTAAGGCTACACGGTACCCTTTATCAAAAAAAATTTTTGGAGACAGTAATATCAAAAGTAATTTATGTATTGTTTTCAGACCATATTATTAAATTGATTCCGAAAATAAAAAGTCAATTTAACACAAGCCCTTATTTTAAAATTTAAAAAAAATTAAAATTTTTGAAGTTTTTTTACACTTTTATAAAATACACAACAATACAGGTAAAGGGTCCTAAGCCAATACTAAATTTGTTGCATGAACTGATGAACATTTTCACTCAAATATACCCCCTATTTGGAAAATTAATTTATAAATTTCAAAGTTAAAGAATAAGTTTTTTTTTGTGTACAATTTTTGAGTTAAAAAATAACTTGTGCAAATTTACTATTGATTTTTTTTAAACGGGTTTAAGTATTTTTTTAGAAATTCGTATAATAGTTAATTTTAAAGAAAAACTTCCTATGAATATATCTCTAAATTCGTCTTGTCTTAATTAAAAATTCTCTCTCAACCTCTCTTTTAAAATCCTTAATTAATGAAAAAGTTTTCAATAATGTTTTTCTGATTTAATGTTACAATAATTGCTAGGATTTCAGTAGCAATTCAGAAAAAATAATGTGCATAAACTAACTTTCTAAATGTAGATTTTTATCTACATCAGGGGTGTCAAACTCGCGGATAATGGAAAAAGCCCACTATAAGACCAAAGCAACATTGAAAAAAGTAAAATTGATCCTAATATTAAAACACGTTTTTAGCTTCTATTTTAATACTATATTAACTTATCGATCAAGCACACACACAAAAGTTTATTTTTATGCATTTTTTACTGAGTCCTGGAATAATTTTTATTTCCTTTCATTCATGACCAAGCCTGTTTGCTTACATTCTACTATTAAAAAAACAAATTGATATAAAAAATAGAAATACCAATACGCAGCCCATTACAGAAACAAATTAATATTTTGATTCAGAATAAATAGAATTTTAGAGCATCCATTATTTCTGTTATTATCCCTGATCCATTGGTATCTGGCAATAAATATCCGACACGAAATGTTTTACTGTACAATTGATTTATCACACCTTTTCCAGAGTTTTATAAGAATTACATTCATGCTACTTTGAATAATAATAAATTTGATAGGGTAGTTTTATTGGTGACTACCTGTACTATTTATAAAAATGTATTTCCTTTAAAACGTATTGGAAAAACCATTTTACAATATTATTTTCTTGATCATATAAACGGTAATGTCCTTTTTTTAAAAAGCTCTTAATGAAAATGTACTCCATTGTACGAGAAGTAACTTAACTCAGTGGCGCGACAGTCCATGAGGGAAAGGCCTACTGTGCCCAACTCAGTATACGTGACCGTGGGCACTGAGGTGCTTGAACAGATGTTCCGGTCAAGTTGTCAGTCTGACGCAAAACCTCCAGTGTTAGGTTCCCAAGGAAGCTTGGTTTTCATTTATCTACCCACTAAAGGGATGAAAGGCTGAGTTATAACCTTGCCCAGTCCGGGGTCTGAACATCGGACCTGTGATGTGGAAGTGCGATGCACTGACCACTCAGCCACTCGGCTTATTGTACGATAAGTAATTTCAATTATATTGACATCAATAGATGTTTTCAATGTTAGCAGAAAAGCTATTAATACATTCACTCTTAAAATAGGTTCAGAGAGAAATCTGGATCATTTTATAAAAATTAGAAACTATTCTAAAACACGAAATGCAAAATAAAATTGCATCTATTTTCAAAACCTATATACATATATAAATAAATATATATATATATATATATATATATATATACCGGGTGTGCAAAAAGTCCGTAAAAATTTTAAAAATTCATAAAATCCGGAGAAATGAACGAAAAAAAAAACTGTTTGCAGGATCAGCATTAGTACGTCACGGGATTTTTTTTAAGCTAGAAAAAAAAATTCGAAAAACATCCGGTAGGTGGCGCTGATGTACGCAAATCAAAGAAACAATGCATAAATAATGAACAGAAAACTTTCAAAACTTTATTACACCAGAATATGTTACACATGACCACCACCACGGGGGAGAAGACATTCCAGACGAGTGACAAATCCAGCAACGCCAGAGTGCAACATGTCCGGATGTTCTCTCTGCGGATCGCATCTTTCAGTTCCGACAGACTTGATGGACCGGATAGATACACGCGAGATTTCAAATATCCCCACAACCAGAAATCTGCCGGTGTTAAATCTAGAGACCGAGGAGGCCATGGGTACCTGCAGCGCCTGCTAACGATTCTGTGTTCCCCGAACGTCTGTATCAGGAATGCCTTAAAAGGTTAGCAGTGTGACTGGTTGCTCCATCCTACATGAACGTGACATTCGAAATCTGACCTCGTTGAATTAAACATGGCACGACAGTCTCCCGCAGAAGCGTTAGATAACGCTGACATTTACCGTTTTCGTTATCCATCCATTTACTGGGCACTGCGTTTCAAAGAAGGGTCCTATGATAAATGAACCCGTGAAACCACACCATGCTGTCACTTTTGGGGAATGCAATGGCTTCTGTGTGTACTCACGTGGATTAGAGGTCGCCCAAATGTGACAGTTATGGTTGTTAACGTCACCATGAAGCGAGAAATGAGCTCTCTTAGTCCACAAGATGTTAAAAACCCACGGGTGTGATCCTGTTCCATTTTAGAGAAGGCCCACTTCGCAAATGCTTCCCTCTGTGCTGTATCTGCTGGCAAAAGTTCATGGCACGATTGCAATTTGCATGGGTACAGCTGGAGGATTTGACGAAGAATATTGCGGACAGATGATTGTGGTAAGCCTAATCGTCTGGCAGCTTCACGAGCACTGCTGGTTCCTGAAAGCTGCTTCGGACGCAATCACTTCCATTTCGACAGCAATGCAGGGTGCACGTGCTTCTTTCAAGCATGGTCGTCCGGCTCGTGCTCGATCCTCCAACTTTCCAGTTTCCTCAAAACGTTTAACAAGCTTTAAGAGACCTGCAGGTGTTAAAGGGCCTTTTCCACTCTTCACATTTTTCTCAACTTGGAATTTACGCAAGGCAATGGTCGTTGATTTCTCGTTCATGTAAAATAACTCCACCAACAAAGCTTTATCCGGCGCACTGAGCATCCTTGTTCACATTCACTGTTTGTAATGGTGACATGAATGTGGATTCATTGAGAGCAAAGGTTTTTATAGCCGTCTAATTTGCATATTTCCACCACAGACG
This sequence comes from Trichonephila clavipes, assembly GCA_019973935.1. Lineage (NCBI taxonomy): Eukaryota > Metazoa > Arthropoda > Arachnida > Araneae > Nephilidae > Trichonephila > Trichonephila clavipes. Next base: position 570,944 of record BMAU01018158.1, on the reverse strand, counting down.
CTTGTAACAGCGCCACCTACCGGATGATTTTCGAATTATTTTTTTCTTGCTTAAAAAAATCCCGTGACATACTAATGCTGATCCTGCAAACAGTTTTTTTTTTTCGTTCATTTCTCCGGATTTTATGAATTTTTAAAGTTTTTACGGACTTTTTGCCCACCCGGTATATATATATATAAAAGCAAAACGTGTCACATGATGTATACGGGTAATGGTTCGTTACACGTATTTATGTATATATTGTAGTTATTATCACAAAAGCTTTTCAAACGTAATTTTTATAGTTGATCAATTGCAATGAAGCTCTTGTTTTATTTAGAACTTTAAAAATAAAGAGCTTTTAAATATCACAGTTTTATCAATTCAATTTTATAATTAATAAATATATTTAGAACGTTTTGTAGCTTCTTCGGGGATATTTTGCATGTTATACCAGTTGATTGTAATGGATAATCCGAGTTGCATCGTATAAACCACAGTTTGGACAGAAATTTCATATAGAAATAATATTATTAAAACTATATCTATGTATTCTTGAGAAATTGTTACAAAATGACTCTTTTTCTACTGATAATATTCCAAAATATATGACGCAATCAAAAATGGAAAATGGCGAAAATGAAACTGAAATGGATTGAAGTAGAAGTAAACAGTTCTTACGTCTTAAGAAGAAATTATTTTCACATTCATTAGATTCACATAGTTACAGGGGGAATGGCCTTCCAAATTTCAGAAGGATTCCCGTAGTTAACAAAGTTTCCTTGGACTAAATTGTGTGATTTATTCTCGAACTCTATATAACATAATTACTTCTAAAGAAAATCGGAGATAGATGGAGGGAGAAAAAATATGCATTAACTTTGATAGCATAATTTAACGCCTCAATACAAACCAATAATTTGTGATGATCTATGAAGCAAATAAAACGCGCAGTCCCTGTCAAGCTTTGATTTCAAAGTTGCTTCTCTACTCAATCCTTATATAGACTTGGAGGAATCATTGATGAACTTCAAAACGCTCATTGCATATCCATACCAAACCTTTCGACATTTTACTAAACTTATTTATTTTTGTCGCCAAAGTTGGTGACCTGGCTATATTTGGTGATTAAATTAAAAGTCTAAGATAGCCCTCCTCAACATTCCCTCGAAACCTTCTCTCCAGTCAAAACGCTCTTTAAGCAGAAAATAGAATACGCTCTAAACCAGCGTTTCTCAAGGGAAGCGTCCAGGGGGAAATGATAACCAACAGTGGAGGAGCGAGCTTATTAAAAAGTCGAAATTAAAAGAATATTTAAGAATATCATTAATTTACTGAAAGGAAACAAAACAAAATACATTGTGACGTAATAAAAAATAAAATATACATTTACACTGATATGGCATACTTTTTAAAGTATCAGTACTGTGCAATATATTTTATAATTACTTTAACAATGCTAAGTCGAGTTCAAGTTTACTAATTACCAGTAACGATGGTCATTTATAAAATTATACACAAAATTTAATTCTTATCTTAATAATGTGTAAGATTTTTAATTAAAGTCGTATTGTGGCTTTACGTCAAAGTATTAGGTTTATTCAAATGAAATCAGGTCAGTGCGTCTAACTTTGCATTACACATAAAGTGGCACCACGTAACTTCGTGTAAAGTGGCACTATCTATCGGTAGAGATACTGACGCGTGTGCAACATTTGATGTTTCATAGCGAATATGTGGTTTCACTCCGAAGGGAAGGTGGTCACAGAAGTTATCGTCCACTAGTGAACATGTAAGCGAGTAAAAGGAACAACAAAGAGTGATTCGATTTTTAGCAGCAGAGGGAGGTCGTAAAATGCATCGAAAGATGAAGGGTATGTACGGTGAGTACAGACTGTGTCGTTAAATTGTTGTGGAATGGAGCAAAAGATTCCTTGGAACACGATGCCCGACCTGGAATGGTTCACCATGTCATCACACCGTAAATAATTGTGGAAGTCAATGTTTTAGTCATGGACAACCACAGAATCACCACGACGAGATCCATCGGTTATTGGGTATAAGCGTGGGCACCACCCAGTACTTAATGCATCCTTACTTAAACTTTCGAAAAATTTGTCCACTGTGGGTTTTCAACCAACTGACTGCCGAACAGCGCAATACTCGAATTGATCCTGTCTTTGAGTCATCTACAACGTTATCATAAGGAGGTATACGACTTTCTGTAGCAAATTGTTACTGGTGAAGAAACATGGGATCACCATTTTGAACCCGAAAGCAAGCATTAGAGCTAACAGTGGAAACGTGTGTGACTTCACCACATCCAAAGAAATCAAAGACCGGGCACACCAGTCCTAGTAAGGTCATGATGTCCTTCTTTGTTTACCACAAGACCCCATTGCTTATCTAATTTCTCGAACGGAGAACCACCATCAATGTCCGGCATCATCAAGCCACTTTACAGAACCTTAGACATCAAGTCGAAACGCCCAGGCATGTTGTTCAATGGTGTTATTTCCCTGCTTGATAAATGTGCCAACAGGTTTGGCGACAATTTTTGAATTTGTGTAATGTGCATAACTACATTTTTGAGCTTATAAAATCATTATCGTTACTTTCCACTTGTGGCCTGGTTTCCTCTTTGAATGCCTCTTATATATTATTATGGAATTCAACATATTGTTACTGTATGAAGAGGGAAAGCTGACAAAATTATGTTGTAAATATTAAAAGCTTAAGGAACACTGCTGTAAACTTTCTGTAACAATAGAAAAGCAAATAATAAACTTGAAGCAGATGTTGAAGTCTCCAAGAGGTGATTGATTACGTTCAGAATCGTGATTTATAAATACAGCTTATAAATAAAGATTTTTTATATTAGTGTCAGTTGAATTAGAATACACATGAAATTGTTTCAAGAATATTATCACACACCCACAAAATTTTTTTAATGTAATTTTTGACAATAAGCAAATAAAAAATGAAGGGAGAACAACATAATTTCAAAACATTCCAATTTAATAATAAAATGTTTCTATAACAACATTTGACCAATATATGTATAGCTAGGGCTTGTATACAGAAGTCGAACTTAAAGTTTTTTGGAAAAATTCACACTTGAAGAGTTAGGGTTATAGTTGAAATGATATCGTAATAAAGGGATTTTATATGTTAACATTTCTCTATTACTGTATAATAAAATATGAATAAATTTAGTGCTAAATTACGTACTTAAAAATTTTAGTTCAACTAATGTATAGAAGTCTCATTTATATATAGATAAAATGTAATTATTAGCGAAGCATTTTGGTTTGAAAATTTGTTATTGTGTCTACATTTTTTGGTAAAGAATTGCATCTAATTTTTTCTTGTAATATGTTCTCAAAACATTTTAATGTACGTATTCCAATGCAACAGGCACTATATAATAGAAAATTATTCATTATATAATTCTTCAAAAACACACTTCCGAACATAATCTTAGGGAAAACTTGCAACTACTACATTTTTACATGAAGAATATGAAGGAAAGATATTGCCAGCATATGAAAGGAAACTATACTACCTAATAAGATCATACGTATTGATAAAAACGTTTAAAACTTTCAAATATGTAAGAATATTTTCATTTTGAAATGAAAGAATATTACAGATAAGAAAAACATCTTGTTTCAAAATGTATCTCTTTAAAAATACCAGAAGAAAACCGAAATTCATTTTTCTATTTTTCCCAGCTCTGAATGTTTTACCCTAATTTTATTTTGTTTGTCGAAATTCTCCAAGACGCTTTCGCGCATTTGAATTTTGTCTCTCATCCGGCGTGTAAGCAGTGGAATACTACAAAAACAAAAATCATGAACAGCATTTTTCGAAAAATCTTTCAAGATATTTTTTCTCAAAGCAGCTGTAAAATGAAGTAGGATGATATTCTTTTTTAAAGATGTTTAGGACGAAGAATTTGGAGAAAGGATATATTTTTGAGATCAGATAGAAAACATTTTACAGGAAGGACATTTTTATGGGCAACGAAGATTTTTTTTCGATTTATACTCTGTTACAGGTTGTATATAGTAAATATAAATTGCACGCAGTCGATATTTTTGAGTGCTAAATCCTGTCAGAGAGATTTTTTTTGTAGTAGAGATAACATAAAAGTGAAAAAGCAAAAGAAAAAAAAAGTAAATCGCATGGTTAAACTCTGCTTTTATGGCTCTTTAAGGAAAGTAGTTGCAATAAATTGGCAATGCGCTTGTACAGATTGCGAAGTAGGAATTGGAAAAAAACAATTGGAGTGGAAGTTACCTTTTTAATCTAAAACATATATTGCGATATATTCCTTATAAATAGACGAACAAAACATACCTTCTATGATCAAACCGAATTAATTGTTCATTATAAATTAAGTTACAATGCTTTCTTAGCAATAAAAATGTTTTTAATAAAAGTAAAATGTATTTTTCATTTCGTAAAACAATACATTAGTTTTAAAAATATTGTAATGTAAGGGAACTAAAGACAGTTTTTGATTCCTAAAACTTTTATATCTCTCACAAATGATTAATATTTTTCACTTCTAAATAAAAAATAACTTTATCGAAAACTATATATTTAGGAATTTATATTATGTAAATAATACATAAGAATATTAATAATTTCTTAAAGTTGATAATAGTAGAAGGTGATAAAAGTCTAATTTAAAGTAATCTTTCAATAAAGGTTGGCCAAATATAAGAACTTAAAAAAAGTATATATTCCTTTTTCCTTATTCATTAATTAGTTCTCTATTTTATTCAAACGCCGTCACAATGCTATAAAAACCCAGAACAATCAGAAAAAAAGATCCTTTCAAATTTAAATAACTTTGTAAAGGTTTTTTTTACTGTATTAAAATAAATAACATTACAAACATACTTCAGAAAGTAATAAAATAACATGACGTTAAATATTATTCAAGAGAGAGCGAAGAGCTATCTATATTTTTATAATTATAAGTTAAGGGAAGTAAATATATATAATAAACATTGTATTGTATAGAAAGTTTTTAAACCTCTGAAAAATAGCAAAATTTCAGAGTCAACATTTTATCTAAACACTTGTAACACCGTGCTCTGAAATTTCATAAGGAATATAAAATACACACACACAATCCATAAATAAAAAATAAAATTATAATTAAAAATCTAATAAATAGTTCTTCGAGTGAGTGAGTGAATATTAACGTCGCAATGCTCCACTATACACGAGGGCTTTTGTTGATGGACCTCGTCATTTTGAACCATGGTCAAGTGATGAGTACGACACCTGAGCTAGCACACCCCTCTTCTAACAGCCACACCAGCGGGAGGACGTTTGAGCTCGTGACAGATTTAAAGTGCATCGTACCCCTACATGACCAGTCTTTAGTGGTACTAGTCTCGAACCCGTGACAAGCCATCCCCCACCCGATACCTTTACCGCTGGGCTACTGCGGCCACAAATAGTTCTTCGAAGTGTACTATTTGCTGCTAAGAGATAAAAACCATTTTAGTAAATAGAAACGCGTCGTCTGTAAGAATTGGCGATCTTTTCTATTCTAAAATAACAGTAAATAATGTGAAATAGAACAAACAGCATGTAGAAATAAATTGCCAGCTCAGTACGACCATAAAAATCATGAAAATTTTTACTGACGAGTCGGAGAAGAAGTTTTTCATACTATTAAGTATTGTTGCTGTTGTTGCCGTGCGTTTCATCCTGGGATACATAAGAAAGACGAGTGATGAACAAAAGCATACAATACATGTCGAATGAACTCAAAACTAAAATCTTACGAAAAATATTTATTAAAGAATTCTTCGAAATCTGCGATACCATTCTATGGACTGAAGAAAAAATTCAAACGGAAGTAAGGCGTAAATTATTTATCTCTGATGTTGTTAGGCCTTCTACATTATTATGCCTCTAACTTACATAAGACCGTGTTATATAATAAAGAAACACTAACTCAATATTAAAAGGATACAGAGAAAGCAAACCGTTATTGACAAGAATTTAAGTAAAACGTAATTTTTTTAAAATTGTAAAACTTTTTTTTTTTTTTTGTCAAAAGAAAGGTTATTTCGATACATTATACTAGGTACAAACTATTTCTCATGCTCTTTATCGTAACTTTCTTTTCTTTTTTCTCTTTAAATGTTTTTATTTTTCTTGGTGCTTCCCCGTAAAGATCATTGACTGGTAATTCTAAGATTCAAGTGAATGAATCTCATCCTCCATTTTTCGACATATTTTTTAGATCTTATGTTGTGATGGATCTTTACGCGATCTTCTAATTAATCCTCTTGGGAATCTTTGGGTTATCCATTCGCGTTATTCCCAACCAAACCTTCAGAAGAAGATAATTGTGATATGTAAATTAACTTACTATAAATAAACGAGGTTTTCTAGCTTGAGGAAGAGAAGGAGCGAAGATATACTCGAGCCAGGTGAGATTGCTACTAAAGGTATAATATTAGAATTATAAACCGTTGATTATTATTAGAAGGAAAAATTAAAGTGACGATTGTTCACTAATATTGAATTGGAATTAGATTAAATCGGATAATAGGCTATATCCTTAATTAAGGAAAAATCAGGTTTGTTTGTCGTCTAACGGTCGTCTCTCACGGTTTACTGTCGTTGTTCCACTTTCACAGTTTTCATTGATACATTCTCTTAATATCATTAGTTGAAATTGTGACTGCTCTTAGTTGAAATAAATATATTAGTTGAAACATGTCGAGTGTTTCTTCCCTTCCCCCCACACATCTAGGTGCTCGCGAGAGGCGCGGACCCATTACAAAGTCACTGTTTTTAAGAACACAATTAAAAAATATATATAAACGTTTGCTCTCATTTGAATATTATCCGTTTTGATGGAATAATTTTTATCATGTCTCACCTTTCCTTCTTTCTCTCATGGTCAGGTTTCATCGATTCATGGATTTGAGTTCCAGTACTATTAAATACCAGTCATTTGCGATAAATTTGTCGTAACTCAAAGTCTCCAGGTTGGATTGGTGAGCAAATATCGACAGCGGGAGGCCAGTTTATGTGATATCGTTGAGCCTTCAAAACTCTAACTCAGTGGCACCACAGCCCAAGAGGGAAGGACCTAATGTGCACATCCCAGTATACGTGATTATTGGGCGCTGAGGTGCATGAGCAGATGTCCCGATCAGATGGTCAGTCTGAAGCGAGATCCTCAGTGTTTAAGTCCCCAAGCTTGGTATTTTTTTACGACCCACTGCAAAAAGGGATGAAAGGTTGAGTCGACCTTGGCCAGCCCAGGAATAGAACCCACATCTGTGGAGTAGAAGCGCAATACGCTACCACTCGACCACCATGCACTATCTTGACCCATTAGCGTTCCAAAACTAAAAGGTACCACAATAGCCGCATACAACTTCAAAGCACGATTTAATAAAAAATCAAATGGAATATAATTCACACGCGATTATACTCATGTACTACACATTCAACATGGAGCCATGATAGCCTTGTAGTCAAGGTAACGGACTCGTGGCTGGCGTATCAGAAGTGCGTCCCTAGTACCACTGAAAACCCGTCATGTAGGTGAGGGGGAGGCGATGCATGTCAAATTTGTCGAGGCTCAAACGTCCTCCCGTTTGTGTGGTGGGAAAGTTAATGTGCCGGTTCATGTGACGCCCTCGTCACTTGACCACGGTTTAAATTTAATAGGTTCGTCACCAAAAGCCCTCGAGTAGCTTAGCAGTGTGACGTTACTATTCCTTATTTGCTTATTCGCAATCGACATGGCTGCTCGTTTGATATTTGAGGTAACACTACTACAAAAATAATAAGACAACTCTTGTGCAGTTAAGATTTTTATACTTACAATTCCTCACAAACGTAACGTACATACGCATTTCGTACCGAAAAAAACACACATTTGAGGTCCTCCCCCTCGAAACATGGAAAAACTTGTCTTAAGTCAATTATAATGCACCTACAATTCTTCTAAACCCCTTCATTTATAAAAAGATGCAAACCGTTTTTTTTTCTAACCCCTGATCTATAACAAGATGTAAACCGTTTTTTTTTAACTGATCTGACCAGTTAAAATATTTTTGAGTTAAAAAAATGAGTGAAATTTGTGGTACAAACCATTTTTTAACCACCAATTAAAAATGTTATTAAATTTTCTACATATACTTGGGGTTTCCTGTTTCGCAAGCGGATATTTTTTTGATTGAATCAATTTGTATCATTGAAATATGATTTATGAGGAACCATGTTGCCATTTTTAAAATCCACATTTATTTTGCAACGTAGAAAAAAACACTCACAAAAACATAAAATAAATAGCCACACACGAATCAAAACATTAACATGAGCTATTTTCATGACGTTCACAAAAGCAGATTTTGGTCTATCTAAAACAGTGTTTTTCAAACTCACTAATTGTGACCCAAAATTCAATCAGAATTTTCATCCCCCCCTTTCATATAAGTAACAATGCATTGCATTCAATAACACTATACTTTGGGATGCTAAAGCTAAAATACGACATTAACCTCTTGCTAGTAGCGTATAATACGTCTACCTCAACCAGTGCGTTAAATGCCTCAAACGTATATATATGTATGTCTTTTCGAAGTGCAATCTTCTCTGTACAGTGTCATCCGTAAAATTATTTCAAAGGCTTTGGAATGCATTAAAAGAACCTTGAAAGTGTATGTAAAGGACTTTATATATATATATATATATATATATATATATATATATATATATATATATATATATATATATATATATATATATTCTACTCTCCCCTTAGTGGGCGTACCCCACAGTTTGAGAAACGCTGATTTAGAGTTATCTTTCTGTAGTGATGGTTAACCGGAAGCTATTAAAATCACAGAGTTTTTGGTACAGGTATTTTCTGATTTGTCCAAATACTTGGATGCCAATCATACTTTATAGTGATTAGTGACGCTGACTGCGGTACCGCAGAGCCTGGGTTCGAATCCCGGAGAAGGTATAGATGTTTGTATTATAATACTTCATGACTTTGAATTCCTTCTTTCCTTTGTGATGTGTGTGCTTCATTCTGTAATCCCCGTGTGATACTTTGTGATACATGGGGATTTATAAATGTTCCCAATAAAAATTAAAAAAATTGGTTGATTGAAGGTCAAGTCATCCTTAATTTAAAAACACTAAAAATTTCACTTTGGGGAGATAAGTTTATGGTTACATTAAGTTCTGTGGGTAAACTAGAAATTAATTTTTACGAGAAGTCTTGGAGGGCGCAATATCATTACGAAAATCCCTCAAAAGAAAATTATTGCAAATTATTATATCTATGTGTAAAAAAATTCAGAATATATTGTATTGTTCTGCATTAATTGCGCTATATGCAGCCATCATGTATTAATGCACCTTTACACAGACGCTAACACATGTAATGGTGCTATTATTTAAAATGTGGTCATGTGAAAGCTAACATGTGAATTGTAACAAAAGACTCCTTGAAGACCAAGCAATTTTTTTTTTGAAAACTTTAGATTTTCAATAGTTTTTGTTTATTTACTTCAAACATTAATTCGGCCGCGGTAGCCGAGTGGTATAGGTATCGGACTGTGGCTTGCTTTGTCACAGGTTCGAGCCCAGTACCCCTAAAGACCCGCCGTGTAGGGCAGCGATGCACGTTAAATCTGTCGAGAGCTGAAACGTCCTCCCGTTGGTGTGGTGTGGTAGTTAGGAGAGGGGGTGCCAGCTCAGGTGTCGTCCACGTCACTTGACCATGGTTCAAAATTACGTGGTCCGTCGCCAAAAGCCCTCGTGTAGCTGAACAGTGCGACGTTAATATTCAATCAAACATTAATTCAAATACCTTTGGACACTTATCCTCGTTATTTTCATTGATTTTTTTAAATTCTTTAATTAAACAAAGAACTTGCAGCTTTAGATCAGCGATACTGAACGTGCGACCAGAGGGGCCTTTTTAAGTGGCTTGGACATGGTCTATTGCTCTGAGAAATTCATTTATTAATGAACATTTGGTGGAAAATTATTTTTTAAGAAATAAAATACATCCATTTTATGTTTTATTGTGGATGTAGTATGGGTGCGAATTGAATTTTTTTTCCTGATTAGTGATAATAAACAACAAGGGTGTAGCAACCATTTTATGATAGGAATTGATTTTTAACTATCTTTCATATCTTGTCAGCAAAAAGTATTTGAAGAAAATATGCTTCAAGACAATTAGGAAAAAATGACTATTTTGTAGTAAAAAACAAGCATGGATCAATACTTGTTTGATTTTTCACGAAATTGATGAATTTAAAGAATACCAATAAACAAGAGAATCGTTGAAATGATACTTTACCTCGACGATCTCTTTTAAGAAGTGATAAATAGGCTTTCTTGAATAATCTTTACATCATTAAAAACTGTTTTGTTATTGGTAATGTCACAGTGGTAATAAAGACACCTTATGAAATTTGTTATATTATTAGTAATGATATGAAACCATATGCTGAATTAGAAATTTTGAAGGAATGATTCTTAAATGCTTCCAATTTAGAATAATTCAGTGACAAAAACAAAAAAAAATAATAATTAAAAAACACAAAACAAAATAGGAGTTTTATTACTTTATCAACTTTCCACATTTTAAATTTTCTATGCTATCTTGGTCTTAAAGCATTTTCCTCTTCCCTTCCCCCAAAATTAATCTTCCTGTTGCGACCAGCGTGAAACAACCATCCTATGTATGCGGCCCGACAGAAAAAAAGGTCGAGGACCCCTGCTTTAGATGATAAGCAAAAACTATCAAACAAATGCCATTATTTCAGGAAAACAGGACTTTTAAAACGGAATGGCGTGAGTAATCGAATTTTTTACTTCTCTCTATCACATATCGCCTCCTTTTCACTTGGAACTATTTAGAATAGTATTTTTAAATAGTATCGTGTTACTTTAAAAACGCTTTTTTGACTGCTGCAGAACTGTACTTCATTCGAAAATACCCATGAGGGCCCTTTCGATTGGATGGAAGAGATCGTAAATGAAAGTTTCCCTTGAAAGTCATTAATGACTTTTGAGTACTGAATTCCAGTACTAATGCTTTTCTGGAAGAGTTGGGTTTCTGAAGTTCTTATTCAGTATGTTTATTCTTTACGCAGAAACATTAATTAAACATTTTGTTTTTCACCGTCAATTTTTTCTGAAAAGCAGAGGATTTTGCATGTATTATAAATGTTAGACTAGATTAATTAATTTTTTTATAAAAAAGTTATCATGTATTGGAAATTAAAAATTAACTGTTAAACTTATATAAAGCAGAATTATTAGTTCGTTTCTGCAGAATAAAAGACTTTGAGATTCAGCTTTGGATAAATTTGAACAGAATAATTTTGTTTGTCAAAACTACAGCAATACATATTTGTTAGTTCTGTCGCGTCCTTACGTTTCTAAATCATTCCTAAAAACCAATAATGCACTTAAGGTATCAGACTACTTGCGATATCTTTTTTTTTTTTGGAAAATGCAGATGTACGCATTTTTTTTTGAGATTTTTATATTTGTTTCGTATATTTTAAGAAGAACGTCCTAAAATAAAAACCAGAGAAAAAATTTGTTATTTTTAAAACGGGAAAAAACTGGTGAAAAAGTACAAAAAATTACATAATGGGGTCTGCTCTGCACAAAACTTTTATGAACAAATTCCGAATTTTCAATTTTGATGTGTTACTTTGTTATTCATGCTTGAAATTACCCTCAGGATAAGATATATTTTAATTTTTAGAAAAGCTAGAGCACTTTATCTTAGTGATAATATGAAATTGCTTTAAAAAAAGCGATTATATTCACATAAAGGATTATAAAATTTGAAATAAAACAGTGATTAGTAAATCTGAAGGTCAAAACACTTCTACCGTTATACAGGACATACACAAAAATTTCAGCAAATTATTTTCAAAACTTTTTGAGCAATTGCTGTCTCCGTTTGAACTATCCGAAAAAAACACATTTCGAGTAAAATGCATTTTAAAGTTCGACACCTTGTGTAAAGTTATGGCATATACTTTTACTAAACTGCTTGTAGTTTTTGTTCTAGTGAATGGAAAATATAAAACTTGGTACTTTTATTAAGCTTATAATATGGCCTATAAAAGAAAATAATAATAAAAATGTCAATTTTTGAAAAAATAATGATCTTAGGGTAGTCGTATACCTTAAATGAGATAGTTTGTTTCAAATCTTCCCTCCCCCCTCAAATGCTGGTTCTCGATAGTTCATAAATAAATCACAATAAATGAATTGTTTCAAGTAAAAAATGTTTATCGAATGGAATTCTATATTCGCAAAAATTTCCTTTAGCTCAAAACTGGTTATCAAGATTGCGAAATATTTAAACAATAACTTTAAATTTATAAGTTAATTCTTTAGATTAGCTTAATTAGCAGCAATTTAATGGCATGCAAATCTTAGAATATTTTTTTTCAAAGGAAACAAAGAAAAACGCACAGCAAAAGTTTATTGCTGCAAAAATTCAAATTAAACAAAATTCAAATTAAAACAATTATTTCTCTTTCCGAATAGCATTAACAATAAATGTCAACGAATCTTTGCATATTGTGTCTTGATTGTTACGATTGTCATTGATAATATGTTCACAAAACTCTTTTCGCTTAAAAAAATACATACTGTTGGAGAATTTTCAAATTATATATAAAAAAATGTAATATCATTAAACATATCTATTTTCTATTGATAAAGTTAAAAGAAATAATTATCAGTTTCAAATGAAAAAGAGATTACTCAGAAAAATATTACGTTAAAATTATGAAATTGTGATGTTTGCCAAGAAATGTTAGGGGATGCTGTACGATTTAATAATTTTTATAAAACGTTTGCTTGTATCCTATTTATACTTATTGCGACGTTATTCACACACACTCACGCACGTACACATGCGATGATTGCTCAAAATACCACAAAAAAAACAGAACCATTTATTTCTTTTAATTTAAAAATTAATTTAGTGGTTTTAAAATTCTACACTCCCTCAACAATAATTGACTTACACGTTTGAATGTTTATTTACAAGAATGTCAAACTATATTCAACAAACGTTGGTATGTATTTTATGATAACATGCTTAAAATTAATAAAGTAGCAATTTTTTATGAATTCTTAGTAAAAATTCCTTTAAAAGATATAAAATAAATATGCTTTTTTCAAAATAGCCATGCTTGAAATCTCAAAAAGTAATTTAAAAACCTTTCTCTTATTTCTGACATTCGTACGATGAACCCTTAATACTTTCATTCTTTCATGTTTTCGAAACGTTGAAGACTCCATCCTCCTCTCTGTATCCTATCCTATAAACTCAGCAAAGCACAAGCATCGCCATTCGAAAAGTCTTTCAGACGATTTTCTTTCCCCAAGACAGCTGTAAAATAAAGTAGGGTTTTCTTCTTTTTCTAAGGAATCTTTAGCAAGAAGCATTTTGACTTTAGAGGCCTAAAGTTCCAAAAGAAATGATGGGCATCAAAGATTTTAATGCAAACTGTTACAAGCGTTTGTAAATGTAAATTGCACAGGCAATTCATAATGCACATAACACCGCAGCTAAAAATTGTCTTATGATACAGATAATATGGAGAACTTAAAATAAATATTTTGGTTCAGATATGTTTTTTCATGGAATATTTAGAAACTTCACATTACGAAATTAGCTTGGTGTTTTTAGAATTCTCTAAGTTGAAATGGAAAGAAATTGTGAACTGGAAAGATTTTTAAATAAAATATTATGCGTATGCAAAAAAATGGATTTTTGTACATATGAAGTAGCATCATACGATCACCATTCAACCAACTACTTTGAAAATTGGCATGCACATGTATATTTTTGTGGAGAAGGTTTTTGTTCTATCCTTTTGTTGCAACTCCCCACCTAGTGGCGCTACAGCATGTGAACTTCTACACCGTTCTTTCAATCGCCAAGTGGTAAACAGTGTTGCCAAAAATGATGTCAACTTGTTTCTATCACCATGTTACCATTAAATCGCCATTATAATGTATGGAATGGCGTTATTTGAGAATATTACAATTTTAACATAAAACAAATACAACAGAAAGTAATATTAAAGTAGTAAAAATCCAGATATAAGCTATTTACACTATTTTAAGCATTTCTTACACAAAATGTGTAACAATATGTTACTTTTGATGAACATAGAGATCAGCTTAGGGAGGTGTTTTCGAAAATCGAACCACAGGGGAGTTACGGGGGCGTAATAATTAAAAGAAAATTCTTTTCATCAGCTTAGAACCACAGACTTAAAATTTATCAAATATGATTTTTTCAGCTTAGATATGCAAAAGAATTCTTTTTTTTTTAATTTGAAAATTCACGTAAAATTAACTCATTGAAAACTTTATTCTTCAATCTGTATTGTTTAATATTTCAATTCACCCGTGAGAAGTACGAGTATACCAGCTAGTTCTATATAAAGGTATAAACATAGCCCAAACAATGTTTTATGCTTGGTAAATATTAACCATTAATTTTGTATTAAATTAAATGGATTTAGAATGTTTTACCAATCATACCTCCAATAATATTTATACACATCGGTTTTTAAAACTTTATAATTAACGTTTTTTTCTTCTTAAATGTGAAGGATATTTATTAAATAAACATTTATACTATTTTCGGAAGTAAACGCATTTTTGATTATTTATAATATTTTGAAGTAGACAGTCGAGAGACGAGGGGTGCATAGTATTATAACTCTTGCTTAAGAGAGATGTTGGAACTCAAATTATTTCTTCAGTGACATTAGTTCTTGGAGTTTATTATTATTAATCGGGATTAAATTTCAATGCAACGGAAAAATTCCATGATTGAATTAGCAGTTCAGGGTCTCATTTGAATAGAACTTCATTTGGAAAACAATGTTTTAATACCTTAAGAATCATCATTTATCCAATTAAAATTAATAAAATTTAAATATGAAACATTCTACATTAATGCAGTAGAATCTTAATGTTATTAAGCGTCATATGAAAATATATAATGACGAATGAATAGATAAAGACTTTGTACTTTTATTTAATTATATTAATTGTTAATATAAATGAAACTACACGTCATGGAAGCTTAGTTCATATATGTCACATTAAAACAAAAAGTTTACTTTTTATAGTTACGAATGTTACGCTACAGTAAATAAGACTTAAACAATATGAAATATTCCGTAAATAAGATTTAAAAGTTAAGCTATAAATTAATACATACTTCGTAGTATTACCAACTATACATTACAACACATAGTCATACAATAGTCAAAACAAAAATAGTCATAAATAATGGCACATGAGACCGGTCATAAATCCCGTAGTTTGAGATCTTTATTAAAGGAAAAATATATTGTTATAACAACAATTCTTGTGCGAGCATTTCAAACTCACTTTAATGCAATAGCTCTTCTTGAATTCAGAAGGAAAAATTTTATAAAGAATAATTACAACTTTTATAATAGATTAAAATTAAAACAAACTTCAAAACAAAGAAGATAAAAAAACCACATAACATATATATTTCGGTTTTTCTAAGCATTTTGAATAATTCCGTCTTAAATTACATATCTATTAGCTTGCAGCAGTGGCGTAGCGTACACTCCCGCATTGTGGGTGCTCAGGGCTCTAGAGGGCCCACACCCTGATTATCGCCCTTTGTAAAATCCAACTTGGGGGGGGCCCAAAACCTGACTTTGCAAGAGGGCCCAAGTGTTCTCCGTTACGCCACTGGCTTGCAGCCAGATAAATAGAAAATGTTATCAATCTTTAAACAAAATAAAAGAAAAGATGAAAAACGCTGTCTAAACGAATAGTTTCGCTTATAAAAATTTGCTTATATTTCATTGAGATATTTGAGAAAAGTAAAAAATTAAGCTCTATTACAGGAAAAGGTTTTTATAAATTATTTGTTCTTGTGAACATTTACTTGATTAATCATCTTTTAACAAATATACAAAAGATAAACAACTTGCCAAACATATCAGAAATATAGAACCTTTTTCATTCAACAGAAGAAAAAAACATTAGTCTTAATAAATTTCATTAAAATAAAATAAAATAGTTCTTATACACGTAACCAATATTATTTCACATTAATTTGCAAAAAGAAAAAAGAAACGTGCACGTAAATGCATGAAAGAATGTTTAAGTGTGTATATTGTGTTAAACGCTTTTACATTGTTTTTCTAAGTATCGAGAGTGAAATAAATCGTCTTAATTCCGTTAAATATCCTTTTATCAATACAAAAGGATAATTAACTATTTATCGTATTTCACTTTTTTTTTTGCAAAGTTTTTTAACTATGTGCTTCGGTACATTCTTTCTCGGAGGAATTGAAAGCGAAATTTTTTATAGGTATTAATCTTTCCTCTTAATTCAATTATGTGTTTTCGAAAATTTTAGACACTTTTTAAAAAATGAACCAATTTTTTCAGTAATGTTTCATTTAAAAATTCAAAAAGGCTTCAGACTTTTAAATGAAAATAATATAACTAAAATAATACGTAAAAGAAAAAAAAAATAATTGTAGTAATTTTTTAAAATCTGTTCGATCGAAATCTGTTTAATTTATTATAATAAGATATATTGCACACTTAATTCTAATTTTACATGATAGATACATTCCCGTAAAATTCATACAAAAAGTTTTCGTATAAAAAAAACTTCGCATAAAAAACATATACAGCGATAGGAAAAATAAAAGATTGATTCCAGTCCTGGGAAATCATTAAAAATTATATAATACATCCTGAGTTTTTATGTTAGGAATTTAAACATTTTATTTCATAGATATTGTATAAGGGTTGCCCAAATGAAAAGTAGATATGTTCAGTAAAAAGAAAAAAAAATATTGGAAAAAAAAAGAAAGCACTCTGGGGGTTATAACACTAGTCACATCGTTTCGGCAGCATAATTGGCTTCTCTATCGAAATATCGTGTTTGATTGTTGAAGAATTCCTGCTCAGCTTCCTTCACTTCATCGTCCAAACAGAAATGTAATATTGTGTTAAGTGGTCTAAAGGCATAGAAGTCACTAGGGGAAAAATGCGGTATGTATCAGAGGGTGTTTTAATATTTCCCAATAGTTTTTTTTAGTTTCCTCAGTTTGATAGGAGACGTCATGGACATGATCATGGAGATGCCCTATCCTTTGTTGCTCGAGATCTTTTACACCATCTGTTCCAAGACATTCAACCTAAACAGTACCCGTTATAGACTGCCACTGCACGTCACACACAATAGATGCTCACATTAAACTTGCTTCCAGCAATCAGAAAGCGTACAACCGCACTTCGCTCCAATCTAGACGCATCCATATCCCTTTAAGACCCAACCTACACGTTTGTGCGGGTTAAATAATCTTCAGCATTTTTGCTTCTGGAATAGTCGAATGTGAGAAAATCGCGAATCTAACGATTGAGCCGGTTTGAAGAAAGTTTAAAGTGTTACTTTTCATCAACATACAATGGTTGTGGTCCATGTTTTACTTTCAGATGGCAAATTTAGCTTTGTTTTCAAATACAACGAAAACACGTCTTCTTTTTATCTGTAGTAAAAAGGTAATTATCAATATATTTCTAACTGCTTGGATTCAAAGTTTCATATTAATGTTTAAATAATTGTAAAATAGAAAAAAATGTTAACTATATTCAATTAATGTGGATTCTAGTGCTCGGGATTTCGTTACTCGCACGATCGTGCGGGTTGGGCGTTACTTGAGTCAATGCAGCTATAAAGGTAAGTACTTATCATACGAATTTCCTTTTCTGTCTCAAAAATTTTGATGAAAGCCTACAAAAAAATGAACTATATAGTTACAATTAATATCAAATTTTCTTGGTGGTACCCGTGGATGAGTCCATTTTTTCCTTTCTATCTCTCTTTTTTGCAATTAATTTTCTTTCCATACATTTGTTGAGGAGTATGGGAGTATGGCATTTTTATCCTCTCCACAGATATCTGCATTCCTATCTCTCCTCCTCCCGCCCAAAACTTCTGGGTATTCCGGTGATAGTTAGTACAGTGCTTCTCAAACTTTAAATACTGGAGCCCCCTTTTCGAACACAATTTTTATCGCCCCTCCTTATACATTAATAATGTACTGAATGTAATAATAATGTACTTTGACGCTAAAGCTACTATAGGCGATCTTAATTATAAACCATACAAATTAGTAACATAAGTATTAATATTTTGTATACTACTTTTAATCAAAAAATAAATAAATAAATAAAATAATAGGATAATTATTATGTGTGTTATTTTTCCTTTCTCTAATTTTTAAATTGAACATATTACAAAATGCGGTGGCTGCTTAGAAGACAAAATATAGATATCTGCTAAATATAGAAAAAGAACTCAGAGGGTCAATTTCTAATCATAAGCATTCCTTTCAAAAACTTTGCTCTGTAAGACAAGTCCATGGAAGTCACTAATGCTTATTAAACTTGTTCCTTATTTAGTATTAGTTAATTAGTTATAAAATACTCTGCGCAGCACTGATACATTAAAAGTATACCGGCTGAAGTGCCCGCTCTTTGCTCGAGTTCACATTTATAAGAAAATAAAACATTATTGATATAATAGCTGAATTGTAAGGGAAGCAAAGCCAAATGCTCGACAATTTTTACAAAAATGTAAAATGATTTTTTTAAAATGGTTGCTCAAATTGTAATTAGTTTTAAGCGAACTGTAATTTTAAGCCTCACAGAATTAGCATTTATATTTGATGTTAAATAATGAACAATAATATAAAATTTTGATGAAGAATAACTGTATTATTTTTAATATTTAAAGCGAAAAGTCTTCAACATGTTTTAATCCGGGAGCAGGCGCGCACTCGATACGCTCGAGCGGGGTTATTGAGTCACTCTAATTCTTCTATATATATAAAAATGTTGTGTTGGTTTGTGTATGCGCGCATAACTTAAAAAGTTCTGCATGGATTAATCTGAAATATTGACTCAACGTTGCATTTGTCTCTGGTCAGGATCTTATGTACTTTTTATTTCGAAATTCTCTCTAAATTTTTTAAAATTTAATTTTTAAGTGATTTTTTGGTGTTATGACGTCATATGACGTCACGATTCGCACTGAACGCGAAAATTTAAACTTTACGCTTAGATTTTTCCAAATTATTGTATAACTCTTCTATGGTTATGTTTATACGTTGTCATATTTATCTATTTATTGCCCTTTGATACGTAATTGGGATTGTTTTTCGAATAAATCTTTTTTAAAAATTATTCTTTCAAGAACTCAAATTTTGTTTTGTAGGTTTGGCAACAGTTTGATAGCATTATGGCGGGATGTTTATGACTTTCATTAAAATCTAAATCGTGTTTTTTCTGTAATTTTAAGCTAAATTTATTTCTCTTAATTAAGCGAAAATGAAACTAACATAATTGACTTCTGTTCGTTACTTATTTTTCTACCAAATAGTTTCCGTCAACCATTTACCTGAAATAAACAGACATAGCCAAATGCCGCGATATAACATTCAATGTTTGAAACAATAATTTTTTCCCCACTTGGAGATATTTTAATGTGACCAAATTAATCAACGGAGTTTTTAATAGGAATG
This sequence comes from Trichonephila clavipes, assembly GCA_019973935.1. Taxonomy (NCBI): domain Eukaryota; kingdom Metazoa; phylum Arthropoda; class Arachnida; order Araneae; family Nephilidae; genus Trichonephila; species Trichonephila clavipes. Next base: position 551,301 of record BMAU01018158.1, on the reverse strand, counting down.
TTTTTTTTTTTTTAGACAACTTTTTAAACTTCATTTGATTCTTACGTATTATCGCAACAATCGCCAACTTTAATGATAACTCGCAAAGTTGGCCATTCCATTTTCGCAGATGTTGTACGCGCGGAATTGGCAATCGTGCTTCGTTATATACAATATCGCTAATAGGTTGCGATAATACGTAAGTACCTTTCATTTGATGTTAGTATTGAAATACAAATGTTAAAAATTAAGATTTTCTGATTTTGAGTCATCAAAATATTGCACCTTATTTTGTTTTTCATTGCTTTCTAAGATTATTACCTTCTTAAACAGATTCCATTAGTAATTTGTTAAAAAAAATACTGGAAGTTATTATGGTTTGTTTTTGTACGGTACGTAGAGCCACCGCTGTATCAATGATGCAAGAGCCCCAACGAATGTTATTACAATTCCGCTTACATGGTGCTCATATCTGAAAAAAGGGCCTCAAAGGAATTCGGATACAAGGCCCGCTCAGAGCTGTTTTGTAATTTCATGTTTTTCTTTAAACCTTCACTTTAACTGCAGTCAATCGTCTTGAGTACATAAAATTGTATTGCAGAAACTCGAACTTAGGTCATCATACTGGCCAAGCAAACGCAGTGCGAGGAATAAATGCTGATCAAATTAGAGTAAGCATCAGTGAATGAGCAAAACAGACAGAGGGCTCAAATACATGTTGAGGAAGCAGGTTGTCATAAGATTGTAATTAGTTTTTCAAATTTTACTTTCGCATTGATAAAGATAGTTCAGCTCTTTTTATGTCAATTACTGTTCGTATTGTATATCATTTTTTCAATTTATTTTTAAGCACAGAATATTTACTTTGGATAATTTTATATATAAAATACTAAATTTAATTCTGTACACTATGTATGTGTTTAGCGAGTAGTATACCGGTTAAAATCTTCCACCTACCGTAAAAATCCAGCTTATAACGCACTTTGAACACAAAAAATAAGATCAAAATTTACAGGTGCGAGTTATACGCTGGGTATAAAAATGAGGGCTTTAAAAATTAAAAAATAAATGAGCATAAAAAAGTTATACTTCTAAATATTTCGAAATACTATTTATTTAAAAGACATGACATTCTTATTGAACTTAAAAGGTGGTAGTTCTAAAAGTATACTATTTTTGCAATTGCTTAGATAAACACCTTTGAATAAATCGCTTCTAAACGTAACAGCATTGCATTTGTACATTTCAGGTTTCTTCGTAAAAAAGGGGTGCACATTATATAGCGAATATACCTAAAATTTAAAAATTGCAGCTTGAAAGTATGGGTGTGCGTTATATGCTGGACTTTACGGTATATTTTATCTTTCTCCAATGAATCTAAATTAAATTAATATATAATTTTTATGGTACTTATATTTTTTTTTCTTTAGTCAGCCATTTACCTAAAAATCAAAAGACATCGCCAAATGCTGCAATATGCATTCAATAAAGGGAAGAACATTCTAAGCCAGTTTGTGCACAATATTAATACTTTTTTGCACTTGGTAGTGAATTTTTCCACGAAATAGTTACTGTAGTTTTTAATAGTTGGGACAATAACATTAGACTCACGAAATATCTATTTTGTGTAATTTCAAAATTTTATTTGGTGTTACTGTGAAATATAAATGGAAAAAAATAAGAATTTTCTGATGTATATTTTGTGTTTGTTTTGATATTTATGTATTATTACAACCATATTGGACACATTAGCACTTAATTGCCAATTCACCGTGTATGATGCGAACAAAATCAGTGTTGGTATAATTGCAACAGTACCCAAGAACCTTTGTTTGCAACTTTTTTTGGTGATTTTATCAAAATGATAATTTGTTGTTGATAATTGGTTTTTGATAGCTTTTTATCATTTAAGTTTGTTATAGCTAGCTAGCTGTACCCAATCATGTTTTCCTGTGGCTCAGTTTGATGGAAAAGAAAGAAAAGAGAAAGCACACATTTCTAATATCTTTAACTGCTTGCACTTGAGGTATGATTTTTTTTTTATAAAAAAATGTGGAAATATACATTAACAAAAGTTTTCTAAACAGATTGATTTCATTTGTAATTTGTTAACAGAATACTCCCAAGTTATTATGGGTTTTTTTTGTCATGGTATGAATATAAAATTATTTGCATTGTCTCCATAGAAGAGGTGCCAAGTTTGAAAACAAATTAAATAACTCTTCTTGAGGTGAAAGGGTTAATTTTACAATGCTTATGAGTAGACATTTTGTGTTGTTTTATTGTTTGTATATATACAGAAATTGTCTGCTGTGCCTGCTTTAAAGCAGTAGTTGCCATTTTTCAACACTTCATGAACCACTTAATGTATAACTTTATAATTAGCGTTTCACTAATAGGATTGACCTCTATGTGGTGGAGCACTATAGCTATATTTAAGTCTTTATTTAATCTTCTATGCCCTGAAAATAAGCGGTAAAAATCTAGGAGAGCCCACAACCTTGGCGACAAACCAAAAAAGGCGCCAAGCCAGAACAAGATGGTGCCAAGCGAAAGCGACAATGGTGGCAAGGAAATATAGCGGGATAAGGTGGATGCATAATGAAAATATATGTAAGCAATACAGAAATTAAACATTTGAGATAAAAAAATATAAAAACAGCACTTTCTTACTGCTGGAGGGGGCATCGTAACAACAGATTTTAAAAAAGTCTTAAAGGTCTCATCGCTAAGCGAATGATCGTGTGAACGCCGCCATATTTAATCTGCGAGGTAATGGTCGAACATACATTCGGCGTGGCTGGCACGATTTCGAAGAAAGCGTTTTATTGTCGACCATGTTACATCATACTGATCATTACATTTAGGACATTCATAACTCGAAGCAATCAATCCTTCCTTCATACACCATTCAATCAATTCTTTCTTACCTTTCGCAATCAACAAAGTAAAAAATTCTGAAGTAGATTCCCTCACACACGCAACCAGCCCGGAGACCAACAACAAAATGAAATTCGAAATGCGCACCCACAAAATACAAAAATGCTAGAAATAGGGTGTTCGTATGTAGTGTTTAAAAGTAGGGTTACCAAGATGGTGCAATTATCGCCAACCAAAGTAATTTGCCCCAAGGGTGTGGGCTCTTCTAGGAGTGAACCAAATAAGCTTCATGAAAAGCAACAATCAACAAACTGAAGTGTTTTGCCTACAATTTTCCAAAAAATGGTTAAGGTTACCAAAATCGCTAACCTCAGGAATTATGTTTTTTTTGTTTAGTTATTTCAGTAACTAAAAGCTTTTAGTAAAGAATAATTCGTGTTCCGTAATATGTTGTTTTGTTGTTCATCTTTTTTAAACTTAATCTCTTCATAAAAGTATAAATAATTTCCCAATTTTTCTGCATACCATCCAAAATTTTTCACACATCACCAATTGGTGACTGCTGCTCTGTAACACACATCAGTAATTATGTATTAGCATGACTGTAACAAAATTGGTGCCATGTATATCGTACCTTAATATCTAAACATTAAAGATTCTAGCATTTTTTTTATGAAAAAAGAAATGGAGGGAAAATGTTGCGATTTGCATGGCGGTAATTTGGCTGTGGTGATGCTAATATTTAAGTACACAGATAACAAATAATTGTCCATGTGAAAAGCTGTCTGTGTCTAGATATAAACCACTCTGTTTTTAAGATAGGCCCTTAACTTTGTTGATAACAATTGCTAATACTAATTGAATTGTGAATTGCAAAAATACTCTCATCATTATCAACACTTTGTCATAGTTTTTTGCTGCAAAATCTGTGTTTATATTGGAATTTTCCTGGCGTATTCGATTAAAAATACCTTCAGCCTCTCATTGCATTGAATTTCAGCTGTGTCAATTGATGCCTGTTTAAAGTTAAATATTTCATTAGCATTTTTTTATTTTTTCCTTTTTCTTTTGTTTGATTTTTCTTTTTTTTCATGTTTTGAAATTTTATATGTTTTTGTTTTAATTTTCTTTTCAAGTGTAGTTTTAAGTTTTTAAGAAATTTTATATGCTTTGTTTGAATTTTTTTTTTCTTTTTAAGTGCAGTCAATTGGCTTCACTAGATAAAAATAATGCCTTGCGGGAAATCAAGCTTAGGTTGTCATACTTGCAAGACAAAAGTACTACAATGAGTAATTGCACATCAAACTGAGAAAGAATGGATATCAGCAAACAAGAAAAGCAGACAAAGAATGTCACAAACACAGGCTGAGGGTGCAGCTGAGCAACATGCAGACAGACTTGAGGATGCACATTTGCGAGCACATCATTCGTGTTTTACAACATCAGAAAGATGTTAACCAGAAATAGCACATCTGCATCAAACATGATTTTGTGGTGAGCAATCACACAATAACAGTCAACTTGCATCCCGGTACAACCCAGTGGAAGATTCTAGGTTCAGGCAGCATGTTCTCATTTACACAATGATGGAAGTGTATCCTTATTGCAATGTTCTAGACTTTAAGGGAGAAACCAAAGGAATGTTTTATACCACTGAAAAATTAAACTGCCTCAACTCGGAGAACAGAGCCATTACAAATTTTACTTGCTAGATATACTGCGGAATCAAAACATTTCCTATATGACATCTGGAAATACAATTCATGTTTCCAAGTGACATTGTTTGGATAAATGTGCATTTGTGAACACACCTCTGATTTAATAAAAATATCCATAAGCATTGTAAAACTAACCCAATTCCCTCAATTAATCCAGAGTGGAGCCATTTAAAAATTATCTTCAAACTTGAGGTCGCCACTTTAAAGACAATGTAAATAAATTTAGGTTCATAACATGACATAAGGACAAAAATAAGCTGTAATAACTTCAAGCATTTGGTTAACAAATTATAAATATCAGTTTAGGAAAGTTTTTCGTATTTATATTTTACATTTTTTTTTATAAAAGATCATACGTGCAATGCAAATTATTTAACATACTGAAAATATGTCCTTTCTGTCAAACATGACTGAGCCACAGCAACGCGTGGCAGGGTACAGCTAGTTTTTTATAATTATTTTATTGTACACGATACAAATCGTGATTCCAGTGAATAATTTAATTAAGGGGCACGGTACGATTCAATTGACGAAAATCGGTCAAAAAATCAAAAAATCTTTTTTGCCTAAATTATTTCTTATACGTTTCTCTATTATCTCACAAAATTTCAGAGCTCTAAATAAAAAAAATGAAGTTATGATAACTAATATGCTCGTCAGAATTCACATTCTGACATCATTCTGCTCTAGCAGACGCACTATTCATTTTCTAGCCAAATTAATTAATTCTAATTTCACAGTTAAGCAGTTTTGAAATAAAGTGAAGAGATTGTAATCCATTCTTAATGTTTGTTTACATTCGTTGAGCTATACCGCATTCTTTATTCTGCTAATTTTTATTTCATATTTTTGAAATATTTAGTTTCGGTTAACCAAAAAAAAAAAAGACTTTTTCAAGACTAATTATTTTATTGTTATCAATTTATCAGTTTTTTATATGTATAAACGTATTCTAATACAGCATTTTTAATAGTGAAACATGCCTCGTACGAAGAGGAAAAACAAATCAAGTTATTTGAGTGTTCAAAAGCGATGGTGTACTGAAACAAAAACTGAAAACAATATGGATATTTCAGAGCAAAATTCAAATTTGCTCAACTCTCAAGTGGTGATAGCATTTTTAAAAATGAAAGAGTTTTTATGCAAGAAAAAATTGTACTAGAACAAGAAAATGTTGCTGATACCTATGATGGACCAAGTTACATAAGTGTTGACAAAAATGCCTTGTGTGATATTTTCAAGTATACTTTTTGTGGTAGCTGCAACCAGTCAACTTTAAAACTTTAATTTGGACATAAATATGGATTTTCTCATCAATTGAAACTGGTGTGCAAAACATGTTCTGAGCAAAAAATGGAATGCTTTACATTTCCAAGACTTGAAAAAAAATTAAATACTCCTACACCTTTCGATGTGAATGTTCGTGCTGTTCAAGCATTTCTTGCAATCAGTGGGGATCATGCATCGGTTGAAAAAATTTGCATGTTTCTCAATATGCCTTTGATGTCAAGTAAAACTTTTAATGAAATTAAATGTTACATCAACTCAGCCTACTCTCTTGCTTCCCAAACTGTGTTGAACTATGTACATAACAGCGTTCAAAATGCAGACAGAAAACTGGATCAAAATGGGTCAAATACTATTACTGATTTTGCTGTTTCATTTGATGGGACAGGGTGGACCCGAGGACACACATCCCAAACCGGTATTGGGTGTGGAGTTGACACTTTAACAGGATATGTTATTGACTATGAAATTATGAGCAAGTACTGTCCAACATGTATAAGTGCGAAAAATGAATTAGGCGAAACTACAGCTGGATACGATGTTTGGTATTCTGGCCACAAAAATTCCTGCTAGATTAACCACGTTGGACATCAGGAGCAATGGAAATGAAGGCTGCAGCTAAAATTTGGTCTCTATCAGAAGCATGTGGTTTCCGTTACACGACATTGTTATCTGATGGTGATGCTAAAACTCATAAATTTTTAAATAGCCTAAAAATATATGGACCAGATGTTGAAATTTTGAAAGAGGAGTGTATTAATCACGTAAGCAAAAGGTTAGGCACCAGCTTACGCAATCTTGTGAAAGATTGGAGAGCTAAAGGTATCACTTTAGGAGGAAAATCTTATGGCAATCTAAAAGAAACAACGATAAAAAAACTAATGCAGTACTATCAGAAAGCTATTCTGGAAAATAAAGGAGATATTCAGGGCATGAAAAAATCCATATATGCCACGCTTTATCACAGTATCTCGACAGATAAAAATCCAATGCAAATGAAATGCCCTCCTGGCAAAGATTCGTGGTGTTTTTATCGAAGAGCCTTAGCTAAAGGTGAAAAACCTGCACCACATAAATTTAATATTAGAACACCAATAAATCCAGATTATTTGACAAAAATTGCTCCAATGTATCAAAGGTTAGCTTCTGATAGTCTTTTGAAAGGATGCGCCAGATGTCTGACTCAGAACAGCAACGAGAGTTTGCATAGCGTGATTTGGAGTAAGTGCTCTAAGGAAACTTTAGCGAAATCATGACGTGTAAATATAGCTGTTCCTGAGGCGGTATCAGAGTATAACTTTGGTACTTTGAAAGCCTTAAAAGAAATACAAAAGGCAGCTAATTTGGATCTTGGTGAAGAAGCAGTAAAAATTGCTGCCACACGTGATTACAGACGTAAAAAAGAAAGAAATCGTCAAAGTAATCTTGCTTTTCGCATAGCACGTCGAAAAGTAAAACTAGCCAATATGCGAAAAGAAAAATATTCAAAGAAAAAAGAAGGGGTTGAGTGAGTGAGTGAGTTAATATTAACGTCGCACTGTTCAAAAAAGAAGGGGTTACATATAGTCCTGGGTTTTTTAAACATAAATGTAAAAAAAATATGAAGATGTTAACTAGAATTATTTTGAAATCATCGTGAAATGGGTTCGTATGTTATTTATCGCAATTTTTTAAAAATGTAAGGTACTGAAAATTTTAAATTTTAAACATATAAAATTATAATTTTCATATAATAACTTTATAAAACTTTTATCATGTGCATGTAGTACATACAGTAATTTTTTAGTAATTTTATTGCAATTATATATATCTTTTTACAGTAAATAAAAACTTTAAATTGATTTATCTCGGAACAAAAAAATCATTTGTTTTCTTTCATTTAAAATGCTAAGGCTTTTTTTCTATTGCATGAAATGTTTTGAATTTTTTTTATAGATTGCTATTAATAAATATAACAAAAGTTGGTATGTATTTTTGAATCAAAGCAATACTTATTTTTATAAAAATATTTGAACTTAGAATTTATACGTTTTTAGGGATTTTTTCATAATAATTCATAATTTTTTTTTAGGAATTTGAATCATGTTATCCCCAAACCCATACAACTTTTGTTGTACATGGTTTGACACAAATATGTAAATCAAATTTCTTGTGTGTACGTCAATTATTGTACGAAGAGTAGCGTTTTAAAATTACCTCGTAAATTAAAATTTTTTTTAAAAAAAAATTAAATGGATTGCTTTTTGTGATATTTTGAGTAAATATTCTGTCTTACGTATTGCATATACATAGGTTACAAGGAAAAAAACTGTAAAACCATAAAATCAAAAATTTTTGTTTAAATTGTACCGCGTCCCCTTAAGAGAAAGTTTACTTACCTACTTTCAAGGCCGCGCGCGCGTTCCATTTTTTTTTTTTTTTTTTTGGTAACAATTAAACAGTTTTGTCAGAATTAACGATTTCGTAATCTGTGCATCCCGCGCGACCACTTCCGGGTAAAAAGTGTATTCATTATGATTATATGAAATTGTGTAAAACGTTTTTCGCGTTATACTTTACATGCATAGAATACTCGTAAAAATAAGTCTTGACCAAGTAATTCTTCAAAGTGTGTGTGCTCTCCGTGGTTTTCCAAATATCATAAAACTCTTTTACATGGAAAAAAGCATTACTTACAACTTCCCCAAATGAGAAACAAACACAGAAACTGTACCAATAACTTAGAAGGTTAAACAGATTACAGCTATAATGTGCAGTATTTCAAAAATAATGACATTGATGAAGTTTTTATGTTCCTAAATTTTTTCGATTCTGCGTCTGGGATCTGGTTTTTCTCTGAAGAGTTGTATGTTAGGTTTAAACAGAAAGCATGGTAAAAAAATCTCTGATCATGAGATTACAGTAAATCAAATAAAAGTTTTTTTATTTGGTTATAGAATCAAAGATAGATAATTAGGTATTGAAGAAGTTTTTATTTTTGTTGACTTAATATCGCACGCGCCTATAAATTATATCAGAGTAAAAGTGCATTCTTTATTATGTCTGAAAGTATTTTGTTTTAATTCTTTCCAGTAAATTAATTATTTTTAAATCTTTTTATTTTCGATATGCTCACGCCCCCCTCGTAGGGTTATCGTACCCCCCAGGGGGGCACGCCTCACAGTTTGAGAAACACTGAGTTAGTATGATGTGGTTTAAATACATATATGTTTTTAAATAATACACAATTTTCTGATACATTTTACTATTTTTCATGGAACACTGTGTTACTGTTTAACCAAAAATTTCTTTAGGTGTCTAAAAGGAGAAGAATTCTCATAGAAGAAATTTCTCAATTGATGAATGAATGAGATTGAACTTACATCTGAACTTAGTGATCCCTCGGATGATGACAATGCTGCGAACAAAACAGGAATCGCGAATACTGGAAGGAGAATCAAGTTGAGATGAGAGCGATGAAGAAAGAGATGGTAATATTTGAAATTGAAAGACAATTTTGGATCATTCTTACCCTAAAAGTATCTTGAACACACATTTATTACATTGATTTATCTGTTGCAAATTCTTGGTTTCTGTGCAAACAAAATGCAATTTCAAATAAAATTCCTCTAAAAATCAAAATGGACCACTTAAAATTTAAGTTAGAGATAGCTGAAGCGTTATCAGCCTCTCCACCTACTAACAAAAGTATTTTAACAATGATGAAGATAAAAGTGTTGTAGTGCCACTCTCAAAAAGATCGAAGCGTTATAATCCATCTGCTGTACACGTCATGGCTTTTATCCTCTCCATTTCAGGATAAAATGATTGACATGTATATGGCATCCAGCAAAGCAGTCTTCGCACGCAGGCGCAGTGAATTGAAACTGAAACTATTAGACTAAGACTTTAGAGAAAGAGAGAAAGCGAGAAGGAAGAACGACGGAGTTGCGCGAGCAGGCGTTACCATGAACCCATCATCGAAACTTATCTGTTAGAATAGCTACCTTTTTAATTAATTTTTATTAAGTTTATAAATAAAATAGAAGAAAGACAAACGTCTTGGACCCCTTGTTGTCTCCCACAAATTATGGGGGCTCGGCCGGGATCGAAAAAATTTCTTTTTTGAACCAAAGTCTGGACAATGAACAAAAGCGTCCGTGAAGGAGACGCTCCGCCATTTTTTGGAAACTTCGTTCAACCTGTGTAGAGGTTGAATTTTTCGAATACTCCGCCTGTGTAGAGGCCGGGATCGAAAAAATTTCGATTTGAACCAAAGTTTAGACAATGAACAAAAGCCGTCCGTGGAGGAGACGCGCCGCCATTTTTGGAAACTTCGTTCAACCTGTGTAGAGGTTATATTTTTCATCGAAAACTAAATATTCCGCCTGCGTAGAGGTTGGAACTATCGTCAAAAATTCCGCCTGTGTAGAGGTTGGAAATATCACATAAACACCTGCGAAGAGGTGTCAATTCGAACAATTTATCTGTTCAAGAACTATAGTTCATCTATAACCTGCGAAGAGGTGAAATCAGTGGAATCAACGTTTTTCTTCAATTATTGTATACATCGTACGTGCGAGCAACAAGGGAGCTAAAAAAAAGGGTTGGGATCTTTCCATATTTTTCTAAAATGTATAAAAACGCTCTTAAAGAGGATCTCATAAGAGTTGTTGAGGATCTAGACGGTACTGTGGAGAGTACGGACACCATAGCTAAACTAAAGACTAAAATTGAGAAGACTAGTACATTTGAAAGTGATCCAGATTTCGTTAAAACTTTAATTAAAAACTGTATAGATGAGAGGGTATCGCGAAACGAAAGAGAGGCAACTTTAGAAAAACAGAAAATTGAACCCGCCAAACTTTAGTTAGCTCAGTTAGAAAAAGAAGTCGAACTTCAAACGGCTAAAAATGAAGCATTAAGTTTAAATCCTGCAGCTAAAGTCGAAGATAAACAGTTCGAAACTAACATAGAAAATATGATAAAAAGTATTAGAACTTTATCTCTTCCTGTTCCCACCAGATCTGAAAATTTTAATCTGTTCTTGTTAGACATTTAAAGAAAATCTGATCCAAATTTTTATGATCTCCTTGTGTTGTTTTTCCAATCCCGTTCCATGATCTCAATGAAAGTAAGCACACCGATTCGAACCCGATCTTTTTGAGTTTCGTGATTTGAGGTTGGCAGCAACTGCCATGCAAATCGAGCTAGTATTTAAACTCGGCTCATGTTAGTTTTCAAAAAGGAAGGAGAAACGGAAATATAAGAAGTATGTGAGTGGTTTCTCTCTTAGAGGGAGAGAAAGGCTGGTTGGCAATGCAACTGCAGGTTGCATCACCATTTTAGATTAGAAATTAATTTTTACAATATTAGAAGACGGTTCGAATCGGATGTCTCTGGTAATGTTGCTTTTGAACTTATTGTTTTTATCGCTCCAGTAACGAGCAAAGTGACTTTATGATTGATTATTAAAGGCCAATTTTAAGAAACTGTTTTTCGTCTTCATGCCTCCTCGACACATAAATTTCACTGCTAGCTTTGCAAAATTTAAATTAGCTTACCAATAAGTGTAACAAATTTGGTTATGGGCCCAGTCCATGTACTGTGTCGAGACAGGCTAAGCAGTTGAACAAGTCCATGTACTGTGTCGAGACAGGCTAAGCAGTTGAACAAGTCCATGTACTGTGTCGAGACAGGCTAAGAAGTTGAACCAGGCCATGAACTTTGTCTATTTAAATACTGTTCCAGTCTAGAACTATTTGTTTTGAACTCTGTTGCTAGTACGCTAAATCGAGTAACAGATATGGAGTTTAACAACCAGATATCAGTGTTGACTCCAAATAACTGGAACACGTGGAAGCATGATATGCAAGTACTCTTAATGCATTATGGTTGCTGGCAGTTTATAGTACAGACCAAGCCAGAGAACCTGATGAAGAAGCAACATACAAGGAAAAATTAGATCTACAACTTCGTAAGGATAGATGTTATACGTTGATCTATACTAACATCAGTTCAGATTTGAAAAATCTGATAACGGAAACAACTGACGGAGTAGCGGCATGGAAGATATTAAAAGATCACTTCGAACCAGTCACAAGAGCAAGGGTAATTCAACTATTAGATCAATTTTTTGGAACAAAATACCAACCAGGGGAAGATGTTGGAATCTTCATATCTCGTGTAAAGACAGCGGCAACCAGACTACAAGAAGCGGGTCATAAATTGGACGACCTGTACATAGGCTTTCAATTAATAAGGTGGCTTCCTCAGGAATTCAGTCTACCGTGCAACAAATCTACAGATGGAAAGAAGAGGACTTCAGAGTTGTCAAAATTGAAGCAGAGCTGATATTAGAAGCTAATCGTCTTCAGTTGATGAAACAAGATTTGGAGAAAGCGGAGAATGCTTACTTGAGCGTTTCACTTCGAAGAAGTCGAAGACGTTACCTGGTGCTACGGCTGCAGCTCATGGAAATCCAAATGGCAAGAATGATTACCAAAAGAAAGTGGTAAGGTATTTAACAGTAAAACTATTAAAAATGTTAAACTATCTATTAAGACTATAGGTCCGTGTTATGTATGTAATAAGTACGGACATCTTAAAATAAACTGTAAAGAGAAAAAGTCTCTACAAAAATCTCCTCCAACTGTAAATGAAACTTTTAACACAGAGTTTAATATAACTTTAAGATTTTGTGAAGCTAAATGTAGTCTTTTAGAACTAGATAAACAACTCGTAACTAGTTGTATCTTATTTGAGGAAAACTTTGATAAAGGTGTTTGGGTAATAGATACTGCTGCCACGAGTCATTTTGTAATGACAAGAGTTTATTTCTAGATCTAAACCGATAACTAACATGAAAATGTCGTTAGCAACGGAGGATAAAAAAGTTGTCCGTAGAAGGAATCGGTACACTTAGATTTCGGGTAAAATATAAGGGGAGTTTTCATGAAATAACTTTGACTGATGTATTATTTAATCTAAGTTGAGGAGAAATTTATTATCCGGTTCCAGATTAGAAAGTAAAGGTGCGCATTTTGTGGGTACTAAAGGTAAAATTAATGTTTTTAATAAAGACTGGATAAAATTGTTCTCGGCGACACGCCATGAAAATTTGTATTTTTTTAAGCCGGATCATTATATTATACCAAAGAGTAAAGAAATTAGTTTTTTTAGTGATGTAACCGCTAAAACAAAAAACAGATCAATAAAAATATGGCATCAACGCTTTTGTCATGTTAATAACGATTACTTGGTAAAAACTAGTAAAAATGATAGTGTAAAAGGTCTCCCACGCTTAAATGATAATGGTAAGACTCATTGTATACCGTGTAAATTAGCAAAGTCCAAGAGAGTTTCATTAAAAGATGGGGGCCGTAAGATCAAAACGTCCATTGGAATTGTTGCATATGGACCTCTGTGGTCCAATGTCAACTGAAAGCCAAGGCGAGTATAATTGACGATTATTCAAGAAAGGTGACTGTATTTCCCATCCGAAATAAATCTGACGTATTTCATACGTTTATAAGATTTCAGAAACGAGCAGAACGTTTTCTAAGTAAAAAGGTAATAGTAATTAGAACTGATGGCGGACTAGAATTTTGTAATAAAGATATGGATAATTTCTTGACAGAACTGGGTATAAAGCATGAGGTAACAAATTCATATACGCCAGAAATGAATGGGGTCGCGGAGAGATTCAATTTAACCGCTCTAGATGGCATCAAAACATTGTTTAAGTCTAGTGAAGTTCCCCATAAGTTTTGGGGAGAAGCATTACTTTGTTTCACTTATGCGTGGAATCGAATTTGTCACAAAGACAGTAACAAAACGCCTTTCGAAAAATGTTCAGGTAGAAAACCATCGGTATTGCATCTAAAACCTTTTGGATGTTTGGCATACGCTGGTGTGCCAAAACAAATTAGAAAAAATTCGATATGCGTGCGAAAATAGGAATTATGATGGGATACGCACAACGTACTAAGGGTTATAGAATATGGTTGATAGATGAAAATAAATTAGTCGAGACTATTAATGTAAGATTCGATGAAAATAAGAGGGAATTAATTTTAGACAAAAGTTAATAGTAACCTTGGATATAATTTAAACCTTCCTGATTATTATGATGATGAGGATGATTCCGATAGAGTAAAAGATTCATTAACGAGTCGTTTAGTTTCAAAGACAAGTACGGAAACGCCCTCAACATCTGAAAAACCAGATGTATCTTCCGATAATCATAGCTTGATCCCATGTACAGAGGTTAAGTGGATTCGAAATATAGGTAGGAAAGTAACTGGATCTAACGTATATTATAGTATAGAAGGGGAAGCAACCCGATTGAAATCTTTTAACGAAATAGAGAGATACTGTAAGAGGCATAATATTGAGTATGATCCTAGTTTATTTAATTTTAGAAAAGATAATACCGAATCCCAGGGATTTTCAGATTTGTCAGAGCAACAAGAAGCTCTTATGGTTGAAGTAACTATTCCTAACTGTTACAAACAGGCGATAAGATCCAGAGACGCATCTAAATGGCGTGATGAAATGGATAAAGAAATTAACGTAATGATGGAACGTAAAGTTTGGGATTTAGTTGATCATCCGGATAATATAAAAATTTTAGAAAACCGTTGGGTTTATACCATTAAATATGATGAAAATAATAAAATTGTTAGATACAAGGCCCGCTTAGTTGCGCGAGGTAACACACAATTACGAGGCGAGTCATTTGACGAGGTATTTCAAGAATACAAATTAGAACTTTCAAAAGTTAAATCATTAAAACTAAGATGTTATTCAGACTCGGATTTTGCTACAAATAGGAATGATCGAGTGTCGATGGGAGGGTTCATAACTTTTATAGACAAAACTCCAATTTCATGGCGAACCTTCAAGCAAAAATCCGTTAGTCTGTCGACCATGGAAGCTGAGTATGTTAGTTTAACAGAAGCAGCTAAGGAATTCATTTGGCTAAAGAATGTAATTGATAATAAAAGTTTAAATTTGGACTTAAGTGAAAATGTAATGTTTTGTGATAATCAAGCTGCTATAAGTTTTTCAAAGTCACCGGTAGAAAATTGTAGAACAAAACATATCGATGTTCGTTATCATTTTCTAAGGAATTTGATATACGACAAGGTTTTCCAAATTAAATATATAGGTACCAAAAATAATTTGGCGGACATTTTTACCAAACCCATGGTAAAGGAAAAATTGTTAGAATTTTGTAGAAAATTATTTCTTTTAGAGAATAAGACTTTGTCTCTTTAAGATTAAAATATTAGTTTGTTTATTACAATAAAGATTGTGAATAAAATGTATTTTTTGTGTTAAATTGTATAACATGTGATTATAGATTAAAATTAATTTACTGATTTGTAAGAGATAATGGTACGAGAGATTGGAAAAAGGGGGCCGATTGTTAGACATTTAAAGAAAATCTGATCCAAATTTTTATGATCTCCTTGTGTTGTTTTCCAATCCCGTTCCATGATCTCAATGAAAGTAAGCACACCGATTCGAACCCGATCGTTTTGAGTTTCGTGATTTGAGGTTGGCAGCAACTGCCATGCAAATCGAGCTAGTATTTAAACTCGGCTCATGTTAGTTTTCAAAAAGGAAGGAGAAACGGAAATATAAGAAGTATGTGAGTGGTTTCTCTCTTTAGAGGGAGAGAAAGGCTGGTTGGCAATGCAACTGCAGGTTGCATCACCATTTTAGATTAGAAATTAATTTTTTTACAATATTAGAAGACGGTTCGAATCGGATGTCTCTGGTAATGTTGCTTTTGAACTTATTGTTTTTATCGCTCCAGTAACGAGCAAAGTGACTTTATGATTGATTATTAAAGGCCAATTTTAAGAAACTGTTTTTCGTCTTCATGCCTCCTCGACACATAAATTTCACTGCTAGCTTTGCAAAATTTAAATTAGCTTACCAATAAGTGTAACAGTTCTTCCAATCATTAGAACGCGCATTTTTAACCAAGAAAATAAATGACGAATATAAATCTGAAATTTTAATAAATCTTCTGAACGAAAGAGCTCATAACGTCTTATTGTACATTAAAAAGGAGGAATTAAATGACTATGAAAAACTAAAATCTACAGTACTCAGAGAATTCCAATTAACCCCTCGCGAGTGTTTAAACTCATTTAAAAATGCTGTAAAATCATCAGGCGAGACATACATCCAATTTGCTGCAAGATTGACGGCAAACTTCCAATATTATTGTTCGTTAAGAAAAGTTAATTCCTTTGAATCTCTATGTGATCTTATAATTTCTGATAGATTATTTGAAACTTTAAATAAGGAAACTGCAACTCATATTGGCATTCGAGAAGCAGAAGATTGGTTTAGGCCTATTGATTTAGCTAAAGAGTGCGATATTTATATTTCATCTAGTAGCGGATCACGTAAGGAAACTCCTATTACTTATGGATATACCCAAGACCCCTTTAAAAATAGATCACGAAACTTTAAACCAGAGATTAAAGATAACTATCCCCAAAATTATGAAAGAGAAAATAAAAATTGCTTTATATGCGGTGATTCATCTCATTACGCAAGAGACTGTGAGAAGCGTTTAAAACCTAAAGAATCTAACGACCACATCCATAATAGAAAAAACGTGAATACTTTGAAAGTCGAGAGCGAAAAACAAAATAGCGATGAGTTCGCAAATCTTCAATATGTAAGCATTTTTGTAGAAAATCAGCCCGTAACAGCCTTGATTGATTCAGATTGCCATATCCCAGTTTTAAATTCCTCACTAATTAGAGTGAACCAGCCTTCCGAAGAGATCATAACATTAAGCTCGTGTTTTGGCGAACAGCGTATGGTAGAAGTTAAACCCATAAATATTTCTCTTGATCAACACTCCCGGTCTAAGTGTTCGAACGGCAATATCATCGACCTTGACCGAAGAATTTATTATACATCCCAGTGTATATGCTGAAATAAAGAAACTAGGCCACGCAAAGAGCGATGTTTTATTGAATGAAAGTGAATCCTCTTTAGGCGCAGTTTCTTTTTCAAATGTGTCTGTTTCAAGTGTGATAAAAAACTCTAGTTATGATTTGCCACATGTTAAAAACTTTAATACTAGAAATGATTCGAGTTCTCTAATTAAGGATAATAAATGTAATAAAATTAAGAGTACTAAGTTAAAATTGAGTATTGTAAGAGAAAAATGTTCTGATATAGTATTGTGTAAGAAAGTCAATGGTGCCATGAAAACGAGTTCCGTGGAATTTATCTCCCGCTCACCTACCCCTTCACCTATGAAGAGTAAACAAAGACGGTTTGTGTTGCTCCGAAGGATCTTTGAGCCCTGGCAGTGGAAACGGAGGAAAAAGAGAAATCGTTTTGAACAGACGTCCAGAACTCTAGAGAGGAAAATATCGATGCGTTCAACCAAAGATCAACTTGTTAAAAAAGACGTTCTTATGCCTGTGAAACACAATGTGTGTGTGCTTTCCTGTGGAACTTTCCTGATGTCGAAGAGATGCCTTCACATGATGGAGAAACTGTTTAGTTCAGCAGAATTATGATATGTTAAATCTTTGTATATTTGTCGTATAGTCCTTGTCTGTTCCGTCTTTTTGTGTATGTTTCAGATTCTCCTTTGGTCTCCATGGAAAGGAAAAAAGGAATACGTACCGCAAAGGCATCCAGCAAAGCAGTCTTCGCGCGCATGCGCAGTGAATTAAAACTGAAACTATTAGACTAAGACTTTAGAGAAAGAGAGAAAGCGAGAAGGGGAAGAACGACGGAGGTGCGCGAGCAGGCGTTACCATGAACCCATCATCGAAACTTATCTGTTAGAATAGCTACCTTTTTAATTAATTTTTATTAAGTTTATAAATAAAATAGAAGAAAGACAAACGTCTTGGACCCCTTGTTGTCTCCCACATGTATATCCATTTTTGATGTGTTGATGACATTTCAAGGCCTCGCAAGTGCAGATTTAAAAAGTACAAAAGAAGTCCGAAAACATGTTGTGAAAAATGCAATGGTTATTTATACTTGTCAAAAACTAAAGATTTTTGCAATAAATAAATAATGGATTAATAATAGAGTTAATTGTACAGTAATAATTCCCTTACTTGTAACAATTTTATTTGAATTAAGATTCTTTCTTCAATCAACTTAGAGCTAAAAATGTATAACTCGTAACATTTTATGGGTGACATCTTTCACAGATACCACCCAACCCCCCGTCTGCATTCCAGGAGGCGGGGAGCGGAATTTTTTTAATTATTTTTCGCAGTGTCATTGAGGTCCCTATAATATTAATAACCATATGAATTTAACATTTGGAAATAAAAATAATTCATGTCTTAAAGTCATGTGTTATACGAAACAGCTTAACTTTCGATTATTTTCCTCTACCACTAACAGGTTTCAAACATTACATGCAGTTTACACTTTCTACAATGCATTGTGTCCCTGTTTGGTGGCTGTGTTACAGCTACTCTCATTCTGACGCAATTGCATACGTCCACTTTTCATTTGGGCCAATAAATGTATACGCTTATTTTAGTATGTAACAATGAATAAAATTAGTATTAAGATTCCAATATTATTGCTATTAATGGAAATATCTTAGTTATTGTCCTCTTAAGCTTCACTGGGGATCCATGGTAGACTAATGGTCATGGTCACAAACATGTGGCTGGTGTGTTATGAGTTCAAGCCCTAGTACCACTGAAGTTCCACGGAGTAGAGAGTGTAACATTTGAAAAAAAATGATGATTAGTGCGAGAGAACAAACTAAATAACTGATTAATTACGTTTACAGCTGTTAATTACGATAGGAACATTTAGTTACAAGTTTTTCAAACAATTGACAATTTCCATTCTACAGAATATGCTACAAGTATTTGTGAAGGAGTAGGCAACACAACCTTTTCTTCGAGTATTTCAAAACGGACTGTCTCTCCACTCTTTTAGGATGGGGACAGTCGCGTCTTACTCTTTGAATTACACCCGGGGTTCCGGATCTCAGATGGAGTATAGTTTTTCTCTCGGTTATCGGTGCGTAGTCAGATGAAGAGACTCCGCAATATTTTAGGGGTGCAGGTGCGGATATGGAAGGTGTAATTATGTCTACATAAGGAAACCGATTTTGAAGATGCGTGCCGGAAAAACACTACAAAGGGCTGACAAAGGGTTAAATCTAACATAGTTTAATGTTCTTCGGTTGGCGTGTTGTGTTAGATAGGGGCAGGAGCTCCTGCTCAGGTGTCCTGTTCGTCACTTGATCGTGGTTCAAAACCATTAAAATTTAACTTAGATAGACTTTTAGTTGCTTTAGAATATAACATAGGTGAAATTCTTTCTGAAATCTCTAAAACAAAATTAGGATTATTATCCTCTGGTGTTGATGGTTCAGTGAATTTAAGAACGAATTCAGCAAATCCTTTTTCTTAAGATTTTTGCTAGGTAATTACATATATTCGTTCGGCACATTTCTCATCGTGTATAGTTTTATTATTTTTTTTATTCTTTCATGTACCATCATCGTCGTGTTTGGTACGCTGTGTGTGTGTGTGAACTCGGTATCTCGATCAATTTCAAAGCAGACAAAATTCCATGTTGAAGTTATAAAATTTAGGGAATTCTTATAAATAGAAGTACATTACATTCCTCATCTAATATGTTGCAGTTAGAAAAAATAAGATCAAAACCAAACTTACTTAAAACACGATTCTGGCGAAAAAATATAAGTTATCACTCGGCCATAAAATTTAACTTTGCAACTTAAACAATAGTAACCGCAGTCTTCTTCAATGGGATGGACGTTGGATTCTGCCATTTTTTTGCCAGCACAATATAAAAAAATACTTTTCAAAGAATTATATTCTTAGAGAAACAATTTATTTTTCCAAATATAGAAATATATGACGAATATGAGTCGAGTTGCAATGCTGCAGGAGAAAATAACGGTGTTGCCAATTTGTGCTACACACATATCAAAAGCGATTTTCAAATGACATTCATGGAACCGCGGTGGTCGAATGGTCATAGTTTCGAGCTTGTGGAGAAAATTCCATACACATTAGGGTGATTCTGCTCAGAAATCGTCCTCGTCACTGGTCCTTGGTATAAAATTCCGTACTCTCTTGCCAAAAAAAAAAAAAAAAATCCTTGTTTTCTTTGAATGTGCGAGGTTAATCATATGTTGTAGCACAAATAATTTATAGGGCATTTAAGCTTTGTTTTTAGGATATACTACGAACGATTATACATTTATCTTATTCAATAATTATAAAATGCTACTTAAAAATGGTTTAGAAACAAGAGGAATGATGGAATAATATGAATTTTGTATTATGCGGAACAGCAACTAGAAATACCACTTTTCATGCTGTTTTGTGATTTTTTTTTATTTCCTGAGGGTAAGGTTTCCTATGCAAGAAACTATGGAACGATAACTAAAATCTAAAGTATTCTTTTAAGATGCCTTCAAAAATATTCATGACTTAATTTTTATTATACCAAGATTTTAAAATAAGGAAGCACATTTTAAAATCCTCATCAATTTAAAATCGAGTAGAAAAAATAATTTAAATGCTTAAAACAGAGGACTTTTTTTAAAAACCAGATTCTTCTTTTATTAAATATCTAATTCGAAAACAGATTTTTCAAGCTTGACATAAAAAAAAATTAAAATACTTTGACACTTCTTTATACAGTAAAAGATAAGAATATTGAATATATATATATATATATATATATATATATATATATATATATATATATATATATATATATATATATGACAGGCCCCAGGCCTGCTGGTAAAATGAAGAGGGCATCATCTTTACAATATTCCTTTATTACGCTTTCATCATATATAATCTAACATGGCGGACCTTTTGCCGCGCAACCGGGTGTTACCAAATACAACATCGCAGCGAGGAGACACCAGCCAAGTCCTTCCTAGTATGCGTTCGCCTTCGTCAGCGCTCGTTGCTCCCTTTTAACAGGCTTGTTTACTCATAAATCCTTACGCGATGGTAAAGAGTTCACTCTATTTTCATTTATTACTTCCTTAATTTTGAACCTAAACTTTTCAAACCTGACAAATTTCCCCCCCTCCGCTGAAGTCTGGCACAGCCAGATTGGCCAATTCTGACTGGCAAGTCCCCAGGGAAAAAAATTATATTTCAATTATATCAAATTCCCCAAATGAAATAAAAATCTAGAAGATATAATAATTGTGTAAAAGAGTGGCTGGAATCCTAACATGTACAAAAAAATAGCAATAATGAATAACAAAGTATCAAAATTTGGTATAAAACTTTGTGTTACATAGAATTGTTTTCTGAAAATATCACACATCTAATACTTCCACTATGACTATAATAATAATGAGGTTAATAAAAACAACATAAGATAAAGATAATTCACATTAGACATTCAAAAATATAGTAGTGCTAAACAACATAACATAAGATCAAGTGAAATTCTCACTAAATGTGCACCAATAGTAAACAATGTTAATAAAGTGATAAATGTTGAAAAGTTACAAGCACTTCAAAATGGTATTGAATGTTGGAATAATTACATAAATACATAGAAAGAATAGGTATAGAGTAAGTAACAGCAAAATGAATTTAGGAATAATGGTAAAGTAAATACATAAAAGACATACATGGAGTAACTTACAGCAACATGATTTTAGGAACAATGGTAAAGTAAGTACATACAAAGAATAGATATAAAATAAGTAATAGCAAAATGAGTTTAGGAGCTCCCAAAAAAGAAAAGATTACATAACTATAACACAGAAATTTATCAAAATAAACACAACATCAACATTATATCAAAATATCACTAGAAATATAAAATGCAAAGAAAAATAAGGGTATTTCAGCTATATCAAGTACAGGTAAAAGTTCAATCAATGTAATGTAATGTTTCACAGTCCTGTCTTGGAAAAATCATAGTTCAATGTTCATCATCCAATTATTGTTTATCTCACAGTCCTTTTGTTTATTATTAGAATCTACTCAATCAACTGATTTAAAAAAAATACAACCATAATAAAATCTTCATAACATCACATACTATATTTTAACTTTCAGAATATACTTATCACAAATAATCACAATGAAATTATTATAACACAATGTATCGTAAAATGACCTCATCACAATGTTTTCATACAGTCCATAATTCAGTTATTTTTTTTAAATAGTCTTCAATAATGTGTTCATTATGAATAAAGATACAATACAAATTCAATTACATTAAATTTTGATTTTCATAATGTTAACAAGTCTTAAATTCAAATTTTAAACACAATTTTTATTATTTATTTTTAAACAATGCACTTCTTTTAAAATTACAATACACTTCTAAAATTACAATGCACTTCATCCCCCCCAATGTTTGAGAAAACAAACTCTACAACAAATATAAATAAGAATTTAGCATAATTGGAAATTGGATTTTGAATGAAAAGGTTTTAATCTTGTAGAATGAACAATATCTGTTAATTTTCCTGTATATTGATTTGGTTTATCTATTTCATAAGTAACATTTGAGAGTTTCCTGACAACTTTAAAAGGACCATTATAAGGAGATTGAAGTTTACTTGAATTAGGTATGAGAAATTTTGATATAAGACTAAATCTCCAACTTTAAATTTTGCATCAACATAATGTTTATCATACCTTTGTTTATTTATCTTATGATGCTTAATTGTTCTGTTTACTGCAATTTGTCTAGCTTGTTGTATAGGTGGATAGTTTAATTTTACTTGATTAGGTAATGGCGAATCATATGGCAAAGTTCCAAACATTAAATATGCAGGTGGAAAGCCAGTAACATCATGTGGCGAGTTATTGTATTCATATGTAACTTGTTCTAATAATTTTGTCCAAGGAGTTTTTGTAGTTGAATTAACTTTACATCTTAATTTTGCTACTAATGTCTGATTAACTCTTTCATTCTTTCCATTGCATTGTGGTCTATTTGCTGAAGTTAGTAATTGTCTAATATTATGATGTTTTAAGAATTTCTTAAATTTAGATGAAGTGAATGCAGCATTTCTATCACTTAAAAGTTGTTTTGGGCATTGAATTGAAAAAATTTGTTTTAAGCAATTTGTATAAGTTTCAGAAGTGACACTTTGGATGGAAATGTCCAAGCATATCTGGTAGCATGATCCAGAACAATATGCAGGTATTTCTTTTGTGAATTATGATAATTAAATCCTCCTACAGTGTCTAGTGAAATCATTTCAAATGGTTCTTCTGCTACAGGAACTTCTTGCAATAATCCATACTTTTTTTGTGTAGACTTTTATTCAGTTGACATGTTTCACAACATTTAACAAAATTTGAAATGTCTAATATAATGTCTTTCCAGTAGTAAATTGGGAAATTAATTTTAACATCTTTTACACCTGGGTGACCAAATTGTTCATGTGCAGTTGTAATTAATTTTTCTCTCAAAGATAACGGTACTACAATTTTAATTAAATTCTTTTTCTTAACTGTTAATACATCATTAATTTTTATATATTTTGGATCATTAATGTTCTCTGAATTTTGGTATTTAATAATTTCATCAGTATTTAAAAAATGACAAATGGGTGATATATAATGGCATACAGGGTTCCTCGACAACATGTCTGCTTCAACATTTAATTTACCTTTATATAAACTATCGAATATTCATACTGAGAAAGTTTTAAACTCCACCGAAATAAACGTCCAGTTAAATGTTTTACACTTTTAAGCCATTGTAAAGCAGCATGATCAGTATGTATTGTGAATTTGGATCCATGTAGGTAACAGTGGAATTTATCTAAGGCATCTATAATTGCTAAACACTCTTTTCTGAAATTGTATAATTTTTTTCATGTTTAAGTAATTGTCTCGAGTGATAAGCTATGGGGTAAAGTGTTCCATTTGGGTGTTGTTGTTTCAAGACTACACCTATTGATTCCTGACTTGCATCACAAAACACATGACATGGATATTGTGAGTTGTATAATTTAAGTATAGGTTTTGATATTAAACTATTCTTTAACTTTTGATAAGCTTCTTGACATTCATGTGACCAATTCCAAATTGCATCTTTTAAGTAATTTATTTAATGGTACTCTAAGTTTTGCATAATCTTTAATAAATTTTTGATAAACGTTGATGGAACCAAGAAATCTTTGGAGTTCTTTCACATCTTTAGGTGGTGCTAATTTTCTTATTGTTTCAATATTTGGATTACTTGGGGAATAATGACCTTGTGTTATTTCATATCCTAAAAATTTTATTTTTTTCCTGTGCAAACTGACATTTTGATTTTTTAAGTTTAATGTTTTCTTTTTTACAAATTTGAAATATTGTATCTAAATGAGTTAAATGCTCTTCCCAAGATTGTGAGAAAATTATTATATCATCAAAATAGTTTAAAGCAAAAGTTAACTGATATTTTTGTAAAATTTGTCTTATAGTTCTTTGGAAAACAGCTGGGGAATTTTTCCAGCCAAATGGAAGTCTTAACCATTCATAGAGTCCAAAATTAGTTGTAAAAGCCAGTTTCTCTGCGTCTTTTCATGAATTTTAATGTGCCAATAACCACTTGTTAAGTCGAGCGTAGAGAAAATTTAGCATGAGTTAAATTATCAATTACAAAGTCTATCAGAGGTACAGGGGTGGAATCTTTTCGTGTGATTTCATTTAGTTTTCTATAATCGATACATAATCTTGATCTTTTCCCTTCATCCTTTTGTATGCTAAAGTTACAGGGGCAGCATATGCGCTATGGGAGGGTCTAATAAAACCTGCTTTTAACAATTCTTCTATCTGTGTTTGTATTTCTTTAGATTCTTGTTGACTGTTTCTATAAGGGCGTAAACTTATAGGAAGGTCTGAAATTAAATGAATTCTTTGTGGCTCTAAATTGATACAACCTACATCATACTTATTTTGTGAAAATATGGTTTGAAATTTGTCAAGAAGTTGGGTTAAATCTCCCCATTGCTCACTAGTTTGTCTTGGTACTGTGTCCTCAACAACCATGGCTGGGTTAAACAATCTTTTCAGATCAGCTTCAGGGCTGTCTGATATTTGATCCAAACCTTTATTATTCTTAACGTTAATATTATCTTCATTATTTGCATTATAGTAGTTCATATTTTTTGATCATTATTAAGAGTTTTACAATATGTCCCATGATATGTTCTCAACTCACCAACACACTTATTTACATATTTAATATTACTTAAATTTTTACCACATTGAAAAATACACATGTTACGAATACTAATGTCAAGCTTAAATAAATGTAAATATTCAAGTCCTAAAATAATATAAGGCAATTCAGTATCAATTACAAACAAATCTATTTGCTTAGATATACATCCAATATTCATATAAACTTTAATTATACCTTTGGGTTGAATAGTCCCACAAGTTTGATTTATTTTTACATTACTATTTTTTATAATTTTAATGTTTTTTAATTGTTTAGCTAAATTTATTGGAATTAATGACACATTGCTTCCTGTGTCAATTAGAGTACAAAAAGTGCTTGGAACATACCATTGACTCAATAATTAGTTGTCATCCTTGCCTCTGGTTAGTTTCGTTTCTGGGCGAGTAAAGATTATGTCGATTCTGTTGTCTCCCACTGAATCTCATCATGTGCGATTGATGTGGCTGTCCATGATTTCCTCTTGACTGGAATCTGTTCTGTGGATCAGTTCCTCTGTGTACACTACCGTATGCGTGATTCCATCGGGTATAACTTCCAGTATCTACCGGTTTTCGGTCTGCGCTGTCCGGTGTTACTGCGATTAATTGTCGCATCGTTGAGATCCATTCGCAGGGTGTCGAAATCTTCTTGATAACCAGGAACTTCTGAAACTGTATGGGACTTGATAATGTCATATGTTCCACAATTGAACTGTCATCATAATTTAGTTTCTTCCCCAACGAAAGTTTTCCGTAAAAACGAAATTAATTCTTTAGTGTCGTTTAGTTTTAATTTGTGAAATTTTCGAATATCCTCTTGTTTCGTCGCATCGAACACCGTCATTAATAATTCTTTACTTGTTTGGTACGACTTTTCAAATAAATGGTTTTCGTACCAAAATTTAAGATAAACTCCCGTGAGATATCTAGGAATATTTTGCTTCTTCCATTGTTCGTCTTTTTGATATTCCAAACATTGTTGATCAAAACAGTCCAATGGGGTTTCCCCGCGTAGGTTCATCCTACCGGCTCTTGACAGGCCCCAGGCCTGCTGGTAAAATGAAGAGGGCATCATCTTTACAATATTCCTTTATTACGCTTTCATCATATATAATCTAACATGGCGGACCTTTTGCCGCGCAACCGGGTGTTACCAAATACAACATCGCAGCGAGGAGACACCAGCCAAGTCCTTCCTAGTATGCGTTCGCCTTCGTCAGCGCTCGTTGCTCCTTTTAACAGGCTTGTTTACTCATAAATCCTTACGCGATGGTAAAGAGTTCGCTCTATTTTCATTTATTACTTCCGTAATTTTGAACCTAAACTTTTCAAACCTGACATATATATATATATATATATATATATATATATATATATATATATATATACATATATATATATATGTAGCGAATAAAAGAGATTTTACAGTTCATTCTTAAAAAAAGAGATTAAAGGGAAAAATAAGTTATACTCAATACATATTACAGGCTACCTCGTCTGAGCTGTCATATTCATGATCTTGTGGCTGATGTTGTTGCATCTAATGTCTGGGTTCGAGTCTTGATGCATCACAGACTTGTATTCCATCAGTACCTATAACTTATGGTTGTTACAATTATCGATGCAGTAAGTTCCTTAGGCTTAGCGTACTGTGGAAATATGCAAAGTGGTTTAACATAAGGTGGGAAATGATTATATATATATATATATATATATATATATATATATATATATATATGTGTGTGTGTGTGTGTGTGTGTGTGTGTGTGTGTGCTTTACTTAAAGTAATACGTGTATTCGGAGCTTCGCAAATTTGAATCTCGTGGATTCGTATTTTTTATTTTTTCATCACTTAAACTCAGGTAGAATCAATGCCAGAGCACTGATGAAATTGGCAACTTTATTGATGAAATTGTCGATTGTGATGAGTGAGTGAAATATTAACGTCGCACTGTTCAGCTACACGAGGGCTTTTAGCGACGGATCACGTTATTTTGAACTATGGTCCAGTGACGTAGACGACACCTCAGCTGGCATCCACCTCTCTTAACTACCACACCACACCAACGGGAGGACGTTTCAGCTCTCGACAGATTTAACGAGCAACACTGCCCTACACGGTGGGTCTTTAGTTGTACTGGGTTCGAACACATGACATGCCTGTCATGTTCCGATACCTTGACCACTGGGCTACCGCAGCCCCTATCAAAAGTGGTAGGCAAATAAATGTAGAAGTGGATAGAGTGGATAGTGATAGCCTTCAAGAGCCACTGAATTCTCACAATTAAGACCTAACAATGGATGAGGTCATAGAAATTCATTCGGAAAAGCAAACATCAAGGAACTGGTGTCTTTAGACCCAGTTCAATCAGAACGAATGACGGTTGGTAATTTGACAGAAGGTCTCCGTTTAATTGAAAAATGGGTTAAACATTTTAGAAAATACATATTCCACCAAATAGCCTATTTTTTCAACAAACAAGGAAAAAAAATATTATCATTAACTTGTCTCGAGGAAATTTTGCGAGAAAAAGAAATTCTTTGAGCCGACAGAGACATTTTTGTAGATTTTTTGAAACCTTCTATTTTGTATTTGTGTTATCTAAGATTCTATGAAACTTCTTTTCCTAACTTATTATTTACTTTTATCTCCAGCATTAACTAAAAATAATTTGCATGTTTTTATATGTGGAATTATATAGTTCCTCATATGGCATTCAGTTCCACCTATGACGTAAGTTCGGAGTATTACTGTACATCGGCGTTTCTCAAACTGTGGGGCACGCTTCCCTAAGGGGGCGTGATAACTCTACGAGGGGGCGCGTGCATATTAAAAAAGTCGAAAACAAAGATTATTTAAAAATAGATATATTAATTTACTGTGAGTAACAAACACGATGCACATTCTGATATACACATATAAATGTATATGTCTATACAATGTATTTTATAATTAATTTAACAGTACTAACTTAAGAACAAGTTTGGTAGTTTCCAGCGACCTTATGGGTTTGTATTAAAACTTTTGATAATTTGCGCGGTTTATAATTAATTCTTTAATTGCCAAATAAAAGTTACCCGATTCGTTTTCACGTAGGTGCTCATATGTAATGTTTTTGGAGGGGGGAGAAATAAATAAGTAAAGCCTTTGAAATAAGTAAATCCTTCACAAACACTGTCAAAGTCATTTTATTGCATTCCAAAGACTTCAGAGTAATTTTATGGACAGAAGTGCACAGAAAAGTTCGTTCTTCGGAACAACGTAGTATATATACATCCAGAAAATTAATGTTTTGGCTGAGCGAGGCGTTTATATACACCGGTGGCACGTAAGAGGCAAATTCGTATTGTAGCTTTTTAGTCAAATTATAGTATAATTGAGTTCAACACAATGGATGAAGGGGGAGGGTGCAATGAAAATTATGATTAAATATTGGGTCGCAAATATTGAAAGTTTGAGAAGCACTTAATTACAAATTATTAATCCAGAACTAAATAAAATCTTCCGGATTCGATTTCAAAACACTACGGCCAAGTGTTGGTGACCAAATTGAATACACAAAATCAGAAGCATAAGGAACCTTTTTCAATGTATCTCTCTAAAAATTCAAAAAAAAAAAACGGAAACCCAATGCTCTTATTTACGTGATCCCTTATTTCTCTTTTATTTCTTCGAGATCTCGAATACTCCAAAAGACCACTATACAGTTCAAAACTGTCTTTTTGTCCTGTGTAAACTTTAAGATATTAAAGAAACAAAAACCATGAACAGCGATTTTGCAAAAGTCATTCAGTCGATTTTCTTTTCTCCAGACATTTCTAAAATAAAGTAGAGTGATATTTCCTTTTTTAAAAAGAGAATCGTTGGATAGACGATTCCGGTGTAGGGATATATATAACATTTTACAGCCAAAAAAGGAACATTTTTATGGGCTACGTTGAATTTCGATTTACAATGTTACAGGTTGTAGTAAATATAAAATCGTAGGGACTCGATATTTTTGAGTGTTAAATCCTGTCAAAGAAGCTTTTACTCCTGGTACAGATAAAAGAGAAAGAAAAAAGAAGAAATTGCTAAGCTCTACTTTAATGGCTCGTTAAAGAATGTCGTGAAAATAAATTGGCAGGATGATTTCGAAGTTTTCTGAGCACGGATTAAAAATATCTATTGAAATTTTTTTATTAATTATTTAAGCATAAAATGGTAATTTAAAGAGAAGTATAACACGATAATACTATTTTATGAATGTTACATAAAATAAAATATTACTTGGTAAATCTTTTTATATACAATCAAAAATTAAATTTATCTTAAATTTTTCATCATTAAACATAAGTTTACGTTTGTCTAATACCATGGATAAAATGTGACACTTTTAAATAGAATTAACACATGTTAAAACCTTTTTCTTTCAGTCGTATAACTTAGAATATCGCAAAGAAAAATAAAATCTTTTTAGCTTTAAACAAAATAAAAATATTATGA
The DNA here is from genome assembly GCA_019973935.1 of Trichonephila clavipes. Taxonomy (NCBI): domain Eukaryota; kingdom Metazoa; phylum Arthropoda; class Arachnida; order Araneae; family Nephilidae; genus Trichonephila; species Trichonephila clavipes. The sequence goes on along the minus strand of BMAU01018158.1, from coordinate 521,749 downwards.
AAACATTAGCCAAATACGCAAAATATTCATCCTTATTCTGTCATTAAATTTCACAGTTTTCCTTTTTCCCCTTGGAAACGAGAAAGTTAAGATTGAAAAATTATTCTAATATTTTTTTTAAATGAATAATTTTTTAGGATTATTTAATTGTTGAGCACGAGGACCCATTTTAAAATAAAACACAGAGGCGTTTACTCCAAATAATACGTAAATGAATTAAAATTTATATAAATATTAGAATATGTATATCATGGAGTAAAATGGATAAAAAAATAATTAGGTAACATGTCACATTGTAATCCACGCCATGTTGATCATCGTTGAGCCCCTGTCAACAAAATTGTTCATTCTTACTGGCATTCAGCTGAACTTAAGATTCGATGACGATTAAATACTATGCAATAATTTTCAAATTGCATCGCATTATACATATATATAGGCTGTATGTCTACTAATATTTTTTATTCTTAAAGATTAATTACTAGTAGATTCTGAATAAAGAATAGTATTTCATGAATAACCTTTGAAAATCGGAACCAGAGATATAACGGAGAATATTAGCGCCTCCCCTGCAAAGTCAGGCATAACATGAGGCTTTGGCTCCCCAGAATCCTGAGCCCACTCCCACGATGCGAGGGTTACGGGAGAGTACGTTATACCACTGTTTTAAACCATGTTATGTTAATTACTACAGGGACAATCAGACCATCCTGATATAGTGAAAAATTTCACTGAATGCATTTCTATCTCAAAGGCCTAACTCTAATATGATCACATCAAGAAATCAGCAATCTATTACAAACCATTGAGATTGCGTATATCTTATTAATATGAATAAACCGAATTCTAAAGATATCTTCAAAATTAAGACGATTTTAGCTCTCGGGAATGTAATGCACGTGGAGAATTATTCCAAGGTTGTCTGTAGCAAATTTAAAAGGCCCGTTCTCTGAGATAACTTTGTATTTTTACCTATCAAGATTCTTTGTGAAATAGACTCTCAGCAACTAACCCCTACGTTATGTATAGCTATATAGGATATCTAGCAATAATAGTGACGAGAGGGAAGTCCACAGAAAAGCAAATTTATAAACTTATTGCACACAAAAGAACATTAATTGTTTTGTGTCCATTCTCTGTAAATATAATTCGAATAAAGAGTCAGAAGAATCCCCACATCCTCTCAGCTAGGGAATTACACAGGGGGAAGAATAAAAGGATACTATAATTATGTGGTTGAATAAAGGAAAGTGGTAGTTATTTTCAGAATTTGCATAGGTGGTTTGAGGGAACTATGATGTCAGACTCTCCCTGTGACTAAAGTAAATTGCTAAGATACCTTTTCTAGGAATCAAAGATGAATCTATTCAGAAACAGGGTTTAATTCTTTGAACGAAGTGAAAAGGGCATTTAGAAATGGGTATTTGCTATTATTTAAGGAAAATATGTATAAGATTGGATTTTTGTTGAAAAATTGTTGCACGCACTTATAAGAATATCTATATACAGTGCATGAGCGAAAAAAGTAGGCAAATTTTGAAATTTTGCCATAATTCTTAAAAAAATCAAATGAAAGGTGTGAAATCCGTGTCAAAGTGATACAATTTTGTTCGTAAAGGATGAACAAAACTTAGTAGCTGAAGATAAATATATCAAGGTGCCTGCCGCACAGAAGCAAGTAGTAAAGGTCTTTTTTTGAAAGAATAACGGGTTTGTGTACAAAACAATATCTGACCAAAAGGGAAAACAACAAACTAAGATCCCTTTTTGTAAACTGACTCATTCACTAACTGAGATGGTTGCGTGGCTAAATCTGTTTCCATTCAATAGAGGATCTTGTAATGTTCTTACACAAAAGTTCCCATACTTCAATAAGTATATATGAGAATCGTGACGTCAGGCTTCTACTCAAGCCATCAAGGAATATTAATTATTAATACTTATATATATAATTAATATTTAATTATTATTATTTTTATTATAATTAATATTTAATTATTATTTTTATTATATTTAATATTTAATTATTAATATTTTTATTTATTTCGAAAATTTAATTAATAATATTAGTAATTTGTAAAAAATAAAGAAGAATCGTTGGTCAATCTTTTCTATTGACTACATCACTTTCTAGAAGCTTCTAAATAACATTGGATCTGTGAGGTTGTACGTCATGTTCCATCAAAGCAAAGCCAGAACTGAAATAAGTTTTTTTTTAATTAATATTTTGAAGAAAGAAGACTAAAACCACATATATCTACCGAATATAAAAATATCGATAATAAAAGTAAAAGGAAAGGAAGAGAAGTTTATATGTATTAATCTGTTTCATAACTAAGCACATTACTTCTTTTCCTCCTCCCCACACACAAATTCATTTTTTAAAGTTTTATCATTAAAATGTAATAAAATGATTATTGCTTAGCCACTGATATATTTAATTTATACAGAAATGTCAAGTAATCTTTTCATTAATACATGAAAAAAATTAATCTTAATGAAAACAAATTTTAAGGCAGAAATTTAAACAATCCTAATTTGAAGAGATACCCCCCTTCAAACTACAAAATGATAATTAGGAATATATTTTACTTCGCCTGTCGATTTTTTATAAACTTTTTAAAGGTAAATATCCAAACGCTAGAATTTTTTTTACTGAATACTATTTTCTCTTAATTTGACGCTTTCTTTTTTATCTAATGCTTTTTTGTCAGTTAATCAAAACCTTCATCCCTTTTGTTCAGTACTTTCATTACGAAATGAAATCCTTCATTCTATTTTTTGTTTCACAAAAGTCTTTCAATTTAAAAAGAATTATTTAAAAGAATAAACACACAAAGGATAAAACATCATACATCTTCTCTATTTTCTAGAAATCTGCTCAATTTCACTTTTCAAGATTTAGTATACTTTTTATAAAACCGTTTGGTGTTTAAAAGCGGCACTTTAGATGCCTTCTATAAAATTCCCTTTCATTCCAAAATGCCTGTGAAATCCCATTCGATTGGAAGAAAGGATCTATAAATTTATCTGAAAAGCCGTTAAACATTTTAGGTCGTAAATTTCAAAACTTCTTTTTGCTTTTATGGAGAGAAGTTTTCGAAAGGTTTTACTGCTTGCGTTTGAATTTAACAAACACATTAATTAAAGTATTTTTTTCTGTTGTAAATATATCAAAATAATTAGTAGTTTCTTAAGCATTTATGACTTTTGTTATAGTATGGAATATGTTAAAATGAATTAATTTTGTTTATCAAAATTAGTGATGCTACATAGCTACAAACTTAGCTATGATCTTATAATAGATGCCCTGAAAGTACACCAGTTTATTATACAAGCTCAACAAACATAAAAGTATATATTTTCATGCCAATGGTGAAAAAATTCCCTAAAGACACTGTAAGAAGGGAAACTAATTTATACTCACGTTCAAACTTAAGATCAGAAACATGTTTCTCGCCATAATTTTAAAATTACTACAGTAAAACTGATAAAATTTGCATTTTGTATACACTTAGGAACAATGAAAATAGCGACCCAAGAAGAAAGCATCGGATTGAAATGAAATTTAATACACATAATGACACAGATGAGAGATTCACTTGATCTCAAAAACAAGACAATTAAACAAATACAGGGTGTGCAGCGACACAAATACTGGCCAACCTCAATAGCGCGTTCGACCAACTCCAGCTGCAATACATGCCACCACACGGTCCGGCATTGAGTTGATTAGACACATTATGTTGTCCTGAGGCAGATGAGCCCACAAATCTTAAACAGCCAACTCTAAATCATGTACAGAGTGACACGATAGCATCTGCCGTTTTAGCTGATCCCACACGTACTCTAAAGGGGACAAATTGGGAGAGCGGGCCGGCCAGGGAATAGTTTGAAAGTGACGTAGGAAGTCTTGAGCAACTCTTGCTGTATGCGGACGAGCATTATCTTGCTGGAAAATTGCCCCTGGGAGACCATTTAAGAAAGGTCCTACATGGGGTCGAAGAATATCATCAACGTAACGTTGACCCGTTAAGGTTCCACGCATCACAATTAAAGTGGACCGGATATCATAGGCTATGGCCCCCAGACCATTACACCAGCTGTGCGGGCAGTGTGACGTAGAACAGTGTGGGGGAATTGTACCGTTCACCAGGGTGCCTCCTCATCCGTACACGGTTATCATCTGTCCCCAAAACAAACCGGGATTCATCACTAGACACAACATTTTGCCTATCGGTGACATTCCCCATTGATCTGGCTTGGCACCACTGTAGACGCAGTTGCCGATGTTCCGGTGTTAAAGGGAGTGCACGGAAAGGACGCTTGAATTTAAGATTTGCTTCTGCAATATGTCTGAAAATTGTTTGTGGAACAATTGCTACGCCTACGTCTGCTCGTATCATTGAATGAGTTACTGTGGGGTCCACAAGTGATTGCCGCACGATTCTTCGATCCTCTCTCCTCGTGGTCTTTCTGGTCACTCCAGACCCGGTTTTCCGAGCGTGGGTACCTTCTCGTGTCCACTGCTCCCAACAATTTCTAACGGCACACTCCGAACGATCCACCTGGCCCACAGCACGGCGCGTCGACTAGCCTGCAGTTTTCATCCCGATGATCGGGCCTCAAAACTCGCTTAGCTGTGAGAAATTCTTCTAACACGTCTACCTGGCACGTTTCTCTTACCAAAGTCTTCCTACAACTCGGCGGGTAATCCTCACGTTTATGAATCTTTGAATTTGCGCTGACTTATATAGCACCCCCTTCCTGATTGTAGCGCCACCTCGGCGTGTATGAGCATGCGTATTGGCACAAAACTTGGATCAATTGCATATCACATTACGCTGCACTTATTTGCAAAGTTTCGCGATTGTACTTAGCTTCCTTCTTGGGTCGCTATTTTCAATGTTCCTGAGTGTATTTTGATGAACGGGTAGTACTATATCAACCTTAGATTTAGAAAAAGATATTGTTCATCGTTAGTTTTGCAGAACTACTGGATTAAGACCATTCGAGCATATGGGAATTTTGACTCCAGCTTTATGAATATTGCATAAAAAGAAACCAGTTAGTCTGTTTTCAATGTGTTTGTAATCGTGTTTGTAATCGCTTAAATGATTCATTGAGATGGAGAGCCGTTCGCAGGCTTGAAACTATCCAGTCTGAAGTGGATGTGGCTTAATAGCTACAAGTGGCCGGTAAGTGGTCTTCCGGGTTTGAAATGAAGTCCAAACACGAGGAACTGTCACCCGAATGGTCAGCCAAGGTCATCTCAGAGCATCAACAACTGCACTGGATCGCTACTTGGATTGAGCGCACGGTGACATAGGCGGACAACGGCTCCTCAGCTTGCTCGCGACCTTGCTGTGTTTGGAAGAATAACTTCCAGGCGAATAGTCTACATTCGTCTTTCAGAGACTGGTCTTTACTCCCGGCGTCCAGTCTGGTGCATCCTTTAGTCTGCATAAAAGCAGGAAATACCGGATATTGTGGATCTGAAAACATCAGTCATGACACCACGAGAAGGGGGTGTTCTTTTCAGTGATAAGTCGAAATGCATCAGATTAAGTGATTCTCATTGAGTCTTCACTTCGAGAGAAAATAGAGCTCGCTTTCATCCCTCGTACGTAACAAAAATCGACAGAATTGGTGGGATAAGGAATCTTTGTGTGTGGTGGCATAATAATGGGATGTCAAACAACACTCTTCTTTTTCGATGCGAGTACTGTTATCTCACAGCACTATAGGGATGGTATTCTGGAAGCCTATGAGACGTTTTTCTTGGTATTAATGACTTGGACAACATTTTTAGCGATAATAATAAGCAACCGTTCACATTACTGCTGAATCTCATGAATTTGTGTGTATTCACCGTATGAATTTAACCTCGAAGTCATCACATCATAGTTCTATAGAATATGATTGAGAGGGCTTAGGAAAAGCCATTTTTAGCGCATTCACGCTTCTAGGACCTTCCAGAAATTAAAAGTCGAACGTTTGGAAAAATGGGCTTTGTCGCACCAAATAGTTATTGATACTCTCATGAACAATATGGCAGCTCGTTGTGATGCATGTATAGCAGTTCAAAGTGATCACATTGCATTTTAGACAAACCTTTCCCGAGGTATAAATGATTTTCCTCCGATTCATGATTTCACACTTTTGGATATTATGTGTATCATAATTCACAATTAAAATCTGTTTTCCTATTGTTATGTTGCTATATTCTTTCTGACATTGTAATGTGTCTCTGCGCCGAAATTTGAAATAACATAGTGAACAGTTCCTCCATTTTTGCAAATTTTATGTTTGTCATCTTAATTTTGGACCCGAGTGTATATTCAAAATATTCGCCTTTTACTTAGAGGAAAAGCTCCGGTAAACACGCGTGAGCATATTTTGAGTGATTGAGAGATAATTATATTAACGTCACCCCATACATCAACACGAGAGCTAATGAGGAAAAACCTCGTTATTATGAACCTTGGTTTAGTGATGAAGATGACACCTCAACTCGCACCTTCCTTTTCAAATTATCACACAATGCCCATGGGAGGACAAGAGGGTTTTTGTCGACGGACCTCGTTATTTTGGTGATTTAACAAGGACAGTACCTGAGCAGACAACCAGTGCCAAAACTTTTATACCACGCCCACGTGAGAGTAACGATTAAAAAGGGAGGATTAATGTTTAGAGAAAACGATTTACTATTTTAATTATTTTCTTAAAATTCAAAAGTTTGTTTCTTTGCCTTTTCTCTTCATACTGATAAGAGTGTTCCATTGCTGACTTTTAAGAAAAATATAAGAAAACTCTCCATCTCTATTTTACCTTACATGGAAAATTATATTTTTACACATTACTCTATAAATTTTTCTTTTGACTCCAGTGGCTTAGAGTTAGCAAGGACGCTTCGTAAGCACAAGGTTACGGGTTCGACCCCAGATGGAGTTGATGGGTTTTCTGGAAGCGAAAATCGTAGGCACACATGTTATATGATTATGTGGCTTGTAAAAGATCCCTTGATTATCAATATGGCTCTGGTACTTTCGGCAACATTAAATCACGGCAATAATTAGCATTGGATAAGAGTTTTAGCTAAAAATAAATTCAAGCGTCCAAATTTGGTAGTTAGGACGCCACTAGATGGGGCCACCATAAAATGCCTCTCACATTTGGGGACTTGCCATGAATGCACAGGCTATAAGTTGCTAAAATACAGCTCCATTAAAAATTATTTTCACAAATCCCTTGGGGGGGGCTATAATCCTTCTTTTATATTCTTATTATATTAATATTTAGTCGGTGTTGTTCGAATAGAAAGTTTAAATATATTCTTGTTAGGTCTTAAAACCCTCTAAAAAGGTAGGGGAGGGTCCTCAAAATATCGATTTGCTTTGTCCAAGGCAACAAGACATGAAACCTGTGTCACTTTTACGTAATTTAAAAAGTCAGATGAATACTAGTCCATAACAGCCTTTATTTAAAACCCTCCAGTTATTCACAAACCGTTTGTTCGACTATTCCACAGGTAACGTAAAGAATCAATTCCTTAAAGTAAGTTACTGAGTTTAGACCTTCTGCCATGCAGGATTCTTTTTCCCAAAGGAAATCGTTTTAAAGATGACTGCATTTCAAGAAGAAAAAAGTAAAGCTAAAGGACGGGAAAAAATCTCTTCATGCTTAAGACCTAAATTTTCCTCCCATAGAACATTTTTTTTTTAATGCACATTCAAATACGGGGGCAGCGTTCCTAAATCGGAGGTAATTCAATATTGGGTTTTCAAGTAGTAATCTCTAAGGACTGTATCTAATACTCCAGATTCAATATCCTTCACTAGAGTGGAGTAAAAAATCAGATCATGCTCCAGTTATGACAAAAGTGCGTTATAACATCCGGGACCTGAGTGAAGGTCACATGGGACATTCCATTTCATCCAACAGATAAAAATATTTTTTTGAGTGACAGGATTCCATGGAGATGGAAAAAATTTGGTTTATAGAATGGAAATGGTATTAAATTCAATTTATTTGTTCATAAATAGCAATGTAGGTTTCCGAACATGTTGCAAAGTTGGAAAATACTTTTAATATATTAGTTTCCCTTTTAAACGTATTCAATTCGTATTTTATAAGTTGTAGGGAAATGTAATGAAACCCCTTTACATATATAATTTGAGAGTCCTTGTGATTTCTAAAATAATTTTACAAGAAGAAAACTGACTGAAGTAAGATTGAGATATCAATCAAAAAGTTGAGTGGGTAAAATTGTGAATATAATCAGAATGTTGTACATCACGAACAAGGTCACAAGGGGTGCTCAAATAAAAAGGTATGAACACTGAGGGCATAACTGAAGACTTTGTTCAATGTATGCTCCTTAGGTCTAAACACAACGATCTCACTGATTAATGAATCGATGGATTGATTCCTTGTTCCCAGATTTCCAGTGGTCATGATGAGACTTGTCCTTCATATCGTCCTTTAGATCGTCGTCTGAATTTAAACCAGATACAGTAAGACCCCGTTTAACGCAGGGTATACGTTCCATCAAAGTAGAGCGTAATATGAAACAGCGTTAAACAAGGTTATCTCATCAAGTAAATAATGGGGTTAGGGAAAGATGAGTAGAAAATTGGTCATGTATTTTACCATTAAATTTATTACTTATGTGTTTTATAACAATAAAACCAAAATGTATTTCTTACAAATATAGAAACATTATAAATGAATATACATATAAAAATAAATAAAATTATAAGTCAGTATGTTTACATTTCAGAGCATACAGTATCTTCTGTATTTCCAATTTTCTGCATTTTTATCAAGAAAGCATCTAATGTAATTTGCGGTTTCCTTTTGAGCTTTGTAAGATGTTAGCAAGTGGATAAGGCATCCATAACACCCCGTCTTGCCTTTGAACTCCTGTCAAAATTTGCTCCTGCTTTTTCTTGCTGCTTTAATTTCGTGTTTTTTACTATCGACTACGATAAAAGTTAAAAATCATAATAATTGTGCCTATAGCAATCGTTATATTATATAACTTTATACTCCCAATAACGTTAACAAATGTTTGAAAAGATAAAAATACGTTCGTATAACAACGCTGGAAAGAAGAAACACAAATAAACTGCTTGGGATATCGGGAAGCCTACCTCTGTGTGTAATTTCGGGGAATCCCACAATTCAAATAAAAGAGCGTTAAACCGAAACAACGTTAAGCGGGGTCTTACCGTACATGGAAATAGCAAAGAGACATGCCCGGGCTGCGCAGCTACTTCCGCATGTGTGACCCTGGATGATGCTGATGATGCTGAGCGTCACTGGGAAACGGAACGCGACCCTGGATACATGTGAACACGCGTTTTCATGCAGCAGAACCACACACTCCGTAAGAAACCCCGGCGCAATGGTTGAGAATGACAGCTCTACAGGATAGCGAAGCCAGAATATTATATTAATGCTTGAGAAGTTTTATATCGGAAAAAATATTTCGAAATTGGGTCATATTCTATAACATTAATCGAAGACAGCCTTAAAAAAGTATGTGGACGAGACCGTTTTTCCATCTAATTAAACTTACTCTTAAACTTATATTTATGTATTGCAGAAACGTTGTTCCCCTACCTCTTGATTCATTTTCTATGATTTCATCGATTGGCCTTCTTTTTCGAATTTACTAAGGTCCTATTGTGAGAAGCATACTATTTTTCTACTCTTTCAAACCATGTTAATGATTCATGCTTATACACTCAAATTGTGTCTTTTCTTCGACTAAAAGCTGGTAGTTTATTTTTCTTACTAAGGAGGACAAGTTAGATACCGAATCTTTACCCAAAGGGATAAGTCGCCTCCTTCTGTGGGTTGGACATCATAAAGAAGAGAAGAAAACTTTTCTTAGACATGTCTGAGACTCCAATTACATGGATGTCAATAAAATTAATAGAAGACAATTTCTTGAGAGATTCTTCTTGTCAGAAGCAGATATATACAACAAAAACAAGTACAGAGTACTACGCCAAATAAAAAGAGAAAACTTTATGCCATAAATTCTTTATTAATCTTCATTCATTATTTGTTTTAAATCTGATGAAATTGACAGTGACATGACTTTTAAGTTCTATAATTCTTTTGTATAAAATGTTCATCAATACCAATGCTTGAAAAGCATATTGTAAAATTGGAAACCAATAGAAAATTTTAAGAAATATTTTTATTTCGGCGCAGTTTCTTAAAGAAAAAATATTTGTAATGTTCTTGTTGTTAAATAAATATTATGTCAAAAAAATACGTTTTTGTTGGAAAAAAATATTTCATGAGATTGATCTAAAATGTATTTACATGAATTTTAAATAAAAAAAAATAATTACATAAATGCGAATGTTGCCGAAGCCTGAATGAAATGGAATTGGAATGAATGGAATTTTAGTGTCTCAGGGGTGTTAACTTTCTCTAGAGGGCTGAAAATATAAACAATATTCAAATATATATAACTCTTTGAAAGTGAAATTAAATAACTCGAATTTTTTACACATCATTTGTAAAGGAATTAGGCTTTAGACAAGTATAAAATGTTTAAAATATAAGCATATTTTTTAAAAATTATAAGCGTATGAAAATAAGAATAATTTCTATAAGAAACAGTTATTAGGTTTTACGTTGCGCAAGCTAGTATTTAAAATAGCTTTAATTACTAGCTATAGTTGATTTATGAAGTTAAATGTATCCCGTTATTATACAGCAGTATTTTTATATTAGTAGAATGTTAAATTATATTTTTTAAAAAACAAAAAAAAATTACATTTTCAATTTTTTTTTTTAAAAAAAAATTCAATATTTTTCAAATATTTTGAAATACAAAATATATAATATTCTTAAATGATGTAGGGTTTAAAAAGTATGATACATTTTATAATTCTGTAAAGTTTTATACATCAGAGGCTACTATTTTAAAAAATAGCGTGCGCAACGCAAAATTTATTTAATATTTACTACAAAATTATTTCTTACTTTCATATGCGTATACTTTATAAATTTATGATTATTTTACAAACATGTAGTACTTTTTTGAAGCCATAATCCTTTGCAAATAATTTTTGAAAGATTCAAATTATTCACTTTAAATTTAAAGAAATATACCTGTTAGAAAATCGTTTATATTTTCACCCCACGAGACAAAATTAACGCCTCTAAGACTTCTTAAATTAAGAATTTCATGAAATACCAGCAGAAAAATGTTTAGAACAAATGCATATTTGTTTCATGTTTGGAGTCACTTGAAATCAAATATGCATATAAAATATTTTATTGTAACCACAAGAAATATTATTTTAATGTGAATTTTTGAAAAAAAAAAGGGGGGAGGAACGTGGAAGGAAGAAAAAAAAAGAAACGAGTCTTACAGTAGTCGCATATGATGTATAACAGCTGACATGTTATCGTAGTAAATACGCAATATTAGTTTTTTTCTTGAAAGAAATATGAATAGGATATGATTGGAAATAATTTTCTATTGAATAATTATATCTTTAAAATTGTATTTAATTAACAAAAGGAATAATGCAATATTTTATCAAAAATAATTATTCTTGTTATTGGGAAAAGCGGAGACAATAGACTTATGATAACTAAAAAATGACACATATGCTTGTGATCTCAAAGTATTTCATCGTTGGATGGATGACCTGATTACCCAGCTCTTTCGAACTACAGCCTCATATCAGTAGGTATTTGAGTGACTGTACATGATTGACTTTTGCCCCTTTGTTAAGTTTAAATGCTTTAAAAATGAAATAAAAATACTGGGGATTTTTGGGGAAAATAAAAATTTAAAATATTAGAATGTATTAAAATTGAGAAAAGAAGAGTTAAAATTTCCATCTTGGGTGGGCGGGGCTAAACCGACCAATAGGAATGCAGCTAGGATCATGAAAAAGTAGCTGAAAATAAAAAGGAAAACAGCTTTCTTAAAAACTATTAAAAATATACTATCAAGAATAAAAATAGTAGAGGAACATTTAAATAAAAAGATATCATTCGGAATAATTTTCCGAGACAAATTAAAGAGTAAAAAGTAAAAATTGAAAAATGAAAGAATCTGGGGATCGCACCCGATGCGAAGCATCGTGAGCAAATGACTCTGACCACTAGACAACGGGGGACTCGTGGAAAGAGGTGAAATAAACATTTAAAATGGGTGAAGCGAGATTTGAGAGGAGAAAAATAATTACATGAGGAGAGGGGTCTGAGAGAATATTTTTAGGTCTGCTGAAATTTGGATCAGGGATATATTTTTCAATATATATCCAAGATCGAGAGATTACTAGAATTATCAATAGTTTGAAAGTAGTTTGTTGCAATCTTTTTAATGAACTGTCTAATTGACAGCTAATTAGACTAACTGTCTAATTTTACTTGCAGTGCTGAGGTCAATTTCAAAGTATTTAAAAACCGTTGGAAAACAGCGTAAATAACAATACCACTGTTAGCAGTCGAAACATGTTCATTTCCAGCGTGAGTTCATCATTCATAAAAGTAATGAGCTGCTCAACTGTTGATAAACTGAAGCTAAATTTAAAATCACTACTCAAAATCAGGGGAAGCGAGTGATATTTTTTTAAAAGAACGGAACCACCTTCGTTATATTGTAGAAGTTCAAAATGCATTAAATCTTTAATTTTTTTGAACCGTTTGATTCGAAGAAATATATACGACCACCGAAATCACTGTTTGTCCATTTTCAAATAAGCATTCTGCCGCATTTATGTCCCCCAATATCATGACTAACGGATATAGAGTCAAGTTCTCGAGTGCTTGATGGCGTTTAGAGTTGGACCCCCAAGCGAGGGGAGCGAAATAAAAACAGCCACGCAAATCAAGTAGCGCGCACTTACACATCCTGTTACACACTTCCGTCCCTTTTCACGAAATCACTCCTAACAAATATCCAGCAACTGAGAGGAAAGATGTTATACATAAAAAAAAAGAATAACATGGTTTCAAAACATTATTTTCAGATATATAACTAAGACATCTGTACAGACTCTAAACTCTAATTCTTAACTCTGAAAAATTCGCATCATTTTCATAGTTACGATCAAATAAAATAATAACATTGTTTGTGTTTGTTTTAAATGTCTCTGCTCCGACATATTAAAATATATGAAGAAACCCATTTCTTAATTATATATTTCAAAATTTATCTATCAAATTGTCTGAAGATAATTTTAAAAAATTGTTTTAAAAAACATTGAAATATATTTCAAAAGAAGAATAATCAAGATCCATCAATAAATAATGAATAACAATATAATATAATAAAATTTACATGTACTAATAATATTATGCAGCATATAATAATAATATTATAATATATCTTAATTATGCATAATATTCATATTGTATGATTTAATAATAATTATTATATGTAATAATAATCATATAATATAATTTAATAGTAATTATAAAAAACAATAAAATTATCCTATTTTAATATAAAAATTATTCATAAGAATACTCATGTAGCGTAATAATTATGAATAAATAACAATAATAATTATACATGAATCACAAAAAATAATTATAAATGAATCACAAAATAATAATCATAAATTAATCACAAAATAATAATTATAAATAAGGAACATAATATTTATAAATACATATAATAAAAAATTATTATTATAAGGAACGAATATTATACGATTATTACATGCAGTATAATAATTGTATATTTATATTATATTATTAATAAAATAATTACATAATATATATTAACATTAATAATGAATATCAATTAAAAATACTGGAAACTTGCAATATTCCAAAAACTGCAAAAATATCAAGGTGACCATATTGTAAGGTTATCGCCCATCTTGGCGAACATAAACAACAACTTGGCGTGTGTCTCGGAATATCAAACTAGTTTCGAAGTGAATTCCGTAATGTGAAGGAGCCCGTCATGCTGGCATCACATGGAGCGGCACAACGATTAGGAACATCTGCTGCATCAGGTAGTTCAAGTAGGACTTGTTGCAAGAAAATCGGATATGTACTACCTTCCAACGGACCATGCAGACGGTAGGGTTCAATGAGGTAGTCTCTAAGAATACCGGTCCCAACATTAACTGAGAAACGCTGTGGAGCTGCACATGGTTGCGTTCGATGAGGATTCTCCAATGCCACGGGTGGCATGCCGATTAATGGGCTGCTGTTTCTGTTTTTCTTCGACTCATAGCTTGCAACGACGGCATTGACAACTCAGCATTCCTGTGGATTTCTGATCGTTTGTGTACCCCCTACACACCCTGTAAGTGTGTCGGTCTGATAGCGAATCACACTGAGTAGATTATTATTATAGAAGCTTTCTTTATAAAAGAAAAATGTTTTAAAAATATGCCATTCTTTCTTCGTTTGTTTCCCAAACAATTATATTTAAGAATTATTTTTCTTATAATAATATTCTTAAGACAATTTTGTGTATTACTCAACTCTGAAACTAAAAATTAAAAATTACGTATTATACGTTTTTTCAAAAATTCACAGTTCCGAATATAGTCTGTCACCTGGTGGGTTCACAGCAAAACACAATTTTTTTCATAAATTGTTTCCTTAACATGTGTAGAATACGATAGTAAAATGAATTTTTAATTCGAAGTCGTTATAAAGAAGCAGGTGTTAGAAGAGCAGCTGAACGGAGCGCTGAGTCGGCAATGGAAGGCTGGACCTACTGTGTACAGTTGGCTTGATACAATTGACTCTTCTATGCAAATATACGTTCATACAAGTATATACAAGTTTGTAGAAGTGTAAAAGGAAATATCTATAGTTATTGAATATTTCGTCAAACTTGTTTTAGTTTCGGTTTAGCTTCAAAAAGCATCACCAATTTAGGCTGAGTTAAAATTTTCATTCTTTTAATCATACTTGAAACTTTAAATGCATTTTTCTCAATATTGTGTTTTCCAAACTTTCCTCCATCATATCTGAAGAATGATTTAACCGAATGACTTAAAATTATAGGGTAGACTCAGCACATATATGCGCAGCAAATGTGGACTGCGATCGTTCCAAAATTCAAAAAATCCAAAAAAATTCAAAATTCAAATTTCGAAGCTTTTTTTCCCAGAAATCTATCAAGAATCCAATTTTTCATATTTTCAATTGAGTATAGTCCATTTTATGCATTTAAGCTTATAGATTAAAACACCATTATTTTTTTTTATTTCAGATAAGCCAATCAGTCGAAATCGTGGAGGAGGTGAGTATCCATTTTTTCGAGGTGGATGTGTTCAGAGCGCTATAGATCACGTTCTATTTTATGTTTTTGGCTAAACATTTATGTACATACTCTTAAAATGCATATGAATAAATGATAAAAAAACCTTAGGTTCTATTTTTTTTTACTGGTCATCAAAAAAAAATCCCTAAAAATGCTTTAAAAACATGTCACATGTGTGAAGCTTCTTAAGAAAATAATACAGTCAATTAAAATTTTTTGAAAGGTTCTGCAGTTTTATTGCGCTTGGCAATCATGTTCTTAAGCTTATTATACTAAGAGAGATCTCAAACAATGATAATTTTCTTTTAGGTACTTCCATTAAAATTTTCCAATAAGACAGATGTGTTTCAAGTAATTTATCAATGCCAGTTCTTCTCCAAGGCAAATGAATGCAAACCGTAATGTAAATTCAATAATCAATGCAACTGTTAAGGCGAAAACAAACACGAAATTGGTTTTGAACTTCAAAATTGAAAATGTCAGTTTGAAAGAAAGATGAATTTCTAAGAAATATAATTTTATTTCACACGTTATATTAAATATTATGGTTCTTCGGGTATTCTTTCTTGCGATCTACTTTTCTGAGTTTAATATCTTGCCGTGTCTGTGTGTGTGATTTATATATTCTTATAAAGATCAAGACATAAATTATACTGACAATAGAAACATTTGAGAACAATTGCATCTGAGTCGGAATATATCGTAAAAAGAGTATTTTGTCTCTTGTAATTTGTATTATTTTATTTTGTTTCGATATTTTACAGCAGTAATTTCTCATCATTACGGCTTTTTTTCCCGGATTATTGAGACAGTAACTTTTTGGAAAGGCGTTTTTGTATTAAAATAGGTTTTCTTAATGAATTATATATTTTCTCTTTTTTTAAAAAATACATTTATGAAATGACTAGCATTTACCCACTCGCTTCGCTAAGTATATATTGATATTGTATAATATATTATTTTTCTATATTATATATATATGTAGATTTATTGATATTTTTATTGTTATATATGTAGCTTTGTATTAAAAAATTGTATTAAAAAAATCTTAGTCCTCACCTCTTGGCTTAAAAGACAGAATTTGAGTTTCTAAGACAAAAGCATATTTATCTTTTACGACTACAAACTTCCCCTTAAGAGTCGATTTACATAAACCCTACTCTAAGCATATATCTACTCAACAAAAGAAACATGCTTGTCAACAGATAAAAAACGGGAATTTTGACCTATAATGACCCTCAATACAGTTTAGGAGTAGAATTCTACAAAATCATTTCGCAGTAGATCTCTACTCTACAAAACAAGCCTGTCTATCAAATTTTAAGGCCGTAGGTCTAATAGTTCCAGAGATCTCATGATGAGTGAGTGAGTGAATGAATGAGTCACTTTTCTTCTACAAAGAGAGAGAAAAAAATTTGTTTGTTACCAATCCATTGCCTCTCTTGTAAAGCAAAAGTCATTGACCAATAGGTATAGTTTCGATTTTTCTGTCCAAAAGTGATTACATAAAATAAACGCATTAATAATATAAAAACTGAAAACAGTGGCGTTACAGCCCATGAGGGCTAAGGCCCAATGTGCCTATCTCTGCTTATGAGACCTTCGGTGCTGGAATACGTGTGCAGATGTTCAGGTCAAGTGATCAGTCTGACGTGAAGCCCCAAGCAAGTTTTTTACTCATTTATTGATCCACTGAAGAGATGAAACGCTGAGTTGACCTTGCCTAGCCCAGGATATGAACCCCGGACCTGTATCATGGAAGCGAGTTACACTACCATTCAGACACTGGGTTTCAATAATATAAAAACAAAACTATAACGAAATATGCACAATTTTATTTTTTTTTTTTTTTTTCAAAATGAATTTGTCATATTTTTCTCTAATTATTTTTTAATCAAAATATGATATAAAATAGCAAATATTTAATACGTAATTCATAACTAATTATGTCTACATGTTAATTATGATGTTTATATGTTTTCGATAAAGTTAGCTTAAATGTAAGAAATCTCTCATTTACAAAAACTTTTTTTATACCTGCATCCTTAAATATGTTTCCAAGTACGTCCAGCAAAGTAGGAATAAAAAATGTAGCAAAATGCCTAGAATCCTGAAATAATATTAAAATCTTCCTTTAAATATATTTTTAACTTTATATTTCAAATACTTATTTAGTTATTATAATAATATTCTAAATCCTATATTAGTTCAGTTGTTACATATAATTAAATGACTTTAAGTCTGTTAACTTTTTTTCTACATTTATGAAAATTTCCTGCTTATTTTTGTATTTCATATTTAATTAATTGAAATGAAATAGAGAATTATATTAATTGAGCCTCAAATACCTGTCAGAATCACTAACATAACTGCAGTTTGTCAAATTCTACAGATGGTTTAAAAATTTGAAAAAATGAACTAACGATTTCGAAAAATGAATTCTATTTGTGTGAACATTGTTAATTTTACAGAATTAAGTTAATTTGATAGATAGTATATTTAATATGCATGGTCTGATTTAAGATACGTGAAAATATTATTATACTATTTCTTATTTTTCATAACTGATAATTTCTTATGACTATTTATTTATTTGAAATAAACTGCTTTTTTGGAGTAATTGTATCCAGCAAATAGTGTTCGGATGATTTGTTGATACAAAAGGCATAAATAATTACAAAGTTAATCTTACAACTTTGCAAAGGTTAACAATTTTAGCATATTTAATTTAATTTATTTGACTATACAATTCTCTCTCTCTATACAAAATTCATTTTTTTTTCAAATTGAAAATTCTAATATATTTTTTTTCATTATTTCTTTCACAAATTTACTGTCTTTACAAAATTACTCGTCAAAAATACTGTCTTTAGACCGAGAAATGAAATTTTTTATAAATTACTTATCTTATACAATTTCCCAAATAGTTTCCACATTCTAGTATTTGTTTTACGTTTAATTAATTTATTATAATTTCTTTCATTACTTCCAATACACTTACTCGAAATCACAATTTAAATTCACAATTTAAATTCACAATTAAAATATAAACGACAAATAAATAATTATATATTTCTTAAAATAAATAAATAGTTTAATATATAATTATTTATTTGTCGAGATTATATATTATTTAATATATAATTATTTATTTGAGAAAATAATTTACCTTTGATATCAGTTTTACGGTAATTCTAATAAAATAATCAAATACGATTACTAGACGAAGCATGAACTAAACCTCAAATTTCCATTTCGAACTTCAACTAAACTAATTAATTCTGAAACTGCATGTGGAATAAATAAATAACCTCGCTGTCGGATGCATAACTTCAAAATTGCAAAACAATTTTTCCAATTACATTCTTTAATTCTCAGATGATAATTTTACAGATACATCAGAAATTTGAAAATATTTTTCATAGGCAAAAGAATTTTACAAAACATCACAAATCAAAATATACTTTGAAAGTAGCTGTACAAATAAATATTGAGAATTAATTATAAGAGAATATAAACACCACTGTGCTTCATCTCAATAAGTTAAATGAAAATATTAGAAGCTTTAATTGCTGATTTTGAATTATTTTACTAAAATTTTAAGCATAGAACCTCAGCTTCATTTTACATATTTAATTAGAGAAGCTTGGAACAAAAGGTGAAAGTAATTTTGTTCCAATTAGGCTACTTTATCGCATTTTTAAAATATAATGTGCTGTATGCGCTTATTTTGCTCTGGGTCATAATTCATACCTTCTTATAGCAATAATGAAATTAGTTTTCCAACAAAGTTAACAACGACGAAAAATATATCTATAGCTTTTACTGAATTTAAAATTCACATTAAAATTACTTTATATTTATCTATCACTCAATCTATGTATATAATTAACATAAATTATGCAGTCATTGTAACCCAATTAGTGAAAGAAATTATATTGGTTGATTTTATTTGGGATTTTAATTGTTATGAAGTGAGTTTTCAGTTGCGACTTTAAAAATGATACTGATAAATATTCAAACAAAATAGTAGATAAAACAATAAAAGGAAATATAAAATGGATGTCAACGCTAGAAGTAAAAGTAAAAAATTAAGAATTTTTTTTTTAAATAAAATAAAAAGCTTCTATAAATGAAAAAATAACTGTGTTCTCTTTCAAACAATGCAATTTTAATTAAAAAATAATTAAAAAATTGTATGAAACGCAGATAATCATTAACAAATTGAAATAACAGTATATATAAAAAGAAATTGGGAAACGGAACTTTTTATCCAAGCAATTTCTTTCGCTTTCGGAAATGAGGAAAGCCACAACTGCAATTCTCCATTTTTCATTCTTCAAAGTTCTAGATTGCTTGCAAACAAGAGTAATAAGTCACTGAAGAAATTTTAAAATAAAAAATAAATAATAACAGCATGGGTCTAATGAAAATTGAAAAATCAATATTTTGTGGATTTTTTTTTGAGATTTCAGTTCTCTAAAGATATTTAATAAGATAGAGTGGCACTATGAAAGTCGAGTGAAAGCTTTCGACACAATGTCACGATCTCCATATTTGTTGCAAATGTATTCTTAGCATGACAGTTTTTTTTTTAAATGAGATGCACTTTGTTCCCTATATTAAAAATTTTAGTTGGACCAAAAAAAATCAATATTCATATAAACGTAAGTTTATTTCGAAAAATACATTATAATAAGCATATTGTTACGTTGATCGGGGTTCGAGAATTTTATGCCAATCAGTCGTAAAGAACAAGACAGTTCTTCACGAGCGATGAAAATGTATTGTCGAAAAACCTATCCTTGAAATACAGGATACACATAGAGATTCTCAGAATAAATCTCAGAAGGTCTTCACACCTTCCACAGAGCTCAAACACAACAATCAGTGTCTAAAAATACAAGTATGTAAAATATTATTCACAAGCATCGTTCGTCCTACTCAACACACGATCTAACCGCAAGTCGACTCTTCACTGTCAAAGCAAGACAACTAATTGCCAGTCAAAACAACACTACCTGCCTATTTATAGGCCTCATGGATCCTTTGAGAAAGATACATTTGCGTCATAAATCGTGCAATTGGTGCATTTCTCCACTAACTACCAGAAGAATCTATAAGATCTCGAAATCACCAAATTGGCTTCCAAATTACCAACATGATCACCAAAAATGATGCCAACTTGACTCTATCGCCAAGACTTTGCCAAATTTCCGTTAAATCGTCATTATAAAGTAAGGGATGATGTTGCTTGTGAATATTACAATTTTAACGAAAATTTAATATAGTTTAGAGTAAAATAAAGGCATTATACATCCAAATACAAACTATTTACAAAATTCGTAACTATATATAAAACAACAAGAAAACCTTTTTTTTTTCATCCTGATATTTGCTCCTTTATTTCTGTTACTACCTTTCCTATTTCGGAAGAAATTTTGAAAATTTATTATATAATATTGTGTGTTGATATACTAGCTAGGCCATGAGATTGACACCCCTGATGCAGTGCACAAAGAAAAATAATTCAGAAAGTCTTATTATAATTAAACATGCATCGATCACGTGATGAAGGATATGTATTTAAGACTGAAGAAAGAAAACATTTTCAAGAATAAATTTATATGATGAAAATATTTAAAATAAAGAAATACATTGAAAGCGTAAATTTTTCTAGAAAGTCGGAAATTATTTTTACTTTTAGCATATTTTGATTACAAACTTTACATTGAAATCATTGTAAAAAATTAGCAATTTTTACACAAAAGTAAAGCAGTTTAAATACAAAAAAAATTACAGTAAATATATATTAATAAATTTATTAAAACTTGTTGAATGGATTTTCATTTAGTCTAGAAATAAAAGAATGTCGGAAAAAATATTCTTCAAAAAACGCACCTTTTTCTAAAAATACTTTTTGATACTACAAACACCTGAAGCTTATTCTAACTGCATACGGGGAAAGACTTCAAAAATTTTTGAACATGAAAAATGAATGATGGAACCACCAGTAATCCTGAAAAAATATGAAATAAAAAGAAAAAAAATTCTTTTTTTCTCTCATAATCTTTAGGACGATTTTCAACTCTCTTGACATATTTATGATATCGCAGAAACTCGTTCAACTTTAAAGAATCATTTGGGTAGGGTTTGATATGAGTAAGGATTATAAAGATTCACAAAAAAGAACAATTTTATGACGTACCGATATCTTCTAATCGAACTTTTATAGGTTGTAGCAAATATAAATTTTGAGTGAACTCGTATATTTTTCAGTGCTGAGCCTTGACTTGAAAGAAGTTTTTATGCAAAAAAAAGAAACCCTCTGAACTAAGCCTTAAATTTTGAATCTTTAAAGAACGACTTGATAATGAATTGTTCATAAACGGGAAAGAGGCAGGGATTAGTGTTCGAGAATCCAAGACAAATTTTCACTAAGTTTCTTTTTTTTGCAGTATGAAATATTACTCTAGGAAGATTAATAAAAAAATCACATGGTCTTAGGCATAAAATCAACATTTGTTTATCCTGGGAATATTTTCCCCACATAATTTAAGTCAACACTAATAAAAAATATTCGTATGAATAAAAATATAATTCACATGAATACAACATAAATCCAAATTGATGTGTAATGTAGACACTTAAAAATTTCTCTAAAAATTTTATATTTATACTTTAAAATAATAATGCTGGACTTATTATACAGAGCAATTTCAACAAACCAAAAGATTTAATTTGGTGAATTTTAAGACTAACTTTCAAGACAAAAAATCATTTAAAACAAAAGTATGGATTTGGTAATGATAGTCGATATACCTTTCCTCTATAATTGCATCACCCATGTACGAGGATTGTAAATAAAGTAAGGGCACAACTACATTACATTCTTTGAATGTAATCACCAGAAAAACTTATAACATTTTGCTAAATGTCGGGAAGTCATAGGAAACACTGGCAAGCTGCTGATTGCTGTTGTCAGAGATGAATCGCCCTATTGCTCGGATAGCTCATGATACGTTAAAGTATTGTAAGACAATTCATTGACGGTCTGTGGAAAAATGAGACCGCTCAGGATATTAATTTGATCTGGTGCTAGTTTGATATCCGTGGTAATAGTTGTTGTTTATGTTCTCCTAGATGGGCGATAACATTACAATATGGTTACGTTCCTATTATTATCGCCTGTCAATGTGGTTGTCATGGGGATAATGTATATTAGAAATAAATTTTATTGTTTTTCCCCACGGTAACACTATTAATATTTCAGACGATTTTCATTCAATTTCTTTAAAAATTTAACCATTTTCAGTGTAGTTGTTCTCTTGTTTCTGTCTTCCGTTTTATTTTGTGCTATTTTTGAATTTGGATATTTCTAATATGTGAGTGAGTACTAGAATATTTTTTTCTTAAAAAAATAATTGCTGTACTTTTAATTATCGCTATAAATAATTTATTTACGTTTTAAAAATGCTTTTTTTTACGTTCTTTGTTCGATGAAATTCGTTGAAGGAACTTGCAGTGCAAGTTTTATATTGCAAGCTTTCAGTACTTTGTAATTGATATTCATTAGTAATTTTAACATATATTATGTAATTATTTTATTAATAATGTAATATAAAAATGCAATCATTACTATATGTAATAATCATATAATCTTCGTTATTTATAATTGTTTCTTATAGTATTTATTTATAAATATTACATATTTTGTTACTTATGTATAATTAATATTGTTATTTATATTTATGTAATACAAGTAATCTTATGCATTATTTTTATTTTTTTACAATACGATGAATATTCTTTTTTATAATTACTATTAAATAATATTATTATTAAAAAAATGTCATTAAATCATAATGTATGAATATTATATATAATTACGATAAAACTATATTATTAGATTATTATATGCTGCTTATTATACTATTATTAGTACATGTTACTTTTATTATAATGTATTGATATTCACTATTTATTGATTGATTTGGGTTATTCTCAATCTCTTCCTATGTCCTTCATTTGAAATACATTTCAAAACAATTCTTTAAAATTATTGTGTATCATTAAAATACCGCTAGGCCACCATATTGGATTCCATTCCAGCAACAAGAAGCGCTGCTTGGCGCCATTATCCTGGATATCAAACTATTTTCTTTGATTTTGAGGAATAGAGAGGTGACTTGTGCGTTGCAAATCCTCGGTTACATTTCGATCCGAACGAACATCTTTAACCCAGGGTGCAGCCTTATACGGTAATGGATTTATGTCAATGGCTTTCGGTAATTTTCGAAAATATTCTGTTGCATTTTTGTGACGGGAAATCTCGATTTTACGACACGACTCTGATCACCTTGTGACGAATCAATCCGCGATCCTTTAATTGATGCGCTTTGAACATCTTTGGGTCATCCGTTTGCGTTATTCACAACCAACCCTTCGGAAAAAGAATGTTGTGATGCTCAAGTTAACTGACTATATATAGTAGAAGTTTTCTAGCTAGAATAGAGAGTAGGAGAGGAGATAAACTCGATTCAGGTAAGATCGTTACTGAAGGTATATTTCAATTTTTGTGATTAAGAACTTATTAGGAGGAAGTTTAAAAGTTTTATGATGGTTCACTGAGATTAAATTTATATTAGATTAAATCGGATGATAGGTTAGATCCTTTATAAAGTAAGGATCAAGTTTAATAGTCTCCTAAAAATTGGCGTATTACCGTCGTTGTTCCACATTCATGGTTAGCATCGAGACATGTTCTTAATACGGTTAATTAAATTTGTGTCTTTTTATTGTGTGATGAATAAATAGATTAATTGGATCATGGCGAATGTTTCTTCCCTACCTCCTACATATCTAGGTGCTCAAGAGATAGGTGTCAACCTCCCACATCCTTTTGAAAATATGATTTAGAGCGATGGAAACGAAACTCTTTCTCCACATTAATGTCTCACAACAAATGTCCTTCTAACTATACCGTGTGCTTTTTGCATTCAACACATGGACAACAGCGCTACCTCAACGCTCCCATATCCTACTTGCTCATGCCCACTCTTATGCGAGTTTCTAGGTTAAATTATGAATAAAAAATCAGCTTATATTTTAAACTTTGTTAAGGCATCCAACTACGTTCGGAACCATGAATTAAATAGGCGTATAAATGGATAATTTTCATGATATTTAGTGTCACTTAGATTAGAATATATGTATAAAATTGTTTTGGACATATTCACAAAAATGATTTAAATGCAATATTTCGGCTAAAAAGTAACTTAGAATAACTTTTTTTTCAAAATGTTCTCCTTTTACGAAAAATGCTGTATATAGCTCAGACCTCTGTACATAGATTCAACTGTGATTTTTGAAAAATTCACATTATTTTCAGAGTTACAACCATTTGAAATAACTATCGGAGTTTGTTTCTTAATATTTATCCCCTCTGTTGTCGTAAAACACATGGATAAACCCACACTTCTAAGTTATATATTTCAAACATTCTAGTTGAGCTATAATCAGGCAAAATATTATAACAATAGAAGCATTTTTCACAAAAGGAGAATATTTTTAAAATGAGTCATTCTATGTTAATTTTTTGCAAAATATTGTACTTACATAATTTTTACTGTAATACTATTCATAAAACAATTTTAAATACATTTCTTATCTAAGTGACATTCAATATCATAAATATTATCCATTTACACGCTTTTGCAAAATCATGGTACGGAATGTAGTCGGATACCTTAAGTTTTTAAAGAGATGTTTGTTTTCTTTTCAAACATCCTGCCTATCCCAACGAGGGTCTCTAATGGGCAGCCCCTCTAGCCACAGAAAATGCGAGGTCAGTTGCCAAAAGGGGCTGAAGGGATGATAAGAGTTCCGAAGGGAGAGAACGACTTGTGAAGTGGTGCAGACCACACGATTTTTGAGTACAACCGCATTATAGAGTGTAAGAAATAGAATTTACTCAGACAACTGAGAAGTTGTGCTTTTTTATAGTTTTTTTGTGAATTTATTCTACAACAGGAGTCGGCAACCTGTAGCACGAGTGTCACAAGTGGCACGTGGTAAAATTCTCACTGGCACTGCACTAATCTACAAAATTGTCTATTTTTGAGTGGATGGTTGACGAATTTGTAATGGATCCTCTTTGTCGTAAACTTCAGAATTATGGACTAATGGAATTATGAAAATCATCTGAAAAAAAACTAAAGATGAATTTACAGCTATTTTGTAAATTATTGAATGTCTCTGCTGTTGAGATTTAATTGTTTGAAGAAAGAAAATTGCTTACACTTTGCGTTTCACTTCTACACCGAAAATATTCCGATTCCGTAAATAAATTGTTTAACAACTGAATGCTTCGAATCGTGTCAAATTGAAAATTAAATTATATCCCTGATTTTGCGATATGAACGTAGAACTAGATTCACATGAAATATTTTATTTAACTATAATGAAAAGAAACTTTTTAAGTTGTGTGTGTATGTGTGTGTGTGTCTTTTTATTTTAATTAGATAATAATTTAATAAATATCTTTAAAGTGTATGTTTAATGTTTAATAATATAATGTATATAAATATATAATGTTTTATAATTATTTTTATTTGTTAAATATGTTGAATAAATATGTTTAAAATTCCATAAAATATGTGCAATGTTAAATTTTGTTGAAGTAATAGTTGTACCTCATGTCGTTCATTTTTACGAAAAGAAATATCTTTAAATGATGCGAAATAAATGTATAATAAAACTGCAAATCTATATCCTTCAACTCCATTCTCTAACTCCGTGTACAATATCGCTGGAATCGAGATATGGTATGCTATGTGGCACTTACTGTGTGGCACGCAGAATCATGTTGGTAGATTGGTTTGCCACACCACAATTTACAATTTGTTAATCCCTGCTCTGACGTAAAATAACCCCTCGTGATCCAGTTAAAATATTCAGATGCTAAATAAAATTGTGTCTTTTACTGATAATCTGGCCAGTTGGTAGAAGTTCATAATGCACATAATCACATCAAGAGAATGAAAGAGAACAGTCAATTTTACGCTGATTCTTGTGATCTCATATCACATATTATTATTCGTCTTTAAAAGCTTATTGAAACTTTTCAAATGTAGCAGAAAGAAAACTTATATATATATATATATATATATATATATATATATATATATATATATATATATATAATAATGGGATTGTGATACAGTTCTAGGGGTATTCAATGATCACACTCGTTTTTTGCTAAACTAACGTTTAATGTTGGACACTTAATACAGTTCTACTCACTACGACAGACGTTTAACACATATAATAAAATATTTACAATTCGATCAAACACCTCTGGTTCTTAACGACAGTTCCAGTACAACTGTTGACACTCGATCTGCACGATAGTGTTGAGAGTGACCTACGCGTCTCTCGTGAATAACGGGTGGTGTGTCCCTACTCGGCCACCGTTCTCGTCGCTCTTTCCTCAGCCCCGGATCATCGAACTCCGTGTCTAGAGTCCGCTCTCGCTGAATAATCCTCTCTCCTTCGTTAACTCGCTGGTTGCCTCGTTCCCAGCGCCCTCTAAAAAATGTTCATGTTGAAATTTGCTACATATATATGTCATGATATTAAAGACAGAATCAGATTAAAGTTTAAAAAGAAAGGTGTTTATTCCATCGTGTCTACATCAGTTCTCACGCTAAAGGCAGAGAGGAAAAAGCACGCCATGGTGGGGGTTCCACGTGAAAAACATCTGGTGAGTGTCGCTGCTTTGAAGATGGTGTTTGCAAGTTAATGCTGACATATGTTGACTATTAAATCTAACGACCTAGAATTAGACATATTTATTGTCTAGGCCATATGTTCGGAAGAAATAAATGGGCGATTAGTTTGATACTTGAATATGAGAACGTAGAAGGATGGAGTCAAGTGCTAGATAGGGAATTTAATTTTTAATCTAATTTAATTATCCTTACATTTGCCCCCCAATTTTAAAAGGGAATCATGGCGTGGTTTTTTCTCTCTTTACAAACTTAATTAATTTTCAACAAACACAAAATAATACATAGTTATTTAGAAAGACATATTAAACACAGTAGAAAATTTTAAGCAATAGTAATTCTAAAATCAAAAAGCAATACAATAAACGAAACTATAACAACAAACACAGTAAGGACAATTAATTGATAAACATGAATTTCCATACATATAATTGAAGATTAGCTTGTTCAAATCTATTCGACATCTGGAATAAGAGCTCACGCGTTTCCTTCTGTTCCTTCATAATAATAGATTCGTATTATAGCTGGTAGATATTTTACAAAAAATTATGTTGGAAAATAATATATCAAACACTAAGATAGTAAATATAGAAATACATGAAATCATACAAATGTTAAAATAATAATTTTGTATAAAAATCTACTCTGGCGCCATTGATACACTAAATTTTGCATATATGAAATACATTTTTTAAAAAGATATAAAAATATAGACACTAATAAAATGAAATTATTAATAATGTGAAAACGGTGTATAACACACAACTTATATGCACTATCCAACACAATAAACAATGTTTTATTTCATATGCGTTATAAAATATAAAAATTATAAGAATATAAGAATTATAAGAATATAAGAGAATATAAGAGTATAAGAATATAAGAGCTCTTTTGTATTATTTTGAGTCGGAAAAGTGGATTCACTTCAATAATAACTTTTAGTATTTCTGAAAATTTTCTCAATATTCACTGTAACTTAACAATATCGCATACAATATTTTGAATCTTTCCGTAACCTTCTAAAAATTCGTTTCATAGACAAAAATTCTTGATTTTCTCTTACATCACACATTCACTAATATAAACTGTATCACCTTACTTAATTTTGAACACATCTCTCTGAGAAATCTGCGTCATCAACTCACAGATGTTCAGGGATGCTGATAAGAAACAGTGAGAGGTGTACACATCAAACTAAACAAGTTTGTCCTCTTAATGTTTCGACACATATACAAAATTATAATGATTGTATTCTCCCTTATCCACTGTATAATATCCAAAAATAAGCTTCAAGTTATAAAATTAATTTTAATTTTAGATAAGGAAAATTTCGAGAAATAGTGAATCCTGATATATGGCCAGTATATCAAAACACACAATTTCAAAATAAAAAAAAATAAATGACATGCAATAAGATTACTGCTGAATAAAATAATTAACAAAACAATTAAATTCAATGGAGAAAAAGAATACAACTTGACTTTACTTTTGTTTCTTATAACAATCAATATTCCTAGTATTAGCTCTCTCATTAGTCATTTTTCTATAAACTTAATTTATATCTTTCACTTTAAAACACCAATTTCTATCATAACTCTTAACTCATTCGACATCTTAAGATAAAATTATGAGAAGTATATTAAAATTTCTCAAAATTTTGTATGACTAAACCTATATACTTTGTTTTCTCAATTAAAGTATAAAGAAAATATCTCATTTATATAACACAAATATATTATAAAATTTAAATACCATATCATATCATATATTATTCTTTTTCGTCGAAAAGTCTTGTTAAGCAGAACTCAGTTATTTCTGTATTACGTAAGATGTTTCTTTTAGTTATTATCTTCTTCTCATTATTATGGGTATTTTGTTGAATGTAATTTAATTGAAAATTTTCAGATGGATGAAAATGTCTTAAACGAACTGAATGAACCAATTCAGTGTCAGTTTTATTAAGAGCATTGGGTCTATCAATTTCAAATAATACATCAGAACATTTTCTTAAAACGGTATAAGGGCCTGAATAAGGGGGACTTAATTTCGTGTATTGGGGTATTGAAATTCCTCATAAATTACTAAGTCACCAACCTTGAAATAAGCTTCCTGAAATTTTTTATCATATCTAATCTTATTTATTTTATAATATTGTTCTGTTCTTTCTTTGGCTAATTTTCTTGCTTCT
Organism: Trichonephila clavipes; assembly: GCA_019973935.1. NCBI lineage: Eukaryota > Metazoa > Arthropoda > Arachnida > Araneae > Nephilidae > Trichonephila > Trichonephila clavipes. The sequence continues at coordinate 492,489 of BMAU01018158.1, read as the reverse complement.
TCTAAGGGAGGATATATCTCATTATCTTTTAGCGAAATTTCGAAAGGTAAATTACCATACATTAAGTAGGTTGGTGGGAAACCTCTTATTGTATGTGGAGTTTGATTATATTGATGGGTTACTTTTTCTAGAATTTTTGTCCATGGGACTTTATTTGAACTATTACTAATTTCACATTTTAAGCGGGTAATGATGGTTTGATTTACACGTTCAACCTTCCCATTGGTTTGTGGTCTGTGAGAAGTAGTTAATAATTGAGTTACATTATTATGTTTTAAAAAATGCTTAAATTTTGAAGAGGTGAACATAGTATTTCTATCACTTAAAATTTTTTCCGGTATGTGATGCTGAAAGATTTGTCTTAAACAATTTATATAAGTATCTGTTGTTGCATTTTTTGATGGGAAAGTCCAAATGTACCTAGTTGCAAGATCAATAATAATGTGTAAATATTTTTTAACAGAGTTGTAATAATTTAAACCACCTGCACTAGCTATCGATAAAAGTTCAAAGGGTTTTTCACAAAGGGGAAGTGATTGCATCAGTCCGTATTTTCTCTGATGTGACTTCTTATTTATTTGACAAGTTTCACAGTGTTTCACATAATTTCGTATATCAGTAATAATGTTTATCCAATAATATTGTGGTGATATTAATTTTAACATGGTAGCTACACCAGGGTGGCCAAATTTTTTATGAGTTGTTTCCATTAATTTCACTCTTAGAGCTTTGGGTACAATTATTTTATTTAAACCTTGTCTTTTAACTACAAAAACACCATCTCTCTTAAAACATTTAGGAGCTGATGTATTTTCTATATTTTGAAAATGACTTATTTCATTGATATCTAATAAAGGTTCTGGGGGTGTATTAATTATATGATAAGCAATAGGATTTCTTGTTAACATATCAGCTTCAACATTAGTGCTACCTTTCTTATATTTTATATCAAAATCATACCTAGAAACTTTTAAAGACCATCTAAAAAGTCTACCCGTGGGATTTTTGAAATTTTTAAGCCAAACTAATGCATTATGATCGGTATGAACTGTGAAATGAGATCCATGAAGATAGCAATGGAATTTATCTAAACTATCAATTACAGCTAAGCATTCTAATTCAGTTATTGTATAATTAATTTCATAATTTCTCAGTCGTCTCGAGTGGAATGCAATCGGATGTTGATTTCCATTGGGTTTTTGTTGTTTGAGGATACATGAGATGGCAGTTTTCGATGCATCTACATAAAGATGACAGGGATAATTTGGATTGAATATAGCTAAAATGGGCTTTGAAATTAAGCTGTCTTTAAGTTTTTGAAAAGATTGTTGACATTCTGGTGTCCAATTCCAATTTTGATTCTTTTTAAGAAGATTATTTAAGGGCATTCTTAATTTTGCATATTGAGGAATGAATTTATAATAGACATTAATATTACCAAGAAATCTTTGTAAATCCTTTACATTTCTAGGGGGTAAAAGATTTTTAATTATTTCGACATTTGTATTATTTGGAGTGTATGTGACCCTTGTTTTATTTCATATCCTAAGAAATCAATTGTATCTTTGCCAAATTTACACTTTGAGAATTTTAATTTAATATTTTCTATTCCACAAATTTTAAAAATTTCCTCTAAATGATTTGCATGTTCTTCAATTGATTCCGAAAATACTATTATATCGTCAAAATAATTTAATGCAAATTTTATTTGGTATTTATTTAAAATCTGTCTAATAGCTCTTTGAAATATAGCTGGAGGATTTTTATATCCAAAAGGCAAACGATTAAATTGAAAAAGACCGTAATTTGATGTAAATGCAAGTTTTCAGATTCATTATCATCTAATTTAATGTGCCAATAACCACTACATAGGTCGATGGTTGAGAAAAATTTTGCATGTGTTAATTTGTCTAAAACTGCATCTATTCGGCGAATTGGCTCTGCATCTAATTTTGTGATAGCATTTAGCTTTCTGTAATCGATACATAATCGTGTACGAGCATTATCTTCTTTTTTAAAAGCCAATGTTATAGGGGCAGCGTAAGAACTATAAGATGGTTTTATTATTCCTGCTTTCAATAATGCATCTAATTGTTTTTTTATTTCCGTATCATCTTTAAAAGATGTCCTATATGGTCTATTTACAATCGGTAATTCTGAGGTAAGTATTATTTTAGGAGAATTACATTTTAACTCGCCCACATCAAACTTATTTTTAGCAAAGACATGCTTATATTTATCAATAATCATATTAATAATATCATAATCACTATTAGGAATTATTTCTATATTAAACACATTATCAGTTTTCTTAGTGATAATTTTATTATTACTAAATTTAAGAGTTTCATTTTCTTTAATATTTTCCTTAGATTCATAATTTTTTACAATTTGTTTTCCTCTTTGAAAAATTTTATAATCACTAAAATTAATATTTAATTCAAAAATACTCATAGTTTTATTAGCAATTATTAAGTATTTCAGTTCTACATTTACTATGAGGAATTTAATATTTTCAATAATTTCTCCTATTTTCAATTGTAAAGTAATTGCCTCACTCACCTCAATTTCTCCATTGATGGTGGCAATTTTTGTTTTGATATACTCTACATTGTGGTATCCCTTGATTTGTGATATTATATTTTTTGGAATAATGTTCACACTCTTGATCCTGTATCCAAGAGAACATCAACTTGTTTGAAGTTGATTCTTCCTTGGATGATTATAAGTTCTCCTGTTTGATGAGGTTGGAATACCGTGTTATTGTTTTGTGTTCTTTGACGGGGGTTGAAAGTTGGAGCATTGGGTCGCAAAACTGTCGGTCGTTGTGGAAATCGTTGGTTTCGATATAGGATCGGCCGCTGAAGAGAAAAGGACGGGTGATGATAAGAAGGTGATAGAAATTGAGGAGAGTATACATTGTATCTTGAACCGGTTATGGCATCCGGATGTTGAGATTGATCATTTCTCCAATTCCATCCTCCATACTGTTGTCTACGGACAAATTGATTCGTATGGTGAGGTATTCTTGTCACTGGATACTTTGGATATATAATTTCATTCCCATTTGATTTTGATTTTTCTTGGATATCTAAAAGTTTCATTTTTTCCTTCAGCTCCTCTATGTTGTTGCAGCTTCGTAACTGCAGTTCTATGGCTCTATTTTCTTTTAATCCTCTTATGATGTAATATTTTTCAGCTTCTTCTTCCATGTTTATCCGGGATGCGATTTCTTTTACTCTGTAGAAATATTCTATGTGGGTCTCTTTTGAGGTTTTTTCTGTTTTAGATAATTGAAGATGAATCTCCGCTGGATTGACTTGTGTTCCGAATTCCCGTATTAAATTATTTTTCAGTTCGTAAAAACTTTTAGGGATCGATTGTGATTTGATGTAAGTCTTCACAGCTCCATCTACTAACTTGATTATAAATAGGATTTTCTGTTTCTCTGGTATTTCGAAGGAATCGCACGTACTTTCAAAATTTCTAATGAATTTTTGGATGGGTATTTCCAGGCTATATTTTTGGAAAAAAGTCTGTAGATCTTCAAATCGAATATCATTTTTCATAATGGTTATAGGTTGCTTTAACTTTTCTTCATCAGCATCTAAATTCGCTTCTTGCTTAATTTTATTTTCGTTCTTTGCTTCCATTTTTGAAGTATGATTTTCTGATATTTTGTTAGGAGAAGAGGATGATTCTATTTCTTTAGCGGTAAGAGCGATGTTCTTTCAGGGATTACTAGCACATTTCTATTTCTTCCGTACCATTTTTTATTCCGGCAATCCGACGTCTTCATATATAGGCATACGGCGTAAGTCGACGTTCCATAATATTCTCCATATCATTTATTACAGTCGCTGGTGTTAGTTTTTATTTTAAGATTATTTTATTAAAAAAATTATTATTATTATTATTATTATTATTATTAATTTTTTTACGTTAATATTTGAAATCCCCTCGCAGATAAAAATCCTGCCGGCTTTAATTCTGTCATGATATTAAAGACAGAATCAGATTAAAGTTTAAAAAGAAAGGTGTTTATTCGATCGTGTCTACATCAGTTCTCACGCTAAAGGCAGAGAGGAAAAAGCACGCCATGGTGGGGTTCCACGTGAAAAACATCTGGTGAGTGTCGCTGCTTTGAAGATGGTGTTTGCAAGTTAATGCTGACATATGTTGACTATTAAATCTAACGACCTAGAATTAGACATATTTATTGTCTAGGCCATATTTTCGGAAGAAATAAATGGGCGATTAGTTTGATACTTGAATATGAGAACGTAGAAGGATGGAGTGAAGTGCTAGATAGTGAATTTAATTTTTAATCTAATTTAATTATATATATATATATATATATATATATATATATATATATATATATATATATATATATATATATATATTTATATATATATATATTCTTATTTACATTCGACATTTTGTGAAACTTAACGAATAGTGAAAAATATTTTGTTTACATCAAAATTTATTTTAAGACGTTAAAATGAGATACATTTCCAAATGTTGTTATATGTTAAAGTAAGTTACAAAAATATTTAATAGAAGTTTTCCGACAACATATCTATTATACATGAATTATAAAGAAAGCATATTCCAGGTACTTTTCTTACCATAGTAGTATAATTTCGTAAACGAGTAATATTAAAGACAGTAAACATAGAATTAAGGTATCCGACTACGTTGAAAACGTCATTTTCGGTCAAAAATCACATTTTCTTTTTATTTAATATTTTTAAAATTCAAACAATTATCTTTCTAAATCTGCCTTTGTTTTGTCTGTGCGATAATTAGAAAAAAAGTTGCAGGTGTTTAAAATATTATTACAGCGGTGAAATTGAAACCGGAAAAGGTGAAATCGAAACTGGAAGTTGACTGTTTAACATGCTTTTTACCAATAATTTTTGCAATTTCAACCCTTTATAATTTTAAAAACAATTTCTGACATTTTTTAAAACTATTTTATTGATAGGCAACAATTTCAATCTCTTAATTGGTTTTTTGCGATTGGCAACATCTGCTTCATCTGACCTCACATGTTTTTGTTTTGATTTGAATCTTTTGAATGTTGCTCGCAAATTTCTTCAAAAACCTGATTTTTTTTGCTCTAATTGTACAATTTTTAATTGTTAATTGTTTCTGAACATTCTGCTTTTGATATTATCTACTTATAAGGGTTAAAAAAGGAATCAAATTAACCTCTTGAAAACGCAACTATGCTGGTGAGACATTTACAAAAATTGTGGAAGTGTTGACTTGTAATGTTCTTGACTTGAAGTGCTCAAACTTGTAATGAACGAAAACTAGGATAAGTAAAGGTATTTTCACAGAACAAAGAATGTTTTAGTGGAACATTAAGAGGTAATAGAATAATTTATTTAAATTGGGAAGTGTGTTTTCAAGAGTTTGTGTTTCTCCAATTGTTTTGAGAACAATCTGTACCTGCATGAAGATTACATGTTTGGACTGACTTCTAATGTGACTTCAAAAATGCTCCGATTAAAGTTTTATCGTCCTTTTTTCAGCTACTGAAAAGCTAAAAAAGCAACGTGTTATTAATTTGCAACTTATTTGTGGAAGTTGAGTGATTGAAAGATGACATTTATCTGTGAAAAAGCTATGTGCTAAGCTGAACTGGCCTTGTATGACAAAAGGAGCATTTAGACTTTGTGAAAGAAAGTCTTGTCTGTGCTGCTACATCAACGGCTAAAGATGCCATGAACGACACTGCTTTTTAAGCGAAAAGCATTATAAAATGTTTCAAAAGGTCAGTTGAAGAATGTGGAATATCCGTTGACGGCAGAGACACATGGACATTCATTGCTAAATGTGGTTTCTATAGAAACTTTATACATTGACACTGGGAAATTCTAGATTTGGAAAAGTTATCAAATTTTTTTAGAATTCTATAAGTCCAGTCATACATGCGTGTTCCTGCAATCATCTGGGATTTACTTCAAGCATAGTGCGTACAAAATCTTTGTATGTTTTTGCACTACGAAATCTTAAAAATATGTATTTCTTTTGTGATGGTGATTCCAAGGATACCTTTCTGTTAAAGATGTGTATGGTGTCAACAATGTCATCATATGAGTGTATAAGATACTTCTAAGAAAGATTGAGTAGTCGGAAAAGAAAATTTTTAAAAAAAGGCGAGAAAATCCTCGGTGAGAAGGAGAAACTTATCAATGTTATGTTTAATAAAATTCTACACTGTTTTAGCACTAACACAAATCACGCCAAAGCTATGCTAAGTGCTACAATAGCAGTATTTTTTCACTGTTGCTCCAGCAGGGAGAAACCCATGTATGGGCCGTGCCCGATTTGAGCTGAGAACTGGTGTGACTATAAACGAGGAAACGACACCAGAAAACAATAAACAGAAAAAATTGTATGTATTTCTGTGAAACTTTAAAATATTGTTAAACTTGTGTACACAAAGCAGAGTGATAAGCAGTTATTATAAAATTGCCTCCACGGTAAGACACAAATAAAAATGTATCATTTAACGCCTGTTTGTGGCAAATCATTTTGAAAGAAACTTTTATCGAGCTAAAAGCATTTTCTTTGGGTACCCATATATTACCTTCATTATTTTTAAAAAAGCTTTCATTGATTTGTTAGGTATTTTGAAAGCCTTCGGCATAAATGCAGGGAATTATATGCTGCGTGATGAGAGATTTGTTGACATCTTTCGAGTCGGTGACTCGAAACAACATTCTTTTTTTTATTTGCCTTTTTTAAAATCAACCAGAAAAAAAAGGAGGCCCAAAGAAAGAAAAAAATTAACAAACTTCCAAAGAGTGGGAGTGTTAATTATAAATCAGGAGAGTTTTAGTAATATACTTGTTATATTTTGTTTTGAAATTGATTTTATAAAGTTTAAATGCATTTTTCTCAAAACCATTTTTTTTTTGTAAATTTCATGATATTTCAAACATGATATCTAAAAAAGTATTAGAGATACTTGTATGAAATTTTACACAAATGTTATTATGTGTATTATCTAGAGAATGACCTATGAGCTAAGAAATTGAACAATTTTTAGTTATTTTATAGTTGTATTTCTTTCTGAAAGATACGATAATTTGATTGAAATAACTAGTTCGCAAGCTCGACTGGCCATAACTTTTGATTCAAAAGAAGTAATTTAACACTTGTAGGTCATTCTCTAGAAATGTGTTTTTAAAATGTATTGCAGCAATATTTTATGGAAAATATAAAATATTTTAAAAAATAGAGTGTTTGAAAAAATTTCAAAATTTGATTAAAATTTCTTTAAAAAATTTAAATTTTTATGTACATATATTATTTCTAACTGTACTTTTATTTATTGTGTATAAAAAAGAAACTAAAAATGTAAAAATATTAGGGATTTTTTGAAAACTTAAAAAAAAAGTCTCCGAACGTAGTCGGATACCTTAAAAATCTTTAGAAATTGCATTGCGTTGTTTCTTATTTATCTTGCTAAAAGTAATACAAAATTGAATCGAATCACTTCAAAATAATTTATAAATACAACACAGCCATAAACAAACGCTTTTTTTTAAGAAATTGGAAAATTTTCCGAATCTTCTGCCATTTTTTTTAAATACTCAAGATAAAATTTAATTTTTTTTCATTTCTAAAATACAAAATGAGACATCTGATAAATAGTTTGAAAATCTAATAAATATATCTTCGTATTATATTAAAAAATTTGATTTAAAGTGATAGAATATATCCTTTTATAATAAGAAATACTTATTTTTACTTGCAGTTCTCTTATAGGATTATTAACCGATCATTTATGATTATATAGCTTGTGCAATAAAGTATGGAAATAATCTCGAGTAGGAAGGATTTCAAAAACTTATCGATCATTAAGTAGCAGTAAAATAGAAGGAACCTTAATACATCTAGAGGAAAACATTTTTCCGCAAAAAGAAAATGCAAGCGATTCAACTTATTTTTACCAGCTGCATTTTTCATGATCTGTTCTTCATATCGTTCTCGGGTTTGATTTTTATTATTCCTTATGAAATATTTTTGTCTTGGTGTCTCCTTATAAATATCGTTCCAAATATTTAGTAGTTATTTGCGAAATTCAAGATCACAAGGCTTCTCCGCCATTTTGGAACACATCATTTACAAAGAAGCCTTAAACAAGTTTAAAAAAAAATAGCGTCATTTCCTACTTTGTTAGAAAAACGTACTGGCACCATTTGTTGCAGTTTCTTGTAACTACAACAGAAATAATGTAGAATAAATATAAAATTAAAAATAAAATTTAATTAATGAATAAATATTTAAAAAAAACTGTATTAACATCAAGAGTCAACCACTACAAGTTTAAAAAATAATTTGAACTCGAATGGATGAATAAAATGTATTCTATTAAAGATTAAAAATTTGAACAAGATATATATATATATATATATATATATATATATATATAGTATAGAGAGTTTTTATGTATTTTCGAATTTTTTAACTTGGTGAATAATCGATTTTCATTAATGTCAAGACGCTTGATTCTCCTCGTAAAAGCTCTGTGAGTAAAGAAATTTTGTTAAATTATTTCTTGAAAGATACTTTTCTTATGTAATTGTTTTAGCATTTTTCTACTTTTCTTACGTAATTATTTTGTGATTTTTTTCTGCATTAAGAGTTTGGGAGAGTTTGTTACATAATAGTAATGAGTGGTTTTTTTCATACTCTCTGAGTTATCCAAACTCTGAAGTTTTGTTTATTTTATTTTATTTGGTTTTCCTACCGAGTTGCAAAGGGGGAAGGTTGGCGCCTTCAAACTAGTTTAACCCCACTTATTCGGTCCTAAGTCCGAAATTGCTTTGACTCGCTAGGTTCTTCTTTTTGTAGTTTTCTTTTTTATTTCTCTATAATTTTGTTCTTCATGTTCAGGTTTTATATTTTTATTATGCTATTTCTTGTTATGTTCTTTATCTATTATTTCTTATTTTTGATATATAATACATATTTCTTTATATATATATATAAAGTGAGTGAACTTTGTGACGGATCTTTACGCGCCATCTCACTAATGCTCTTGGTCAACATTTGAGCTAGCATTCATGTTTAATTCACAGCCGTTCTCTCAAGAATAAACCGTAATATTCAGGTTAGTTTGACTGTATATTGTCAGAGATTTGTAATTCTAGAGAAGGAGATAGAAAGCAGCTATATATCCGCCTCACAGGTAAGATTGCAGAAGGTTTAATTTCACGTGTAAAGATTAAAGAGTGGTGTTTTGCCACTCTGTTGAATTATTAGATTTGAGGTTAGTAATCAACGATATATTAGGTTGAGTTCAATAAGTTGATTACGCATAATTGCTTTATAATCATTGCTTTCTCCACGCTACTCATTTGAGATTGACTTAGAGAATAGATAGTCGTTGGTTAGTTTGTTTGACTCAATAAATAATTGTGATTATGGAATTCTCTGGTTTTTCTTTCATTCCTCCCGCTCCCTTAGGTAGGCAAGGCGGTGACAAAGAAACTTCGGGTGCAAGTTGTTCACAACTTACAGTAAGAATTGTGAAAGAAAACAGGTGCAGTTTCTCAATGATAAATAATAAATTTAAATACTTACGTACTATCGCAACAATGCCTACGTTTCTTAAGATAACTCGCCAAGTTGGCACCCCGGATTTCGCTTATGTCGTACACATTGATTTGGCAACCATGTGCTTCGTTTCTTATATTATGGCCAATACAGTTGCGATAATAAGTAAGTACCCATACTTATATTATGAATAGTTACAATATCATTTATCCAAAATATTTCTTCTCTCATATTTAATCTTCGTTTTCCCACCGTACATATTAGTATAAAAACCAGAAAAGATAATTCAACCTTTGAATTCAAATTCCTTTTATTTTCCTCTTATGGCTTGGCCATAATATCCCACGCGTTGCTCTCGTTTCGAAACTTAACGATGACGATATAGCACAGTAAATGAAATAAATATATACAAAACAACCGCAACTTAAAAACAGTTGGCGTTGTAACGTTTTCCCGCTTCAGAGCTCCAAAATCGGCTTTTGAATGCCGATAATATTTCGTCAATCATATCCCCACGTGCATCCCTAAAATATTGCATCTAACATCACACATATAACCGCAGGTCATGAGAAAATCAACAGTTGTATTCCACCTATGAGCCAAACCCCGAGTGAAATGCGAGATGTAAGAAGAGAGGGACTATATACCCTACTTAAAAGTGTGGAGAGGTAACACCGTGGGAATTACTAGAAAAGAGACGTTGTGTTTTTGCCTCCTTCATCACCAATAAAACATTCCGTAATTTTGAAATGTGGAATACTTTGAATATATAACTTATATCTCTAAAAATAGTAGTTAATAACTTTAAACGAAATAAATAAATAATTTAATTCCTTAAGTCTCCCACGCTACACTTCGATTTTCTCAAATCGTCACACCGCCGCTTTGCGTAGCACATAGTTTTTTGAAAGTTGTATTTATAATTGCAAAAAAAAAAAAAAAAAACACTTTTCCCGAAAAATATCTAAGATTCTACAGAAATGCACATACATGTATGAAGGCATAAAGGAAACCACAGAAATATGTAAGAAGAAACAAATACAATATTTTTAAATTTTCATCTAAAGTCCAAGGGTCTTTTTTCTAATATATATATATATTGGGGACAGTATCTAACTCTATAATAAATTAGCTATATTTTTTAGCTATTACTATTAAGCTAATGCCAAAAATATTCATTTTGACAAGAATTATTTAAAATAGAAAAAAAAAATGAAAAATTTCTGTAGTTTACTTCAAATTTCTTTTATTAAATACTCAATTTGTAATATTTTTTAGTTTTATGTAGTATTCCTTGTGTGTGTGTGTGGTGTGTGGAGTTATAAGGAAAGCTTATCATGGAGTTGAAAACCAGACACTATATGTTGAGTTATAATAATATTTTTACAAAGTACGAAAAAACTATACGCATGAAAATTCTAAGAAAATTAATTTTGACATTTTTGAAACAAATAACTAAAAGAATAGTACTTATTCATAACTTTCTGGATCCTCCGCGGAAGTAGTCCTGAAAGGGCCCAGTATCAAAATTAATGGGGAGCCCTTTTTCGGAAAAAAATAAAATTGATATATTTAATAAAAATTATTTCAAAATAATACAAATATTAAAAGGTTGGGGCTCCGTACCAATGATACACCAGAAGCTACGCCCTGATCTGGATATTAATTCTTCACAACAAAAGATGAAACATCTTTGATGTATTTAGACACGTTACAAAATTATATTGCGTAATAATCCCTTTGTCCTATGTAATCATATTCCATTAAAAGAAAGTAACTTAAAAGAAAATGTTGATTATAAAATTCTAAATGACAGAATATTAATAAATATTTTAATACTTCACATATGTTTTAACAATATTGTTATTGTATAAAAGCAAGTGGTTTTACTTTTTTTGAGTGTAATTCTAAATTATTCGACTAAAATGAAGAAACTTTTAACACTTCATGATTTCGCACAAAATTGTCGAATTTTCTCCTTGGCATTAAAGAAATGTAAAAAGTATACTGTTACTATTCACTGAGATCATTTAATCTAAAATTAGTATTTGACAAATGAAGAAACATTTACTATAAAAATATCGTCAGTACTAAAATTACTTAAAATTTAAACTACTTTCTAATATTTAAATTTGAAAGAAAACATAATTCTATATATTTTTTATCCCTACTCCGAAATCTCTGAAATCATTCAGCCAATTTATTTTCACGACCTTCTTTAAAGAGTCATATAAAAGAAGAGTTTTTACAAACTTTTATTTAACTTTCAATATAATTCGTTCGTGTAGAGCTTTGCAACTCAATTTTGAAGAGAGAGAGCTGATGTCTTCAACCAATTGAGCTGAAATTTTGTATACACGTTTAGTTTGGATGACAATGCATGTTTTGATAGTTTGTATTCCGATATTGCAATTACTTAAAAAGGTATTAATAAAAAACATTTAAAAGCATAATTGTTTTCCTCTGTTGGCTTTTCAGTCTGACAAGCAGCTTATCGGATTGAGCTTAAGGAAGTTCCGATTTTTCGACGTTTTTAAAAAAAAGCTATCTAATTCTTTCTGTCAAACTGAGTCAAAAAATAATTACATAATCCGTAAGGTCATTTATTTCGCCACAATACGGAATAATTATGTTTAAGAAATAATGATATTTTTTTATTTCAAACGATTTGTTTCTAAAAGGTGTCAAAATCGATGCGTTTTCATGAAAATGATTTCTAAATCGTTCCGTATGATAAATCCGTGTCAATATATCGATATTCTGCACTAAAATGTTCAGGCGTTTCTCTTTTGAAATCAATTATTTAAAAATAAAACGCCATTTTTTTACGTTTTTTTAAAACTACTCTAATTTTTAATTAAACATTTAATAACTTCGTCGTTTTAAAAGATAATCGCACAAAACTTTGTTTTCCTTTGTAGAATATTATTATCCAAATTTTGCTTAAATATTGAAACATTGGTTTAAAGTTACGGATTTAAATTTATTTTTTTGTTTTTTTCGTTTTAAATATAGCATTATAGTAACAAAAAATGAGTTTAATATTTTGATTAATTTTGCTTTTTCCTTTGTTGTTTTTTGTCTTACAGTATTTATCCCTATCCCACTCAACTATTCTCTTATTGTGGACCGAGTGAGATATTTATGATATGTATGTGGCATGGCGGGAACAAAGGTTGAGTACTCTTAAGCTAGAGTGCTCAAAATTAACCGGCAAACGACCTTGCAACAATGTGGCGTTTAATGAGAAAAACAGACTAAGAAACCTATACAGCGACAACTAAAAAGTAAAAAATAACTAATTCAAAGTGAAAAAAATTTAAAAACAAGCTTTTATTTAAATGCTCTAAAAAACAAATAAAATAAACCTTTCTTTTAAAACATTATAGCTATCTACTTATAACGTCATTACGCAACGTATGATATAAAAGCTTGTTGCGTGATTTACCTGTGTAAATAAACAAGTAAATTAAGTAACAGATTGATTTTAATTTTTAAAACTTTCAAACGAAATAAATACGAGTACTTAAATCTTTCGACAAGCTTTTATATCATAAATTGTGTAATGACGTTATAAGTTGATAGTCAGAAAAGTTTTAAAACAAAAGCTTATATATATATATATATATATATATATATATATATATATATATATATATATATATATATATATATATATTTAAATATATAAAAACAATCACAATTATCAATTTAAAAATTGAAATATATGAATCCCAAAATACCAAAACACTTCAGAATATCAATGGCGAATATAAAAGATAATGTTCCATCATTTTCAAACAAAATTAAAAAATTATAAGATAAAATAAAAATTTATAAAATATCCAAGTGCAATCTCGGACTTAGGACCGATAAGTGGGGTTAAACTAGTTTGATGGCGCCAACCTTCCCCTTATTGCAACTTGGTAAGTTAATAGAAAATATCCAAATTTCAAAAATTATAAAAATTAAAAATTAAAAAAATTAAAAATTAAAAAGTTAAAATTAAACCATTATACTTGAAAATTAAACTATTCGCCATCGCATTCTGAAAGATATTATAACATTAAAATATTAAAATTCAAAAACAATTTAGTGCATAATATAAGTGAACAGTCGAACCATATATATATATATATATATATATATATATATATGTATGTGTGTGTGTGTTATTCTTTTACGGCATTTAAAGCTTGTTTTTAAAAAAAGTTTTTTACTTTTAATTTATTTCTTCTTTTTCCCTAATCTGTATCAGGAGTAAAATCTTTTTTGACAGGATTTAACGCTCAAAAATATACCGACTGCCTACAATTTTATATTTACTACAACCTGTAAAAGTATAAATCGAAATTTAACGTAGCACATAAAAATGTTTCTTTTTTCCCCTGTGAAACGTTACATATCCTTACACCGGAATCTTCTTTCTAAAGATTCTATTAAAAAAAGGGGTATCGTCCTACTTTATTTTACAACTGTCTCGAGAAAAGAAAATCGACGGAAGGATTTTTACAAAAGCGCTGTTCATGGTTTTTTTTTTAATATCCCAAAGCTTAGAGGGGAAAAGATAGATTTGGACTGTATAGTGGTCTTTTAGAGAATTCGAGATCTTGAGGAAATAAAAGAGAAATAAAACTCAAAGCGTAGATGAGAGCATTGGGTTTTCGCTCCTTTTTTGGAATTTTTAAGGATATACCAAACGATCAAGTCAGTTAGCATTAGAAACTCCATTACTTTATGGAATAATATGTAGTGAGGTAAAAACAGGCAATGACATGAGGTTGAAATGATAGGTTTTTAAAGAAGCTTAAAGAAGTGCAAAAATTGTTGATAGATGATGCTTTATGTAACAAAATCAATAATTAACACAGCAATTGATTTTTAGCGATTAAAAAAGTTCTTCACAGCCAATCGACCGTTCATCATTAACAATATCAAGAATTGAGGAAGTGAGTGAGTGAGAATATTAACTTTGGACTATCCAGCTACATGAGGACTTTTGGCGACAGATCACGTAATTTTAAACTATGGTCAAGTGATGGGGAAGTCACCTGAGCTGGTACCCCATTTTCCAACTTCCACATCACACCAACTGTAAGACATTTGAGTTTCGACCGATTTGAAGTGTATCGACCCCCTACACGGCCAGTCTTCGGCTTTATTGAGCTCGAATTCATGATACTCCGTTCATGAATCCCTTACCTCGATCACTAGGCTACAGCGACATCCCAAGAGTTGAAGGGAAAATGTTGAAAATTCCATTGTACAGCATATTTTTAAGTATTGTGATAAATTGACGTAAGATGTTGTCTTTCAACATGCCCAGTATGGATGGACAATACGTGCAACTTTAGTTAACCCCACAACCAATAATCTCACAAACTGAATTCTGGGGACCTGGCAGGCCAAGCATATCCACAAGCCAGCCACATTTTCTACATGATTTTCATTCAGCATCCCTCACGTTTTGCTGTCTAGTGTTATCTTTTGGTTCTTTTCTGCAAATTTTTGGTTTAATAAAATATTATGAGATTTCAAGCATGTGTGTCAATGTTTAACTCTTTATCTAAATTACTCCGTGAATTATTGATTTTTTAAAATACTAACAGATTATTGGGTCGCTTGCTATATTGTAAAACAACCATTGACCTGCTGCTGCTTTTTTTCAAATAGTAAACACATTTATGCATTTTTTCATGGTTTAATTCTTTTCCCCAATTAACATATCATGACTTTCCTCTCTGTTGAACGGCATCACTTGAGCTCTTATATTGATCCATCCGAGGGCTTCCCCCAAACCTCTCAGACTGAGCCAACAAGACTTCAGATCCCCCTGAATTTCTTAGGCAACTTGCTCTCGAAGTTATTAGTAACATTCCTGATGATGTTTTTCTTATATATACTTATGGGAGCAGGTATGAACAATCTCGTTCTGGCTGTGGTATATATACGTTAAATCCCAAAACTATTCCAGTCACACTAAACTGAAAAACTCTGATGGTTGCTCTATCTTTCGCAGTAAACTCGTTGCTATTGATACAGGTATTAAAAGAGGCACTCTCAATTCCTGGTCTGAACAGCATCAGGATGTTATCAGACAGTCGTAGTGCCATCCAATATATTCCTAACTGGCATAAGGGGGTGATAATACAAGAGTGGCTATTTTGCAGAAACTAAAACGCCTTTCATCTTCTCGCGAGATCCATATACAGTTGGTTCGTTTTCATGTTAACACCTCGGGCAATGTGATTGCTGATGCCCTAGAAAAAGATGGTGCAGCTCAACCCACTATGGAATCGGCCTCTCTCACCTATTCAGAACTGCATCAACAACAAGCAATCAACTGTTCCTCCTGCTTATAACTGGTATGAGGCTAAACGTCCTGTGTGGTGGTTATCTTTCCCTTCAATGCAGCAGGTAGGAACAAACTATTCTAACTCTTTTCTGGAGTGCTCACCCCCGAACTTTGACTTTTAAGAATGTCAGCAAAGGTTTTCCGACTTGTGTTAGGTGTTCTACCTGCCAGGCATCTCCAGAACACATTATTGACTGCATGTGACTTTCTTTATGAATACCGTCTAATGGTGTTGGACTTTCTGAATGTGAATAAAATCACGGACTTGGTCTAGTTTGGCTAAACATGGAGATGAACAACAACAACACATTTCACGACTAGGGGGAAAATTTCCCCCTTTTAAAATTGCTCATTGTCGTATATAATTATAACCTTATCTGTATTTTTACACAAAATGTCAAAATAGTATATACTCCAAACGCAGTTACGCAAACGGAACGTATAAGAAAAAAAACTGTCAAATCATTTGGTGCAAAAATCATTCAATCATTCGCCAGCAAAAATCTGTTAAATATTTCTGTTCTTATTGTGTCCTGTAATAAATATATCACTGTGTTTCCTCTTATCTTTTATGTTATTCGGTGAATTATTTTGCGCATTGATAAAGACTAATTTAAATAAATAAAAGAAAATCACGATAACGAGAAATACTTATATGGGAATATAATTGCATTCTAACCCCATAAAATGATAAAAAGAATCCTACACAGTGTTATTTTTCTTATGATTTTTATTTATTTCCCGTCTAAAAAACTATAAAGTACATTTATATACTAATATATACCTTAAACAACCTTATGGTCCTGTAAAGGTTAAATATACGCTGTGATCTCCACCAAGAGACCAATTTCTTGTTAGAGAACTAATTTATGACTTTCGGATGGTCCACCAGACAACGAAATGACTGGCGCAGTTCCCACGCCAATCTTTGCCTTCAATGTCCACCACACGAGGCGTGACAAGAACCAATGGCAGAAATGTAATCCTAGCTACTTACAAACAGAAATGATTCTACGTAATGTGTCTCATTTGGAGGTGTGACATAGTCCCCCTTAAAGAGACACATAAACAGAAACCAACACGCTCTAAGACACTCCAACATACTTGCTCAGACTCTCAATCAGATTGAATTCTACTCTCTTAAATTGCAACTTTTTCAAGTTTTTGAAAAACATATATGCTAAAGCCTCAATATTTCTAAGCATTTTGACACCAAAATTTTGTTGATAATGTAAAGACTTCCGAAGTTATTGAGAAATAACTAGGGAAACTTAAATAAACCCATAAATGAATTATAGGCGTGCCCTCAAATAATTTTGACTTGTGATTATTGGGAAACTAATAAAACTAAATACGAACAAATCAAAATTCCTTATTCAATACGAAAAAAATACATTTTGCACTGTAAAGTAGTAAATGTTTTAGCTATGCATGTAATTTAAATTAAAGTAACATTAGTGTGACTTCTGTTGTTGTAGATTAGATGACAAATAACTTATATCAGAATTATAAGATGTTACTTTTAGCAGAATGCATGCTGAATTAGAGTCGTCTGCTAAACGGTTTCTAAGCGAGTCTTTGATGCTATTTATCTCTAAAAATAATGACTCGCAGGCATAGCTAGATGAAAATATGGTTAAAATAGCATAAGCCAGCTTCTTCAGCAGTTAAATGCGTCTGTAATCGAATTCCATGTATCCAAAATTTCGTTACTGGCATTTTTAATTATATTGCTTGTTTATCTTTCTGCTTCAATCAATTCCAACTTTTTCCTTGCTTCAATAAACTTTTGAATCCATATTGAACTAGACTGGAAATCAATCAGTTGCATTTCAAATTCTTTAATTTCCAACCAATCGAATTGGGACAAATTCAGTTTATCAAACGAAATCACATCAGGATACATAATAAATTGGAACGTTTCCGATAGTTCCTTTAACTGAAAAAATCTCGATGAAAATTCTTTGATTAAAGAATCATATATGGAAATAAATTCATCAATAACTGTTTCTTCATTTCGTTTCTCTTTGGGCATCTAAATCTTTGATATATTTTTTCAAGTTTGGGAACTACTTGCAGTTTCTTGTAATAATATCATTTCTGAAAACATACAGTTTAGCTTCAAAAGTGCGAATTAGATCCATCATGACGATGACTGTTTTATTCGGGCCTTGAAGCTTTTCGTTCAGTTCATTGAAATGTTGGCATATGTCTGTAAAAAACATCAATTTTAAAAGCCACATAACATTCATCAATTGTGAGTATTGTTCAATTTTGCTCTCATTTTGTAAAAACAGTCTTTCTTCCAAGCATTCAACAAATCCTTGAAATACGTTCTCCCGGCTCAACCAGCGAACATTATTATACATTAGTAAGCCGTTATACACCGAATTGACTTCATCCAACAAAGCATCAAACTTTCGCTTATTTAAAGCCTACGACGATATGAGGTTGACTATTTATGTGACTAGCATTATTACATTATCAAGAGATGTTAAACCACTCTTTGCACACAAGGCTTGTTGGCGAATAATGCAGTGGCATTCAAGAATCGAATGTCGTACGTCTGAAGAAATGAAACTTTTTTTTTTGCCTACAATATTTGGAGCACCATCTGAGTAGTAACTGAAACATTTTTTTTTTCAAATCAATTTCCTTCTCAGCAAGCGAATTTCTTACTGCCGTACAAATATCTGTGCCCTTTGTAGTTGTTAACAACGATGTTATCGCAATTAATTCTTCCTTAATGATGTAATGCAAAGACAGCTAAACGTGCCGATTTAGTAGTGTCAATACTTTCGTCAAGACATAGCGATATAAAAGAAGCGGAGTTAATGTCCTTTTTTTGTTGATCTGTAACATTTTCTTCCAGTTTCAAGATTCTACCTTTTATTGTATTTCTAGATAGAGGAATATCTTTGATGTGCTGAATTATCTTATCGTTATTATCAAAATCAGTTAAAATGCAAATCGTTTTTGATCGATGGCGTGCCCAAAATATTCTGTCACGTGCCGTTATTGGCACGCGTGCCATTGGTTCGCCATCCCTGCCCTTTATCTTTCTTATCCTTTAACTTCATTTTTCTCAAATCAAAAAAATTTAGCTTGTGCACAGGGTTTTTCAGAAGTTATTTATGATATGAGTTTGAAACTTCATACATGTCTTCATATATTTTTTTTACTTCAATTTTAATTTATTTTTTTTTAAATTTAAAAAAAAATTGTTATAATTGTTTTTAAGACATAATTTATTTTCTCTATATTTCTCAAAAATTAGTATAACTTCAAAAGAGAACATTTTTACACCCACCAAAACTAATTTTGTTAATTTTGATCCATTTTGTACTTCAGAATCCTGCGCGGTGTAAAATACTGATTTTCATATTTTTGAAAAATGATCCAATTTATATTTCTTTATAACTTTTTTAATTTTTTCTCAAATTCTACAAACATTTGAAAATTAATGGAAATATATATGACCATCAAGTGGTAAAAATTTCAAATTATTGTTTTGTTTTATTTTTAGGCCACATTGGTTTGAAGAAGGATGTTTTTTCGAGTGCATCAATTCTGTTATGGGACTTGGGATCTCTTAAACCTACAATCAGACCTTTCAAAGATCCAGCATAACGTGCATCATGTCGTCTTAACGCAGCCTTCAAGTTTGTGATCTGGCCTTTACAGCGCCTCATAATTTATACTAAAGTGCATGTGAGTAGAGAGAGAGTAGAGAGAAAGAAAGATTTTTTAATGTATATACTGTAAAAGCGCATGAAGCGTTAAAATAAATTCCGCATAAAGTGCATCATATCTATGGATGCCTATATCATAACATTCCTAATTTATCTCATATGTTAATGGTTTATCTCATAGAAAAATGAATGGATTTATCCCTAGAAATGTTTTTGTTAACACAACTTAAGAGGCAAAACTATGAAGCCTACATAAAGTAGGCCTAACTTACTCTAACTTGTGTGTTTTATGTGACATGGGCACTCTTTTGGCTTTTTCTGAATGAATTCCTCTTAGGTACACAATAAAAAAAGTACTTTAACGTTTCGACGGGGAAACAGTTATTGTCACCAAAAATTATACTATCGACTCTAAAAGGAATATTCCCACTAAAACCCTTTTGCCACCACATTTTCAAAACAGATTGTGGTATTTTCTTATCAGCAATGTATTTTGCATAATATTTAAAAACCGGATGAAAAACTAATGAGAACAGATGTTTCGATGTTTCTTATCTGTATATTGTGTGTTGTCACCAATAATACCAACTTGGCGAGATTTGCACAGGTGAAATGGAAAAGTACCACAACTTATTATTTTTCTCATTCAGTGCTTTTATTTCTATTCATAAATTTCATAACGACGAATCATTTTACATTCTTAAACAAGACATTTACATTAAGAAAGTAATTTAATAAACATATTTAAATAATGGGGCTTTAATTTCATTTTCAGAAATTAGAAAAATTTTATCAAGTAATTAATCATATTTGCTACAGTTTAACAAATGTCAATTTCGCATCCCTTGATTTTTAATATGGCATTTCTATTGTGCCACATGCGAAGGTAGTAAAGACCAAAGATGGCCGGTAATGAATGAGCTTGTTGTTTGAACTTCGATCTTAAAAATTGTTATGGAAAAGGAATGACTGTAAGAAACGTATCAATAAAAAGTTTCTTCTTTTCATCGTCCACTGATGGATATGTATATTTAAAAAACACAAAATATTTTGACCTCGAACCCATAATCAATCAATAAAATGGATGTGTTTAAAGGAACCAAAGATAAAAGCGCCATTATTTAAACTTTCAGCCAACTTTTTTTTTACTTCTGTTTTAAAAGATGTGCGTTCCTACATTTATAAAAAACGCCTACTCAATAGTGGTAAATGTTGCAGTTTCTACATTTTAAAAATAAGATACATTTTAAGAACAAAATATTAAAAATGAAACATTTTAAATAACAAATATGCCTCAAATGGCTTTGAAAAGAGATAGAAAATAAAGGAGATAAAGGATTTTAAAATTAAGGTATCTGACTACTTTAGATTTATTAAGTACAAGAAAAAAAAGGCTAATATTAAGAAGAGAAAAATAAATTATTACTACTAAAATCCGGAAAAATTGACACAAAATTACATAAACGGGGACCGCTCTGTACATAGTAAAGTTTCAAATTTTCAATTTTTATGTATTACTTTGTTATTCCTTTTTGAAATGACCATCAGGATAAGAGATATTTTAATTTTTACAAAAACTAAAGCACTTTATCCTATGCATTTTATGAAATTGCTTAAAAAGCAGTGATTATATTCTCATAAAGAGCTGTAAATTTTGTAATAAAACAGTGATTAATACATCTGAAAGTTAAAACACTTCTACTGTTATACAGATCATAAACAAAAAATTGCAGCAAATTATTTTTAAAATGTTTGAGCAATCGCTGTACCCATTTGAACTTTTGAAAAAATAACACATTTCGAGTAAAACGCTTTTTAAAGTTTAATATGTTATGCAAAGTTATTGCATCTGCTTTTCCTAAAACACTTGTAGTTTTTGTTCTAGTGAAAGGAAAATAAAAAAAAAAACGGTATTTTTATAAAGCTAAAAAGATGACCTATAAAATAAAATCATAAAAATATTGTCCATTTTTTTAAAAAAAATCATGATTTTAGGGTAGGCTGATTACTTAAGAGAATTCAGCTAAAAAGTACACTAAAATTTAATGCTATCATATGAGGTACTGTGAATAAAAAACTATCTACTTTTATACTTCCAAAAATATCATTTACACTCACATATTAAATGTAGGGAGGGGGAGTTTTTCAAAACTTTAAACTAAGAGTCTCTAAAAAAATTAATTATTCAATATATTTACACTGGATACTACAAGAAATATACTATTTAAAGTTTTTAAAGTTATCCGTTAAGATAAAGTTATTAACTTCGAGAAAGGGAATTGTAATCGTGGTAGCCTAATGGTACGGTAACGAACTCGCGGCCGGCGTGTCACAGGTTCGAGACTTAATGCCACTGAAGGATGTCGTGTAGAGGGGCTGATGCATGTTAAATTTATCGATAGACAAATTCCTCCATATCTCGTGGTAAGGTAGTTGTGAGACAGGGCTGCAAGCTCAGGTTTCGTCCTCAACATTTGACCGAGGTGCAAAATGACGAAGTCCGTCGCCAGTAGTCCTCGTGCTACTTAATATATTGCGACATTAATAATCTTTCAATTCCAAGAAAGGATTACATTCCGATCGCATCTACTTTCGAACTTGACTCTGTTGTGGGTGTCGTTGGCATAAAAAGCACTGCAAAAATTAATCTAATCTCCGTTAATTAATCTAAGTGATATATATAATCAAAATATTTAATCACAGAGCAGAAGACATTATCATGCGATTAAATTAAAATAAACATAAATTACTCATCAATTAGCTAAACGAGAGGTAGATTAACTGGATCATTGACACTTAAAATTAATCAAACGCTCGGTTCCTACTAATAGAAAGCTGAAACTTGTTTGAAAAAATTTCTAATCCTTGGCTGTCTGTCGCAACATTTCCACACATTTCACTATTATTTAACTGAACTTCAATTCACTTTACATAATCAACCCCATTTTCGCATATATCATGTTACTTCTTTAAAAAGAAATTGAAAAGATAAAACTTACGATTATTGCGTGTAAGTTCTCTGCCGTTTTTCTTCTAAAGAAAAAAATCACATTTTTTAAAAACATTTTATTTAAAATTTAATCAAAAATATGTGCTCTCGTAGTTACAACTGTGTACTTAGCGTTTTGGCAGCTTATCTAACCCCCTGGAAAAGAAGTCTTCTGTTTTGAATACAAAGTATTCTTTCATTGCGATTTTGAAACCATCATAATTTATATATTTATTTCCATCAAGAAAGTTTTGCATTTATCTTAACAGATAATTGTCAGATGGTGCAATATGAAGAGTATGAGCTGGCTGAGGTAAGGTTTCTTAACGCAAATATGCAATGCCTTATGCGGTCTTGATGAAGAATCACACCCTTTACTTTGGCCAAAGATGGATATTTATAATATAGGTGGAATTTCACTATTCAAAACATTAAATTATGAAGAGTAACGGCCGTTTCATTTCCTTTCAGCAACTCATAGTGCACTATATCCTTGCTGTGTCACTAGTAACAAGGTATAAACTTTTTCTGATGCACACCAATTTGGAATATGGATGGTGGTGTTTCCTCATTGTAAACATTTGTTTTTTTTTCCTAACCAGGTATTTGTGCCTGATGCCAGGTATTTGTGCCATTTTTCATCTCTAGTCACCAAGTGGTCCAAACACGGACCGTTTTTGTGACGAGAAAGATTTGAACAACATATCGAAATACTACCCATTTAATATGTTTCAATTAGTTCGTGTAGCACACAAATAGTGTTTGGTATGAAATCAGGCTTTTTAATGTAATCCAAATCTGATGAATTCAAAGCTTGAAGCCACTTCTGTGGAAGTGAACTTGGGATTTGTCCTGATCTCATACTGCTTAGAACTTCGTTACAGGCATCTGATGAACTTCTGGATCTGGATTCATCTTTCACATAAAAATTACCCAAGCTGTGGCATGTGTCCGAGCGGTTACTGCTTCTTCTCCGAACACAGCACACGATCTATTTTTTGCCTCCATCGCGTTTTTTTGCTTTCGGAACTCAAACAACATACAATGTCTTAAGTGAACATTTTCTTCACTCGAGTTGACATTTTTAGAAGTTTTTAAAGTACTGACTAAAATGCAAAAAAAAATGTGTTAAAATCATCAATAAATATACCAATCTGGCTGTGCTTAAACTGTCTTTAGTCGGTTCCGAATTATTTATAAGGATAGGAGATTCCGATTCTTTATAAAGACAATGCATAAAAGTGCACGTGTTCAAAAACGACAGAACTTTCTTTTATACTCAATGTACCAAAGAAAATCCCAGCATTCAAAGAAAACGTAATGAGAAAAAAAAACTTAACAACTTCTTTTGGAGCAAATATCTTTAGAACCAAACCATAAAAAATTAGTGAAGGAATTTCTCTTCATCCAAAATTTATCAACAAAAAATATATTCTCTGGAAATATTTACGTAAACATCAAATTCATTTAACATTAACTAAGCAAACCTTCTTTGTTTTTGAAAAAACTTTTCAGGTATTTTTCTACCTGTTGAAAGTGACTAAAAGGAAAGGGGACCCCATTACTTATACACGAGGCATGTAGGTAGTTTTGTACAGAGTTCTCAACTTCTCCCCCAATGCCTTCATTTTGTTTTATTTATTCTAGAATAATTTTAAAAAGTGCGACTTCGCTCGAGGAATAAGAAAAAAATTTAAGTAATTAAACTTGATAGAAAATTCAAATTTAGAGAAGTCGATAAAAATTCTTCATGCCTAATTATTTTTCTCTTCGTGCTGACAAGTGTTTTCATTTTTCATTTTTTTTTTCAAAACCGGATATTTTTTTCCTGCGAGATGTCTCTATGTGTGTGACATGGTCGAATGATGAATGTTTTTTTTTCAATGGGGCTGCGGATTGGTATTTACCACAACAGAACTAGTACATTACCTGAGAGCTGGTATCACTTTTTAGAGCGCCACCAAATACCAAATGCCACAAGTAATTTTGACGCCTTGTTTTCTCAACAGAGGCTCTGACGAAAAGAACCTGTACTAGGATTTTTTTTACCGAGAGCAACAAAGGCAAAATGAACTCTAGGGATCTTTAACGTGTCGTATAATCATACGACAACGACACTTTCAATTTTCTGCATCATGAAAAGCCACTGATTCAGGCCGGGGTTAAACCTCAACCAAAGTCGCACAAAGCCAGCGCCAAACCAACCAGGGCACCCTGCCTGCTACGATGAATATATTCACGTGTTTTCACCTAATCAGCACATGCACCTCGCTGTTACCAACTTTTCCCTTTTCCAGAAACTTTTCGTTAGAAAGTACACATTTGTTAACAGTAACAGGAAACGTAGGTAAATAAGGTACACTTGATTTTAAAAGTGCTCATATAATACAAGATTTTTTATTTTTTATTTTTATTCTGGAAAACGTTTATATGTAAGAATCTTAATATGTACTGAGATATTTTTTATGAATAATTTAATTTTAATTTTGATTTTCCAAGTACAACTAGCACATGTGTTAAAATGTCAACAATGAAATCAATGAAGAACTTGTGTTAACATGCAACATGTCACCATCATAAATTTTCCCCAGTGGAAGGAATTAACCCCATTGGGGATTTTCAAATACGAATCGAAAGAAGTTATAACGAAAAACATAGAATTAAATAACATTCGAAAGAGAAAAACGCAGGATCACATCATGCTCCAACTAACACCTCCATGCATCGTGTAGAACAGGGGTCGGCAACCTGTAGCACGCGTGCCACATCTGCATTTCTCTGTGGCATTCTAGAAGACTCCACCAGGTTATCACATTCAGTTAAATCGTCTTGTCTCCTCTCTGCGCCTCAAGCATTTCCTGTCCTTACGTTTGATTTGTAGCATCGATACTCGAGTATAATTTCAGCCGAAAATAGAATTTGGTTTGATGGAAGCTACTTTTACTTTTAGGACAATTTCTTAGTTTTATTGTGACAACTTGCACTTTGCTTAATTATTGTGATGATTCATCTTTAATTCAAATCGCCGATATAACAAGTAATATAAAAAAAAAATCTTAATTTAATTCCTACTTAGATAAACGAAGAAAATTTTATTTTAGCTGCTTTTTATTAAAAAGCTACATTTAATATAAATATGTATTTACATGACAAAATCAAAACATTAAGTGGTAATTAATTCTTATTAATTATCATTAAAGTATCATATTGTCATCCAAAACAATCCAGTATATAAACTTTCAGTTCAGCTGAATGCTTTAAAACATGAGAAAAAAATATATTTTAAAGTTTTGGTCCAAGCCGCCAAAAGGATCGCTAAATCACCAAAAAGGATGACAACGTGGCTGTATCTGTAATTCTTTAAATAATTAGTTTTAATCAATTAATTTTTATTTATTATAATTAAATTACTGTATTGTTATCCAAAATAACCATGTATATAAAATTTAAGGTCAACTGAGCGCTTTAAAATGTATTTTATTAACGATTGAAAATTCCCCGAAAATAAATAAATACATATATAGAGAGAGTGTGATCGAATAGTAGGAATTGAAAAAGGAAGCTTGATACTCGCGATTTTCAAGACTCTTGGACGAATGAAAATGCATCCGTACAACAATAAGTTTGTGCTCTATGCGTGTTAAGGCACGCGCCAAGGGTACAAAGACATTTTCAAACTAAAAAGGGGAGAACATTTTAGAATTTTAAAATGAAATGTGGCCTAAAAAAGAACTGTTACTGGATATACGAAACATATTTTATAGAACAATCGGAGATAAAACTAAGGCAACCGAATGTACTTTTTTAATTGTAGCTGAAAGACAAACTTTTCACAAATGGCAAATATATAAATGACACATATTCGGATGTGTTAAACATCTTTAAATTCATAATCAACATATAATAAAAATGTAAATCTGTATTTTTGAATGTTCCTTCATTCTGCATGTATGGTCGCTGAAATCCATTGTTTCCCATACTTCCTCCTGCAGGGCACCTTGAATCATATTGATAGATTGACTCGGCACACCACAGCTACAAGGTTCCCAACCCCTGGTTTAGAAAAACAGTTACTCCAGAGGTTCGGAAAATTTCAATATTTGCGAACCAATCATAATTTTAATCGCATCTCCCTCCATACAACAACAATAAATCGAATTCCATAATATATACTACACTTTGATGCTAAAGCTCGAATAGGATTAAAACCTCTTAAGTGCCACCGGCGTATAAAAACGTGTAGCTCAACTAAAACGTTAGGTTCCTGGACGTATATATACGTCTGTCTAAAAGTACGATATTTTCTGTGCACTACTGTCCATCAAATTATTCCGAAGGCTTTGGAACGCAATGAAAGGGCAATTTTTGAGAAGGATGAATTTATTTCAGAGGTTGTAATTATTTTTCTGTCTCCCCCCTCCCCAATACATTACATAAGCGCCTACGTCGAAACAAATGCCATTGGGGAGGGAATCGTGTATCTTTTAATGGGCAGCTAAGGGTTCATTAGAAGCCGTAAAACTTATTAAGATAAGTATTAATTTTTGTATATAGTTTTATATATGACAAAACCTTGGGGTCACAGTTAACTATTATGCTTGTCCTTAACTTAGTATTGTTAAATTAATAATAAAATACATTGTATAGTACAGGTACTTTTATAAGTGTATTATATCAGTGTAAATATGCATTTTATTTTTTATTTTGTCAAAATATATTTTTCGTTTCATTAATTTCAGTAAATCAGTAGTTTTTTAAGGTATCCGTCTACGTTCGGAACCGGGATTTTAAAAAAGCGCATGAATGGATAATTTTCATGATTTAGTGTCACTTAGATTAGAATACATGTATAAGATTGTTTCAAGGACATTTTGCCAAAAAAAATTATTTAAATACATTATTTTGGTGAAAATTTAAGAATAATCTTAGAAAAATTCACATTATTTTCAGAGTGACAACCCTTGAAATAATTATCGCCGTTTTTTTCATAAAATTTCTCCCCTCTGTTGTCGTAAAACCTGAATAAAAACACTTCTAATTTATATATTTAAAAAATCCTAGTTGAGCCTCTGTACAGATATCTAAGCTATATACAGGCAAAATATTATTATGATAGAAGCATTTTTAACAAAAGGAGAATATTTCGAAAATGTGTCATTTTATCTTCATTTTTTGTCAAAATATTTTATTTAAATAATTTTTTATTGTAATACTATTCTTAAAACAATTTTATATACATTTTCTAATCTAGGTGGCACTAAATATCATAAATATTATCCATGCATACGCTTTTGCATCCATTTTTATGCTACGCTACTCCCTCGTAGAGTTATCAAGCCCCCCAAGAGGATCACGCCCCCTGTTTGAGAAACGCTGTTTTATTCCCTTTACTTATACTCTCTGAAGTCTTACAAAGAGTGTGTATTTGTTTTTCTTATACCTAAAATCTAACTAATAGATTTTTAACAGAAATATCAACGATCAAGCCAACCGCCAAAACCAGGTTTATTTATGCAAACCCAAGAGCATAATGAATTGAATTATCATTACAGCATTTATCTTAGACAAAAATGCTAAAACATGATATCCTCATCCATCATTTTTAAATAATGATTTATTCTTCCGAAATGGAAAACAATTCTCAACTCTCTGAGGGGGGGGAACCGAAATGGCATTTTTATGTACCTTCTTTTGCTTGATCCTTTGGTAATTTGGATAAATGACTTACACGAATACTTGTATTAAGTCTTTCTAGGCAAGAGAGTCAAAGCTTTTTTTAAATTTTTCTCTCATTTTTTCTGAATGGAATTTTATGTGCATGATTTACGGTAATGATCCCAATATTTGAAATGCTCTTAGAATTAATTAACCTTGATAAGTTTTTTTGAAAAGTAAAATACAAAACATTTTAATCGTTTCTTTGAAAATGTGATAGCGTTTTAGGTATTCCTATTTGATTATTGACTCAATATCAATGTGTACCCCTTTTAACAGCTTTGTGTAAATTTAAAAGCATGTGTAAGCAATTGCACAATTTATATGGAATGTAGCAAATGGGATGTGTATTTTGATTTATTTCGTTTCTCTTACCTTCGAAGACCTGAAAGATTTTCATAACTTTTTCGACTCATTTATAATTTTGCTTTCATTGAAGACTAAAGTTTAAAATTTTCGATTCTCTTAGTGATGGCTAAAAATACAGAGGGCAGTTATATTGTGCATGTGCATCATGCATACTAAATGCATATTTAAATTGTAGATGAATTTCTGTTATGAAAGTAACCATCAAATTTTTCAAAATAAATTTTTTGATTTATTCAGACTCCTCTGAAAAACAAATAGTTTTTTTATTATTTTAAAAGATAGACAAAATTTAAATATTTTCACTATTTGTTTTAGTGTCGTCTATATTACACGTTTATTCTGATCGATATTATATTCAAGTGATCATATTTTTATCCATGCACATTTGATTTATTTGTGAATTCTCTTTTTTCAATCCCATAAAAGAATGCCAAACAAATACTGCCATAAAAATTTTGGAATCTGTTTTTCTTTTTTTTTCAAATTCGGTTTAGAATTTTATTTGATTATATTCCATTGCAATCTAAAGCAACACAAAATCTATTGGCGATAGACCTCTTAATTTTGAGCCATGATTACGTGGCGAAGGCGACATCTGAGAAGAACGCATTCATCTCCAAACTTCCCCATCACGCCATGAGAGTGAACCACGATAGATTTAACGTGCATCAGCCATTCTACTCCACATGTTGATAAAATGGTAAGAAAGATCAATTGTAGGTTAAGGGATGTTACAATTCTCAACAATAGTTGACAAATAGGAATGAACCTGATAACAAATGTCGTCACAAAAACGACACATTTGACTACAAAAATAGATGTCATTAGAAAAATATAGAAGATTATAGGATGATTATTTCACGATACAATTTAAAAGTACCTAGAAGGTTCTTCCCATCCTACATTAGGAGGATGTGGAGAAGTAATATGGTTTCAAAAATTTCACAGTAATCGCGTGTTTCATTTGCCTTATGTAAAATTGTAACTACGGATTTGTATTTATATGTCCAATATTTGTATTAAATGATTTTTGAATCACTTTCAACTGTGAATATATTCAAAGGAGCTAATTACTTCTTTCGACAGAAAATATACTGTAAACACTAGAGAATTTGTGAATAAGTTTTAATTTACTCCAAAGGAACCTTCTTATTAATTGCATGAAAGTTTCTTACATTTGAAAAGCGATCTACCACGTAACAATATAAAAAAGAAGGAAAAATATAATAATGAAATGTTGTTGGGAAATTATCAACAAACAGAAGTATTACCTAGCAATAGCGTAATATTCGAATTTAAATTTACTCACTTAAGAATCTAATAAATATTTGATACAATATGACTTATAAACTTTTTTTTAAAATTGATCATTCATTTACAAAATGTATACATAATGTAACTCATCACATTAAGGAGTTCGTGAACAGACGAAATGAATGAAAAACATCCATGAAAGCTTTTTTCCATGTTTATTTAATTTTAAGAATTGATTTTTCATTGACTGTAACATTGATAAATTAAATACGATTCTAAAAATCATCAATAATTTTAGTATAAACTATTAAAAAAATTCACTTTTTAGAAACACATATACAAATAAGAAGGAAATAATAAGGAAAATATTAGTCAAAACTTTTTATAAATAAAAATCACTAACATGAACTCAAGATTCAAGTATTAATTTTCTAGAATTCATATCACACTTAAGTAGATTAAAACCACTATGAAATTAAATAAATTTCTTGTCTATTATTCATCCTATATTAACAAAAATATCCGTTCCCTAACATCTTAAAACCGAGATCATTACACAATTTCATTAACGGCTACGAGCTAAAATCTTTTGTTAGTTCACCCAAATCCCTTCTGGAGTTTTAAACTCTAGTGGAGCACACAAAGCCTATGCCACTCACACACCATCTCCAATTTTCCCGCTTACAACCCACCTTCATTATCGTAATTGTTGAGCACCCATTCGTTTTAAGGGATTATTGCCCTAAATGGATTTTGAAATGAATCCCCCGTCGATAAGCCGCTAATGTCTGCGCCAATGCTCGGAGATGCGATTAAGACGAGGCTTAGCTCCACGTGTTTGTGTAAGGGATGACGAATTTGCGGTGAAGAGCGTGATGCTCAGTTAACAGTTGATCGCAACCTAATCCCGATGTTTGAGCACTAATGCCTAATTCATTTTTATCGCATAGATAATCTTTTGGGGGAGACCAACTCTTAAAAATGGACTAAGCATTTTATAGTTAGAGATGAATGGTGATTTGTCGGAAGGTTTTTCTCGGTGTTGTTTTAATTGGCCAGGCAATAAATTAAGAAATAAAGTTAAACACTTTTTCTCGATTGTACGACCGTAAAAAATAAAAAAAACACAATTATGATCTCTTCTATTAATGAGCAAATTACGTTCTGATCAGCAGGTCATATAAAGTTGCATTTTATTTTAAAACGCTATTTTGATTCAATTGGCACAAGGGGCAACTCGACAACGTCAGTCACGAACTCGTGGCCATGACTTCTCGGTTAGCCCGACCAACAATCAGGGGCATATTATGACATCTTATAGTCCTGAGTCGTAACTCAAAAGTAGGCCCTGGGCCCCAACAAAAATGTAGGTCTCACCCATTACCTTAAAAACAGACAGTGCATAGCATACGTTGTAAGAAAATTCGTAGAAACAATAACTCGAAGCAAATTAATGTGCGGCGCACTCAGTGGTGGACCAGTGGGGTACCCCCTTCTTTCCGATTGATTATAATCCTATGTGTATCGTACGGAAAATTAAATTAAGTTTTGGTTCTTAATAATTAATTAATGTTAATTATTTATTCAATAATTACTTTCTTACAGTTCCCCCAAAAAAAAATCGACAAAATCAAAAGAATGTGTCGGGAGGTGTATTGGAGCATGATACCAGACTGGTCGACTTCTCTCCCCTTGTAAAATTCATGCGTGCGAATTTAAGGAACAATGTTAATTATATTAAAATTTAATTAATACATATATGTAATAAATGATTATCAAACAAATGTTTACTATGAGAGGAATGAAACTGGTGCTTCAATAACGAATTTGCAATATTTGACATCAGGTTCAGCCTTAAATTTTTTCGTTTAGTAGTCTCCAGTCATTTTCTTTTCTTTTTTTGTTGAAGAGAGATTAGAAACCGCAATTAAACTCCTCCTCAGTAGAAAAAACCATTAAAAACTTTCTCACAAAACTCCATAACTCGGGGTAAATAAAGGATATATATATGTCCATCTTTATAAAACAAAAATTACTGACTTCTATCTCTAAAGTTTACTTTAAGATCTCTCTCTCTCTCTCTCAGTTACTGCTTCTTCTGATCAGTTCCTCCTGCAATATGATATTTTTTTAGTGCGATCCTGTGAATTCAATGCCAATTGGCTAGTTACCATTGTCAAAGCATTCTCAACCTAGTTTTAAAATCAGTGTAAAGGGCATTTAGTGTTGAACCTAGCTTAAGACGTCCTTTTCCTGGCAGATTGTGGCCAATTGAGAACCTGGGAAAATTCGCGACATCCAATATTATACTCCTTTAGCTTAATCCTGGCGAGAAGTGCTAAAATGAGTTTCCTTTTTTTAATAAAATGTATGCTGTCCCCTTATAACTGCAAATTAACCTCATTAAATTTCGGAAATAAATCTTTTAAATAAATAAAATCTGGTTTCCATTTGATTAAATTTTCTTTTAAAATTAAAGTCACAATCTGGTTTAAAGAGAGCTTCAATCGTAAGCCCCCTTGGACCCCCAAATTATTTTTCCCTGAAGAGTATCCCTT
This sequence comes from Trichonephila clavipes, assembly GCA_019973935.1. Lineage (NCBI taxonomy): Eukaryota > Metazoa > Arthropoda > Arachnida > Araneae > Nephilidae > Trichonephila > Trichonephila clavipes. The sequence continues at coordinate 459,972 of BMAU01018158.1, read as the reverse complement.
GCAAATTATTAGACTCTTTAGGGTTGATATAGACCATTTTGAGAATCACTGCTTCACAACTTGACACTGCTTTACACTGTAAAAAGAGGTCTAAAACGTTTGCACATAAATGCCTTTTGACCAGAATGGCGTAAAACTATTTCCTTTTTTATGACATATTTGGATTAATACTAGCACTATACAATTTGTCTTAAAATGAACAAGTGCCAATAAGTTTTGTATCTACAGTATCTTACTTTTTTACATTAAAATTAATGTTAAACATATATCATAATTGTGCAAATATAACACAATTAAACGGACTGTTATTTATAAGAGAAAATGATTTGCCTTTTTAATTTGACATAGTTTATTATAATCATGCAGTTGATAGCTTAATACTCCCAAGTATTTCTTACTACTTCTAAGCTTAACTTGATTTGAGAAAGTTTGTAAAAATTGTCTCTCTGCCTTTCAAAAATTTTATCATATTTATAAAAGCATCGTATTCTGTGATCAAATAGTTAATACTATTTTATTTTTCTAGCATTTTTTATGTTTACGGCAAAGAACTTATTTTATTCTATTTCTCAATTTTATAATAATTTAAGACCTATATTATAATGGACGATCGAGGTTCAGTTTTTGTTTCATTTTGTGATCCAATTGGATTATATTATACGAATTATCATAAGCCCACATGAAGCGTAGATAATTATTTACTCAAAATATTGTTTTATTTTAAGTACTTAGTGACTTTAATTTGGAGTTCGTGTCTTATTTCTGAGTTTTACTTCTATTTTTCAAATTTAACTATGTAAAGAGTACAATGGGAATACTTTAATTTTCCTAAAAGTTTCATCATAAGATTTTAAATTCTAAAGGTTTAAGAGTAATACAGAAAATGTTCATCAGAAAAATGTTTTTATATATAAACATAAGGTTACGTAGAATTATTTTTTCAGTGTGAATATTGTGAGCTGATTTCCATTCTGAATTAATAGTTGATTGTATTGAATTATTAATTATTATTAATGGAAGGTAAATAGAAGGATTCTTAAAATTACCATATTTCCCCTTGTTAAAACATTTTATAATCATAATTAATTATTTTTCATTTATTTTGCTTTAAATTAGTTGATTCATGTGAAATTGAATTTAAAATCAATCATCTAATTTACATTATTAACGTGTAAACATTCAAAATGACCAGATAAATAGAAGTTTGTTTTAAAGTTTTGCAATTAATTTTTCCAGAAAAATGAATCGCACTGGTTAGGAGTTTTTCCAGAAATATTACTAACTACTGCATTACTCCACCCAAAAATGTGTGTGCTTTTACTTATAAATTTCCAAAATCTCATCTATTTTAATTGATCATGACTTCTAGTTTAAAGAGTAGATAAATATTTTGAGCTTAAATGCACAGATAACAGAAATACGTATTTATAATTTAATTAAATTTTAGCTATATAAATTTTGATATGAATGTTTAATTAAAAATAAAAGGAAAATAAAAACTAGGGAAATAAATTATTTTAGTTTCGAAATTCAATTTGGAGTGTGAAAAATAAATCATGTTTAAAATTTTAGAACATGATTTATTTTATTTGTTTAATCAGATGAATATTAAAAGCAACAAATGAATTAATCCTCATTCGAGAAAAAAAACCTCACATTATGTCTTAACTCAGTGTTTCTTAAACTGTGGGGCACGCCCCCTGGGGGCACGATAAACCTACGAAGGGGGGGCGCGAGCATATCGAAAATAAAAGATTAAAAAAAAATTATTTACTAGAATGAAGTAAAACAAAATACTTTCTGGCATAATAAAAAATATACCAATTTACACGGAAATAATATATACATATTATCTGCGATTTTACATCAAAAAAAAAGCTTCTACTTCAAAACCTCATTTTTTAGCTATCTTTGATAAATAACCAAATAAAAAACGTTTTATTCGATTTGCTTTAATTCCATGATGATATATTTTTTTATTACGTTTTCTTTTGAAAGCGAAACTGCTACTCTTTCAGAGGAAAGAAAAACCCACACCCATAATCAAAAAAATTTTTAGGAAGATAAAAAGTTCATCACTGTTATACATTATTGCCATCAGCTGTATGCAGCAGAATGTATTTGCTGCGGTTTGACCTTCGAGCTTACTTGTACGGTTAGTTACGTCCCTGCTCTCATGTATTTGTTTTTTCATTTAGGAAAGTTTGAAGGATTACTAAGTCAAGCATAATGAAAAACGTTTTGCATAATTTTTAGAACATCCATATTGTAATAAACACTTTTAATCCGGGAGTGGTCACGCCGAGCACAAAGTTCACGAAGTCTTGTAATTCTGGCAAAACTGTTTAATTGTTACCAATGGCCCTGGCACTATCCTCCTGTTTGACAACCTTAACGTGAACTAAAATATATTTGTCACATATCTTCCTCTTTTTTGGGGGTGACAGATGCTTTTTTACGATCTTCAGGTACTTGTTTTGTCTGAGTTCCCGGTGTGATAACTTTTTTTCCGAAATATTTTCTTTGTCCTTGAAAGTAGGTGAGTATATTTTCTCTTAATTAAATTATTCTCTGGATTTACGATTTTTATTGTGCACTATAAAAATAATTATAAAAAAATAGGATTGGGGTGACTCAATAACCCCGCTCGACCATTCGTATCGAGTGCGTATCCAGGGTTAAAACTTGTTGAAGTCTTTTCGCTTTTAATATTAAAAATAATACAATTATTCTTCATCAGAATTTTTTTAATTGTTCATTATTCAACATCAATTCTAAATGCTAATTCTTTGAGGCTTAAAATTACAGTTCGCTTAAAACTAATTATAATTTGAGCAATCATTAAAAAAATCATTTTACATTTTTGTAAACATTGTCGCACACTTGACTTTACTCTCCTTACAATTAAACGATTATATCAATAATGTTTTATTTTCTTATAAACGCGAACTTGTGCAAAGAGCGGGTTCTTCAGCCGGTATACTTTTAATGTATTAGTGCTGCACGGAGTATTTTATAACTAATTAATTAATACTAAATTAAGGACAAGTTTAATAAGTATTAGCGACTTCCATGGACTTGTCTTACAGAGCAAAGTTTTTGAAAGGAATGCTTATGATTAGAAATTGACCCTCTGAGTTCTTTTTTTACATTTAGCTGATATCTATATTTTGTCTTCTAAGCAACCACTGCATTTTGCAATATTTTCCAATTTAAAAATTAGAGAAAGGAAAAATAACATAATAATTATCCTATTACTTATTTTTTTTTTACTTAAAAGTAACATGTGCAAAATTTAATACTTATGTCATGAATTTGTACGGTTTATAATAAAGATTGTTGCTTTAGCGTCAAAGTGCATTATTATTGCATTCAGTACATTATTAATGTATAAGGGGGGCGCGATAAAAATTGTGATTGAAAAGGGGGAGCCATTATTGAAAGTTTGAGAAGCACTGTCTTAACTAAAATTATTTCTTATTCTACTCAGAGTTACACAATGACCTTTAACCAATAGTTAAAAAATTATAAATTATATAATGTATTTAAATAGAGTTATAATCCTCAATGTAAGTGCAGAAAGTCGTTGGCACTTTATGGAAATAATTTTGTAATTTATTTTTTCGTTTTCACTTTAAGATAAAACTTTGGAAACTTCAGAATAAACGCCTTAAAATGTTTTTTTTTATGTAGAATATGAAATAGAATATTAATTTTGAAAATGGCTCCTAAAATTGATAGATGTCTTGAAGGTTTCGTAATTGCGCTTTCCGAGGAGAAGTGCTTTATTCAATAAATTATAAAATGGTGTAAAAATTTAATTAATTGCTTAAAAAAGGTATTTATAATATATTAAATTGTCTATATAATATAATATAAAAAAATGTTTTGATGAAGGTAGAAATTAAAACATGCCCACGAATTCTCATCCTAAGGCTGTTCCAACGCATACAACAATCAAGAAAGTGGAGTCTTTGATCCTCAAATAGGGTTGCGGTAGCCCAGTGTTTAAGATTTAGGATCATGACTGGCATGTCACGAGTTCGAGCCCAGTACCACTAGAGACACACCGTGTAGGGGAGCGATGCACATTAAATCTGTCGATAGCTCAAACGTCCTCCCGTTGGTGTGGTGGTTAGGAGAAGAGGGTGCCAGCTCAGGTGTCATCCTTGTCACTTGACCATTATGAGGTCCATCACCAAAAGCTCTCGTGTAGCAGCTGCACAGTGCGAAGTTAATATTCACTCACTAACTGATCCTCGAAGAAAATTCGCCTTCTCAAAGATGTACTGCATCGAAACTAGGAATGTCTTCAGGCACTGTGAGTAAAATCCTTCATACAGGTTTTAAAGTTGAAAAAGATGTTTAAACCTAAATTTTGATCAGCGTTTGCCAAAAATACTGCTAAAAGAAAAACAAATTGTAGAAAAATCCATGAAAAACGCCTAGCTGCTGAAAAATCGAAAATTGCGGTTACACATTGTGGTAATTGATTTTTGATGCATAGGTATACTTAAGTAACTGTAATAAAATATCAATTTTCTATTGCTGAACTATCAGGAATGACCGTACGAAAGGGGTGAATTAATGTACCGAAACATTTTTTGTGCGATAGACAGTGACCGAATATTCAAAAATTTCATAAATTCTTACATAAAACAAACTAATTCGTGACAATACTACAAAAAGCTTTTTTTATGCGGGGGATAGGGACCGCATAAAAAAGGCGCATTTATAACATATGCGAATTATTTAAGAAATTCATGTAAGAGCACTTCCATAACAAAATAAATAATTAAATATTACACATGGAAACATTTTAAAAACATATAGTTTCTCGTTGTATACACTGATAAGTCTTTAAAATGCACATACACGATTCATCGCTACTCATCCTAATTCAAAGTCCTGTGATGAATAATTTCAAAATCGCTTTCGTCACTTGAAGGGGCAATTTTAATTGATTTTATTTAGCAACATAAAATAAGAGAAGTTTTTGTCACGAAGGACGGGTGATCAGTTGCTTGTAAATGTCACGCGCGATAACCAGATATACATAATTGAAGCCCTTTTTAGAATTTTATACTCCTTTCTTAACGTATATATTTAAAGAAAATTATTTTGCAATTAGTTGGAAAACTGAATCGTTGCATATTTTTATCCGCTCTTAAGGAATCCGGCTTCTTGTCTATCTTTAAAAATTATCAAATTATTGATAATGACACTGTCATTGAAAGTTTCGTCTTCAATCAAGCGCGGGCTGCTGGGGCGTTGAGAGAAAGCAACTGAATGCGCATTGTCAGGAGACTATTTATAACAAAAGAACAGAGCGTCTTGAAGTGTCTATATTTCATTGGCGTAACGTACACCCCCACATCACAAGGGGGGGCGGGAGCAGGGACTCTAGGGGACCAAAGCCTAACTTTCGCTAAATACGTATTTACCCAATTTATAAAATATTTAAGGCGACTTTCGGGGGGTTCCAACATTCTCCTTTACGACACTATTAAATGGATAGCAATCATTACAGTGGAACCAAAACCATTGCATTTTATACACAGAATAAAAAATATAGCACATAAAAAATCGCACAAAAATAAAATCGTACAAAAGAAATCGCATAACAGATTCTACTGTATAAATATACGACATCGACAGCAAAAAGCAAAATTGATGTGTATGGTTTCTTAACAAAAAATGTCCCACCAAACTTTAATATATATTTGAATTTCTCAGAGCAATGGGCCATGACCGGGCCACTTAAGACACGATGGGTCGCAAGTAGAGTATCCCTGCTTTAGACCAAATCAATTAAAATTCAGTAAGCATGTTCCTTTTGTTGAGTAGAGATCCTAAAAAGAAGGTACCGCAAAAATCGACTCCTAAGAGGGTTGGTGGTGACGCAAAAACTAGACATCAGTTTTTGGAATTAAACTTCGTTTTAAATCGAGGAGAGTGCTCAAAATAGAAAGTTTAATAGGAAGACTTATCTATCAATAGCTTTACGTTATCCGATTACATCATGAAGTTCTCAGCGAAGCGGGTGGGTAATGGCTGGTATATTACATATGTATAATTTAAAAAAGAATTTACCCCAAAAGCACAAAAAACAAATTATTCTTTTTTATTGAATCTTAATCAAAATACTTTTATTGCTTTGAAATACAACTTAATGCTAACATTGTGTGTAATGTAAATAAAAGTAAATATTTAGAACATAGAACACATATTATAAATTGTGTGTGAGAAGAGTTTATTGCTTTATTTATATTACTATTTTTAATTTAAAAAAATGCCTTATCACAAAAATGTAACACGCATATGGGTGTATGTATTCTAAAAGAAAATTAAATAAAAACAAAAGAAAAACAATTATTCGAACTCTTTTTAAAGTTTTCCTACTTTTTCCATTAATTCAAAGAATCATTATGTTTCACATAATGAAAGTTTTCTAAAAATAATATTGTCATTATTTCCTTGTGATTAACAGGAACTATTTTAACACAACATAATAAAAACACGCTGACAACATTATTTTACGAAACTAAAATTATTTATTAATAGCAATACTAATTACGATTAAAATTGTTTTTTTGTCGTGCTCTGTCTTTGCTAGCCCAAATCCTTGACTGATTAAAATTTAGTTTTCAACATCGTCTCTTTTGAAATTTCTTAATTTAAATTTGCGTTTCATATTTTAATTAAACGTAGATTGAAATTATGTTCATGTCGTTTTCTTTTTTCCAATATCTTTTATGAGATACCGTCAGTTTTAATAAATTAAAATATAAAAACGAATTAAAACTTTAGTAGAATAATATATTACATTTGCTTTTTCAATTCCTACTAATAGTTTACACTTTCCCTATATATATATATATATATATATATATATATATATATATATATATATATATATATATATATATATACTTGTTCAATTTTTCAATCGTTAATAAAATACTTTTTTTTCATCCCTTCAAGTTCAAATACATTTTTTAAACTTGTAGTGGATGACGCTTGATGTTAACGCAGTTTTTTAATTTATTATATATAATTCATTATTTAAACTCAATCAATAGATATTAACAAACAAATTAACACCATATATAGAAAGGAAAATCGCTTTCTTTTTTGCCACTTAATATTGTAGTACTGTAATATGTGTATACATATTTATATTATTTCTAATTATTTAATAAAAATAAAATAAAATTTTTGCTTGTTAACCTAAGTAGGAATTGACTTAATTTTTTGTTATGTTACTTGTTAAAAGGATTTCTTTTACAAACCCGAAAAAAATATTTTCTAACTGATGAAGTACGGATTTTGATGAAAAGTTAATTATTTTTGTGGTAATTGCATAACACACGCAATTGCTTAAATGAAAACATTGGTATTGAACACGATGAAAGATTTATACACTAAGACTCCCGATTGCATATAATGAATGGAACATTCAGGTAACATTATAATACAGTACAAACTGTTTTTGTGCATTAATTTTTTATGCGATATATTAATTTCAATGGCTTTGGTGCCTCTGTAATGTTTTCTATCTATTTACCAGTGGTGAAACGAAGAATATTAGCCCCCCCCCCCGAAAGTAAGGTTTAGCTTTTAATATTTTGAAGATTGGGTAAATACGTATTTAGCGTTAGTCAGGCATTGGGCCCCTAGGGTCCTGACCCCCCAACGTGATGCGAAGGTGTACTTTACGCCACTGAAATGTGCGTATAGACACATCGAGACGCTCTGTTCATTTGTTATGAACATTCTCCCGATAATGCGCGTTCAGTTGCTTTCTCTCAACGCTGCAGCAGTCCGCGCTTGATTGAAGACGAAACAGTGACATTATCAATAATTTGATAAAATATGAAGACGAACAAGAATAACCGGATTCTTTGAGAGCGGTTAAAATATGCAGGGATCCAACTTTCCAACCAATAGGAAAAATATTTCGTACTATAGATACCAATTAAGAAAGGAGTATAAAATTTCAAAAAAAATCTTCAATCATGTATATCTGGTTATCGTGACATATACAAGCAACTGACCACCCCACCTTCGTTACAAAAATATATCTATTACTTCATGCTGCCAGTGTATAAATCAAATAAAATTGTATCTTCATGTGACGAAAGCGATTTTGAACTTATTCATCACATGGCCTTGGATTACGATGAGTAGCAATGAATTGTGTATTGCATTTTGAAAACTTCTCCGTCTATACGATGAGAAACTAGATGTTTTTAAACTGTTTCCAGGAGTAACATTTAATTATTTCTTTGTTATGGAATTATTCTTATATAAAATTCGTAAATAATTAGCGTATTTTATAAATGCAACTTTTTTATGCAGTCTCTATCCACCGCATAAGAAATTTTTGTAGTATTTCCACGAATCAGTTGTCATATGTAAGAATTCATGAAATTTTGGAATATTTTTGTGCAGTTATTTTTATGCGGTTCCTATCTACCGCACAAATACACAGGTATAACTGTATATATATATATATATATATATATATATATATATATATATATATATATATATATATATATATATATATAGTATATAGTAGTTCAGAACTTTTTTCAATACCTATAATTTTAATAATCTCCACGTACAGAGAGACATTATATATTTGAATACTTTGAAGATTTAAGCAGATAAATGAAATTTTGGAAATAGGATGCTGAGATATATAAAAATTGCAGACTGAGAACTGATTTCATAAAAGTGTTGTTTAACCAGATATAGTTAGTGAACCTCCTGTTTTCAGTGTAAAATAATTATAAGTTAAATCTTATGTATCAGATTTGATAGAACTTTTAAATCCCTTAATAAAATACCCATACTTAAAGAACATCCAAAAAATACTAGATCATGCTCGAATCAAATGAAAAAACTTCTTATTAATAGATTCAGAGATCCAAATACAAATTGAAAGTTAAAAAATAAAGATGGATTTGTTTCAAAAATTAATGATTATAAAAATTATTTTATTAAAATAATTATAAACTAACATATTTCTTATGAAGAAATGCTTAGTAAAGCATTTATTTTGAAAAATCTTATAAAAATACTAAGGCTCCATATGCTATAAACTATACCGTTTGCACGAATTTTTCCCTGGTGTGACAAAACAAATGCGAATTATGACGCTTTCTCACTCAATAATGCTTGCTCAAGCCCGTATTACTATCTTCAATACTGTCAGCCTTAGAAAATTTGTATAGTCTTTATTTATACATTGGTCTGTTGATTCAAATTCTTACTTTCCCTTGTTATTGAGACCTTTCAAGGTTTTTGTTTGATTTTTGAAATGAAACTTTTTTAGGCGCGAGAGTGAATGAGAAAATTGCCCAGTTTTGCGTAACAGTGAAAAAGCGATGGAAGTAGCATTGACCCCATCCCCACGAATCGTCACCATAGTAAGGATAGAGCGAGGGAGGAAAAGGGGGGAGAGGGGACACCACGTGACTTGCGTCATATCGGTGTAAAAGTTGGATAATGGCGTACGCCTCCCCCCGACTGGTCAACTTTCCCATCTCTCCGATTAGGGGTCATTTTCTCCTCGACCCGGGAACATTATCAACGGTCGTATCAGTTGCAGTGTGAGCATTACGGTGTAGACAAAAAGCTCTCGCAGCAAAAGCGTGCCTTTTTGACATTTTCTTTAGATTGTTGGCTACATGGCGATGTGTTCGGTGGCTAATTTATTTCTTTAATTTTCATTTGCGTTGAATTATTATTAATTCTAGTCAGAATGCCTAAACCAAATACACAAAGAGGAAAAGAGTTTCGTGAAAGGAAAAAAAGAAAACTAGCATCAGATCCAGCATAAAAAGAGACAAAAAAAACCGAAATTCATCAAGTGCTACTGCCAAATCTCGATCAGAGTACATGAGAGATAATAGAGCATGGAAAAAACATTGCAAAATACTCTCTTAATGCCGAGTTTAATGACCAATCATGGGAATGCTATTGAGACTCTTCTAATGACAGCACGGATTTATGCGGACTTTGTGAATCAACCTGTGCCCTCAACTACAGAACTCTCAACAGGTCTAGGGCCGGTTGAAACTGATTCATGTGAATCGATAATAATCATGTGTAATCGATCTTACCTAACAAAGACAATGATTCCCATAAAAATGCTCACCAAGATTTTCAAAAGCGATTCGCTGATAATCCTTTCGATCACGGGTGTTCGATTTGTGATAGATTATGGTTTAGAGATCATATGAGAACGCCTGTTGCTGAGCACAAAAGTATTTTACGAAATATTTTACTGGGAATTAATTTAAAAGACATTAAAGCATGCCACAATTTCCAACAAAGTTTAAGCTGGAAAAGTATATCATATTTATCAAAATATAATGGCTTTGTATACCCAGAAATTACCGCACATCTTCCTACTTTAGATTTGGTATCTGAAAGACTCATTTTGCCACAAATACCGTTCATGCAAATTAGGTGATTGAGACATGTACACGGTCTGTTTGGGATATTAGGGCAGATAATCAATGTTCCTGTATCCATCAATACAATGGTCAACCGATTGCTTCGAAATGTTGATGTTGACTACTGTTTCAATGTTCACATTAAACGGAGAAAATTTCACAGAACTAGTTATCTGGTGGGTTTGGTTACTAAATGAACCGTCAAAGCATGGTTGCAATATTTAGTAGCTTCTCCATTGTATAGAATGTATGATGTTACAATCGATGATAGTTTCTTCAATTTGAACCAGAACACGTCTCAAGTTCCTCAAGAAGAAGTCAGTGAAAATATAACTATTGAAGAGAGTTTTACAGCCCAGAAACAGACGTTGTCATGGAATGAAGAGAAATATCTTCGTATCACACCTGAAGAAGTGAATGTACCAAGAAGCTTGCTATTTGATGAACATGCTGAGGAGTTCTCTTTCCCAGCAATTTACTTGGGTAATTTTAGAAACTTCAGGGAAGGAGTTAGAGTTACACCATTAATATGATAGCCACAAGTGAATTCAGACGTGTTGATCGTCGTGGAGTGACCCCACAGCACTTGCTTTATATGACAATGAAAATCATGCGATTGAGAGAATAAGCTTGAATTTTATTTGATTTTTATAAGTTACCCCAACAGTTTAATATAATTAGATGCATTCCTCCATTTACGGCCAAAGAAATTTCACTTCCTTTGCGTGGCGTTCCCCACTCCATTTTTTTAGCTTAAATTCGAACTCGATTTTTTCTGGGGTTTCTTATACAATTATATGTGCAGTACATCTATATGCAATATATTTTTCTTTAATAAGGAACAAGAGAGTAAGAAGTACATATAAATCTACAAATTACCAATCCAAAGTAGATCAATTATAGAACACAAGAATATAAATCCAGTTATCACAATATCGCATAAGACAAATGGAAAGTGCAATCGCTGCAAAACTCTTTAACTCGCTACACTCAAATATTTTTTATATAGACTTTCCTGTATTCTACAGGAATCTTTCAAAAACCACTTCAGGCTCTACAATATTTCTCCCCAAGATTAATTTACATGTTCAACAAAGAGGATAAAATTCAAAACACCAAAGTATTGTATTACTCGCGCGCGCGCGATCAACTCTATAGGCGAGATCCTCATTACTTCTGATTTACAGAATCTTATATATACATATATAACTTATTTTTCCAAATAAAATATATCCAAGCCCTCCCAAGTTAAATTTATGTTGAGCCATCTATGGGACAAGCTAGAAACTATTTATTTACTGGTTTATGGGATGGAGCATTTTGCTTCAAACCACACTGACGTAAATTGTTCTACACTAATTTAAAATGTGTTAGAACAGCTTTTTTTTTGTTTCATGCACTGTCAATCAACACAACTGTAAATTTGTTCTTGCTGTAAATAAAAACAGATAATTTATATGATCGGGATTGTAATCCCTATGTTTGATCAATAAAATTTGTTAAATTTTGCAAATGAATAAGGGTAAGAATTTCGGCCCATTATAAATTTAAAAATATTAATGCATATACATTCCATGTTGATGAAATGTATCATCTGTATTACTCGTACTACAGTGTTTCTCAAACTTTCTATACTCTCGACCCAATTTTCAATCATAATTTTTGCGCCCCCTTGTACAACAATAATGTATTTACTGCAATAAAAATGCACTTTGAGAGAGAGACGCTAAAGTTACAATACGATCTTAATTATAAACCGTACAAATTAATACGATAAGTATATTAAATTTTGTGTATATGTAACTTTTAAGTAATATATATTTTAAGAAAATTACTTAAAATATATATTACTTAATTATTATTATGTTATTTTTCTTTCTCTAATTTTTAAATTGGAACAGATCGCAAAATGATGTATCTAATTAAAGATTTATTCCCTTCAGCATTAATTTCTCAAAGTACAAATGTCATTAGTATAGTCAATGTCGCTCTCTATCATATCCATCACATCTGGCATTATAGGGTACGTTTGCGTGAGTCTGGGCAACCTATCGGACGTCTGCGCAAAACATGTAAAAATGCTTTTCCTCGTACAATTCCAGTCAGTTTTGGTCGACTCGATGCTCCTATAGCTACCGAATCTAGCTTGAATGTACATTTTTTTTAATTTCCACGTTAATTGGAATTCACGGTGTGACAAACCTATACGGAACTTTATCACTAACCTTCTGAGTCGTCCTTTTTTAGGGAAATTTAATTCCCCTTCCTATTTCCAATCAGCTCCAAAAAGAGGACAGGATTCCTTGCTATGCAGATTAGATAGAGTATTTAAGTCAAACGGAATAGTAAAATAAAAAGCAGTAGGAGAGAGAGATTGAAGCAGGAAGGTATAACGGTGAAGTGAGAGATTTATTATTGAAGATTTCTAGGTGGATAAACCTCAGGAAGAGCTGAGCTGCAGTGTGGTAAATATTGATTTATAATTAAAGTCTCATTAAAGTTTTATATTAGGAGTGAGATTAAAGTTAAATGTTCAATAGGAACATTATTGAATATAAATCTGGGTTCTCTTATCGCGGTAATCTCTGCGTGATCGATATTTTAATTGTTAATTAATTGAATCATTAAATATTTAAGTTTATTTAAAGGAAAGTCCCTTTTAAACCTCATAAAACTATTTAGATATATTTGTTAATAAGTCTTTGATTCTATTTGGAAAAGATAACCAAATAAAGTTATTTATAAAAATGGCTACTGGCTCTTATCTGACTCCAAATTATTCTCGTTCTGAAAGTGAGATCCAAGGGGATCTTCACAACGGTAATTATTTACGGCAGTAAATTAAAACAAAAGCATACATACATTTTTAAGTCGTAAGCAAACATTCCACGATAATGAAGGATCAACAAGTACACAGACGAGCATGGTTCCGAAAATTAAATCAAGGCAATAAATATTCTCAAAAATACTTAAATTTTGGATTTATCACCAATGAAGTAAATAATGGGGAAAAAAGCCCCAGCTGGTTATGTGTTAAAACTTACAAATTTGAAGAACAACATGAGAAAGTTGTTTCTAAAACCATGTAAAATCGTTTAACTATGTTGGCAAAGAATTTCAAAAAGAATTTTCTGGATGAGGACAACTTGGTAGCAAGTTACGAGTGGATTAGGGATCTATTTCAAGATACTCCAGAAGGACTCAACTTCCGAAGAAGAAATCTTCATACATTTCACATTCAATGAAAACTTAAAAGGCAATTTTGTAATAAATCGGTCTTTGAATTTTGGGTAGAGGTGGATGATAAATTATCTGTACTGAAAACAAAAGCACTTCGTATACTATTACCATTTTCAACATCCTACCTTTGTTAAACTGGATGTTCTGCGGTATCTGCTTTGAAGACAAAATATAGATCTCAGCTAAATATAGAAAAATAACTCAAAGTATCAATTTCTGATATTAAACCTTCCTTTGAAAAACTTTGCTCTACAAGACAAGTCCATGGAAGTCCCTAATAATTATTAAACATGTTCTTAATTTAGTAATAAGAAAATATTTATAAAATACCTTCTTAAGTACTGATTCATTAAAATTATACTGGCTGAAACACCGGCTCTTCACAGGAGTTCATTTTTTGAAAAAATAAAACATTATTCTTGACATAATAGCTGAACTGTAAGGAGAGTAAAACTGCGCGCACGACATTGTATACAAAAATGCAAAATGAATTTCTTTTTAGATAAACATTATAATTGTAAATAACTAATTAAAACAGTGTTTCTCAAAGCATGGGGTGCACCCCCCTGGGGGGCGCGATGACCCTACAAGGGGGGCGCGAGCGTATCGAAAATTTAAAGATTTTTTTTAAAAAAAATAACCGGAAAGAGAAGTAAAACAAAATGCTTTCTTCCATAATAAAAAAAAAATACACACAACAACACTGACATAATTTATGTTTATTATCTGGCTTTTTTCCGTCATCAAATAGCTATCTTTGATCCCAAAACCAAATTAAAGAAAAAAAAACATTGTTTTATTTGCTGTATTTCCTCAATGAGAGATTTTTTTATTACGTTTTAACATAAAATATTACTTTTTAAAAGAAAAAACGAAACCCAGACCCTGAGAAAAATTCTAAGAAGATAAACAATTCACCACTGTAATTATTATTGAAATACTGTACATTAGTTGTAGAAAAAGAAAAGGAAGTCATGATTCACTTTTCAGCCAGGCTGCATAGTACGTTTGCTAATCATTTGATTGACCTTCAATCTTATGGTATGGTTATTATCAATATTAGTTCCCTTCCATCTTTTATGCGTTTGCTTTTCGCTTAGGGAAATTGTAAATAATTGAGTTTTGCGATATTTGGAAAAGAATTGATTGGTTTAACATTTCTGTAGGATAATTAAAAAATGTCTGATTTGCGTCCTTTATTATGGTCTTGTACTTTTGAATCATTTTAGTTAAGTTTTATTGGATTTTTTCTCAAATCATCAAAGAATTGAATAGTCAGTCCTTGAAAGAAGGTAAGTATACTTTCTATAAATTAAAATATTCACTAGAATTCCGATTTGTATCGTGTACAGTAAAAATAATTCTAAACAAATGATTGGGGTGACTGAGTCCCCCCGCACTACCATTAATGTTAGTATCGAGTACGCGCCTGCTCCCGGGTTAAAACATTTTGAAGTCTTCTCGCTTTAAATGTTAAAAAGTAACACAATTATTCTTCATTGGAATTTTATATTCTTTTTCATAATTTAATATTATTTCTAAATGCTAATTGTGTGAGGTTTAAAATTACAGTTCTTTTAAACAGTTATTTACAATTATAGCATTTATCTAAAAAAAAAATCATTTTACATTTTTGTCTACAATGTAGTGTGTGCACACAGTTTTACTCTCCTTACAGTTCAGCTATTATATCAAGAATATTGTTTTATTTTTTAAAAAAATGAACTCGTGCAAAGAGTCGGTGTTTCAGCCAGTATATGTTTAATGTATCAGTACTGAAAAAGGTATTTTATAAATAATTTCTTATTACTAAATGTGGCCGCGGTAGCCGAGTGGTATAGGTATCGGATCGTGGCTTGCCTTGTCACGAGTTCGAGCCCAGTACCACTAAAGACCCGCCGTGTAGGGCAGCGATGCACGTTAAATCTGTCGAGAGTTGAAACGTCCTCCCGTTGGTGTGGTGTGGTAGTTAGGAGAGAGGGGTGCCAGCTCAGGTGTCGGCCACGTCACTTGACCATGGTTCAAAATTACGTGGTCCGTCGTCAAAGCCCTCGTGCAGCTGAACAGTGCGACGTTAATATTCAATCAATTAATCTTATTACTAAATAAAGAACAAGTTTAATAATTATTAGGGACTTTCACGGGCTTGTTTTGTAGAGGAAAGTTTTTCAAAGGAAGGTTTAATATCAGAAATTGACACTTAAAGAGTTATTTTTCTATATTTAGCTGATATCTATATTTTGTCTTCAAGGCATCCACTGCAGAAAATCCGGTTTGAAAAAGGTAGGATGTTGAAAATGGTAATAGTATACGAAGTGCTTTTGTTTTCAGTACAGATAATTCCTCATCCACCTCTACCCCAAATTCAAAGAGCGGTTTATTACAAAATTGCCTTTAATTTTTCATTTGATGTGAAATTTATGAAGATTTCTTCTTCGGAAGTTGAGAGCCCTTCTGAAATATCTTGAAATAGATCCCTAATCCACTCGTAACTTGCTACCAAGCTGTCCTCATCCAGAAAATACTTTTGAAAATTCTTTGCCAACATAGCTAAATGATTTTACATGTTTTAAAAACAACTTTCATATATTGTTCTACAGATTTGTAAGTTTTAACACATATCGAGCTGGGGCTTTTTTTCCATCATTTACTTCAGTAGTGGTAAATCCAAAATTTAAGTATTTTTGAGATCGCCTTGATTTAATTTTCGGAACCATGCTCTTTCTTCTGTGTACTTGTTGATTCTTTATTATGGTCGAATGTGCTTGCTTACGACTTAAAAATGTATGTATGATATTGTTTTAATCTACTGCCGTAAATACTTTATTACCGTGAATTACAATTAACGTGGAAATTAAAAAAATGTACATTCATGCTAGATTCGGTAGGTATAGGAGTATCGAGTCGACCAAAACTGACTGGAATTTTACGAGGAAAAGCATTTTTACATGTTTTGCGCAGACGTCCGATAGGTTGCCCAGACTCATGCAAACGTACCCTATAATGCTAATTGTGAAGGATATGATAGCGAGCAACATAGACTAGACTGTGTTTCTAATGACATTTGTGCTTTGAGAAACGAATGCTGAAGGAGAAATAAATCATTAATTAAATATATCATTTTGCGATCTGTTCCAATTTAAAAATTAGAGAAAGAAAAATTACATAATAATAATTAATATATATTTTAAGTAATTTTCTTAAAATATATATTACTTAAAAGTTACATATACACAAAATTTAATATACTTAACGTATTAATTTGTACGATTTATAATTAAGATCGTATTGTAACTTTAGCGTCTCTCTCTCAAAGTGCATTTTTATTGCAGTAAACACATTATTGTTGTACAGGGGGGCGAGACAAAAATTATAATTGAAAATTGGGTCGCCAGTATTGAAAGTTTGAGAAACACTGCTTTTAATGTATGAGTGGTGCACAGAGTATTTTATGACTAATTAAATAATACTAAATTAAGAACAAGTTTATAATAATTAGCTACTTCCATGGGCTTGTCTTACAGAGCAAAGTTTTTGAAAGGAGTTTTAAGATAAGAAATTTACCCTCTGAGTTCATTTTCTATATTTAGCTGATATCTATATTTTGTCTTCTAAGCAACCACCGCATTTTGTAATATGTTCCAATTTAAAAATCAGAGAAAGGAAAAATAACTTAATAATTATCCTATTACTTAACTTTTTTTTGTATAAAAGTAACATATACAAAATTTAATACTTATGTCATGAATTTGTACGGTTTATAATAAATATTGTTGCTTTATCGTAAAAGGGCATTATTATTGCATTCAGTAAATTATTATGTATAAAGGGGGGGCGCGATAAAAATTGTGATTGAAAAGGGGGGCGCCAGTATTGAAAGTTTGAGATGCACTGGTTTAAAAGAACTGTAATTTTAAACCTGTTATAATTAGCATTTAGAATTAATGTTAAATAAAGAAAAAAATAATATAAAATTACGATGAAGAATAATTGTGTGTTGCTTTTTAATATTTAAATCGAGAAGACTTCAAAATGTTTTAACACGGGAGCAGGCGCGCATTCCATACTAACGCTAATGGTAGTGTGGGGAACTCAGTCACCCCAATCATTTGTTTATAATTATTTTTACTGTACACAATGCAAATCGGAATTCCAGTGAATAATTTAATTAAGAGAAAGTATACTTACCGGCTTTCAAGGACTATTCAGTTTTTCTTTGATGATTTGAGAAAAAATCCAATAAAACACTGAACTAAAATGATTCAAAAGTTCAAGACCTTAATAAAGGACGCAAATCCAAGACACTTTCATTGATACTACAGAAATGTTATTTTCTGGCAAAGCTCTCTCTGTCATATTTTTTTCCAAGTTATTGTAGTTTTAATGAGCTTTCATGATCGAGTGAGTGAATATTATTGTCGCACTGTTCAGCTACACGAGGGCTTTTGGTGACGACCTCGTAATTTTGAACAATGGTTGACGAGGACGATACTTGATCTGGCCTCTTTTAACTACCACACCACTCCAACAAGAGGATGTTTGAGCTCTCGACCGATTTAACGTGCATCTCTTCCCTACACGGCGGGTCTTTAGTTATACTGGGCGCGAACTCGTGACTCCTTTGGTAATCAACAAATAGCAAGTGGAACTTTTTCTTTCTTGTGTCTTTTTGACAAGGTGAACTGAACCTTGTGGTACACTTATGGCTTCATATATTAGGTTGATGGAGTTCTTTAGGAAGCATTTGAAAATGTTCCTTTCATTTCATGTTCATGGCATTTCTCAATCATGAATAATATGTATTTTTTCAGCAGGTTTTTCTTTTGTTTCATCAGTTATAACTTCCCTCAATAGAGATCACAGATGTCCCGCGCCTCCGCTCCCGGTTTAAAAGTGTATTCAGAAAAAAATACGAATGATCTAAATAACCATACCAGTAAGTTTGAAGGTCAATCAAATGGTTAACAAATGTATTATGCAGCCTGGCTGAAAAGTGAATAATGTCTTTCTGTCCTTTTTTTACAACTAATGTACAGTATTTCAATAATAATTACAGTGATTAATTGTTTATCTTCTTAGAATTTTCTGCGTTTCGTTTTTCTGTTAAGGAGTAATATTTTATGTTAAAACGTAATAAAAAAAATCTCTCATTGAGGAAATACAACAATATAAACAAAATGTTTTTTTTCTTTAATTTGGTTTTGGGATCTAAGATAGCTATTTGATGACGGAAAAACGCCAGATAGCAAACATAAATTATATCAGTGTTGTTGTGTATTTTTTCTATTATAGAAAAAAGTATTTTGTTCTACTTCTCTTTCCGGTTATTTTTTGAAAAAAAAAATCTTGAAATTTTCGATATGCTCGCGCCCCCCTTGTAAGGTCATCGCGCCCTCCCAGGGGGGCGCGCCCCCCACTTTGAGAAACACTGTCGTACTATAATTGTCAAAAATAATTTCTGATTCAATTTGAAACATTTTGAAAGAGAGGAGAATTTTGAATGTTTCTTTTAAATAATGCATAATTAAAACAGTCATAGCATAACACATTTCATGTTTAAATACAAGGAAAAACCTATTATTTGAAATTATATAAATATATATTATAATATATTAATTAATGTTTTCTTAAACTTTCTTTTCGAATTTCAAACTTCCTTTTTTTATTCTAGTCATTTTCTGTTCGCATAAACGGAAAAAAAAACTTTCTCTCTCTCAATCTCTTACGATACTTTCTTTTCTTCAAACAATACATCATAAAAAAAAGTGTTCGATTATTGTTAAAATATGTTCAGTGTCTCATTATTATCCCATAAGTCAACATCAAATTCATTAATTAATGTGAACTTATCATCGTTATGTAAATGGAATTGATATAAAAAGTTTAATGTCGTTATTAAAATGGAGTTTCTATGTAACTTGTCAAAAGGTTATTGATGAAGTTCCGTCATCGTTGTGTTTGAAGAAAGCTAAATGATGAAGGTTATCGCTTTGTGTTTTCAACTGATCTTTAGTTAAGAAAGAAATGTGGAAGGAATTTTTAAAAAGTAAAAATTCATAACTATAAAAATATGTAGAAATTTAATTCTATCTTAATAATTATATTGTTGTTGTTACGAATGCTATCTGATCGGAAAAGGCCAGAACAAGGCCCACGAAATTTATCATGGCAAAGAGCTAAGTGACGCCTGTCGTTGACTGTAGCTTTGAGCACCTCACAGATGAAAGAACAATTTAGCTCAGTTTCACCCCAATTTTGAGGGAGAACACCCTGAAGGGCGTCAGGGACCTCCCACCTTTCTTTTCCTAACACCAACCTCACGAGAGGATTTGAGGTTCTACGGCTATTTTAAATACCCCCTGCCGCAAAGACACTATACATTTCCAAAGATACATATGTTCTCCGGGATTAGAACTTAGGCCCAATGGACGAAGCTACATACTTAATATTTCACACGAACAACAATACGAGAATTAAAGAAGGGGGGGGGTTAAGACCATTGATATTTAAAATATTGAAAATTGATCAAAATATTAAAACTCACAATTTTAGATTTTATTCTCACACAATCTATACTAAATTCTATCAAACTTAACACCCACATAAGAAAAAGGTCTTATGCTTTTTTACCTAGATAAGGGGTAGTTTCATGGCCACGGTAGCCTAGTGGTCAAGGTATCGGATCGTGGTCTGCAAGTCACGAGTTTGAGCCCGGTACCACTAAAGTGTAGGGGCGCAATGCACATTAAATCTGTCGAGACCTCCCATTGATGTTGTGTGGTAGATATGAGAGGGGTGTCAGCTTAGGTGTCGTTCTGGTCACTTGACCATGGTTCCAAATGTAGAGGTCCGTCATCAAATGCCCTCGTGTAGCTGATCAATGTGACGTTAACCCGTTCAGGACCGGCGGAAGGAGAAAGAAGCGTTTTCCCAGGCCCGCATGTTCTTATAATATATGCACGCGCGGGACCGCACGAATTTCCCAGCTAAGCCTAATTTAATTTAAAAATTCATATAAAATCTTTAATGCTACAAAATAATCTAAAATTTGCAATTTACCCTCATTAATAATATCTGAAAATATACATTACAAAAATTTTCTCTATGCTTACAAAAAAATTGCAAATTTTTAAGAAAACGTTTATAATTTAATAATAATAAAAACATTTTTTCACGATGATTGAAATAAAATGGACGCAAAACTTACAAAATGCTATTATTCAAATCCCAAACGATAAATTTACTCTCGTATGAACTTTGTGCTTCAACTGATACAGATTTTCTAAATAACACTAATACATCGTTTTTTTTATTTTTAATTAATCATTATTCTTCGGATCTATTTAAGAAAACTCGAAACCGGAAACACATTAAATTTCAGAGTTCTGTTAAACATTATTCGAAAAAAAAACATACTTTGAACGCCATCTAGGGCTTGTAAAAATTAATGCAAAAACGTTCCAAACTCAGTTCACACCGGTGTGATCATGGGCCTCAGAGCGAGGAAAGAGCAATCACATATATGATACCGTGGGTCCTGGAAGGAGAAACGCTTAATCACGTATATGTGATTAAGCGTTGGTGGTCCTGATCGGGTTAGTATTCAATGACTCACTCAGGGAGTAATTTCAATTTCCTTTGATGAATGATTCCAAGCTTCTTATTTGGATTCTACTATCATATAAATTAAGTCGCCATATACTTTGATAATTTGATTTATTTTTGGCAAAACCTCAATTATTTTTATTTTTGATATTAATGTATCAAGGGCAGGATGGTAGTAATGAGTTCTTACAGAATTTCATACGACTGAAATCAATATTATTTGTTTAATATTAATTCAGACTTGCTTGTGCATTTTTGTTTTAAATTTATTGAAATACTTATTGATTTTACTAAGAAATTATCTGAATAAATGCTGTTGTTGTTGTTGCTCGGCCCCATTGGCCAGCAGTGCTTGACCAGTTACATTACATCGTACACTCTCAAGAAAAATCCTACACCAGCAAAGGGTCGTCAGCCAAATCTTGCTTTGTGAGCCCTAGGCATTCGAGGCCGGCTCAGAACAACACTTGGTACACATTTCAAAGCTCTTGGATCCTTCGGAAAATTTCTGTTATTTTAGGTGACCACTTCGAAAGTGGGCCAGAATAGTTTGTTCATGTCAATTAAAACCATGAGCCAGAGAGCCTCCAGGACGACTAAACTGATACCAATGGTGCTCTGGGGGAGATAATTTACGAGGTGTAATTCTGGTGTTTAATTATTGAGAAACACTCCGAAAAGGTGAGGGATGCTGACTGCTCTAGGGCCTCGCATTTAGCTATTTGGAGACCGTAGATAACTTATCGAACCAGGCCCTTTTCTCAAACCAGGAAGGTGGTCCTTTTTAGACTGCGCGTTGGACGATGCAACATTAGCATAAGAAGGTGTACTGTTCAAGAATTGGGAAAAGTTGCAGCCTCTGTTAGTCACAGGACAAAGCACTTAAAGATAGGTAGAGGACAGACTTAGCTCTAGGTGGTATCCCATTTAGTTTGGCTCTTACCCTACGAGGACCTGTCCGGCTTGCGAGACCCTAACGGTAGTTCACCTACCACCTGCACAGCTTTCAGAGTTGTCAGAGCTCTCAAGCTCCTCCAGCACGTCAAGCTAAGAATACCAATGGAAGGATCTAAAGAAATAACTGAATTTATCAAAGAGTTCATCGGAAACAGTTATGAAACCCTAACAATTCCTGTATCAATTCATATGTTTATTCTTCTCAATTTTATATACATATCTATATATACAATGCAACACATTTTATAGTATTCTTTTGTTTCCTCTGCATTTTGTGACATTACCACCGATAAAATATTTTTTGATGTTGCAAAAACTTAATTTAAGAACGCCATTTTATATTGTCTTGAAAGAAATCCTTTACTAAAAGAGCCATCTGTGTTTTGTTGTATTATTATGTAGAAAATTTGAACTTAGTTGTATCAAGAGCAAAATTACTTTTTTTTAAATTGAACATTTGTACGACAAATCAATCAAGTGGTTGATCCATGTTATATATATATATATATATATATATATATATATATATATATATATATATATATGGTCAAGATACCAATCGTTTTGAAACAGAAAATATTCTTTATATGTTTTTCGCTTGGAAGACACACACACAAGAGGGTTAAGTAAAAAGTAGTTTATCCCTACTCCACTGTTGTTTGTTTTCATTAACCGTTTTTAATGTTGCAGTGTGTTTCATCCTGGAATACATACGAAAGACGACATAGATGAACAGAAATATGCGATACAATTAGGGGTTTATATGGGCTGCATTACAAACGATGGTCCCAGAAAGGGTGTGCTGCTTTCCATTCGAGACTGCAATGTATTTCACGCGAAAGCGGCTGCTTTTCCCGATTGATTGATTGATTGTATGAATATTTACGTCGCACTGTTCAGCTACACGAGGGCTTTTGGCGACGGACCACTTAATTTTGAACCACGGTCAAGTGACGTGGACTACACCTGAGCGGGCAGCCCCTCTCCTAACTGCCACACCACACCAACGGGAGGACGTTTCAGCTCTAGACAGATTTAACGTACATCGCTGCCCTACACGGCGGGTCTTTAGTGGTACTGGGCTCGAACTCGTGACTTGGCAAGCCACGAGCCACGATCCGATAACTATACCACTCGGCTACCGCGGCCACCTACTTTTCCCGAAGATATGTCCATTACTTATTCGGCATTTATTTCGAGCCTACTCCGGGGTGTACGTTACATCATTTGGAGGCGTGTTAATCCTACGTAGAGGCACAAGCATATCAAAAAGTCGAAATTTTATTTTCGACTTTTGATATTTTGATTTTTATTTATTTAAAAAAATTATTAATTTATTGAAAGACATCAAAACAAAATACAAATTAATATAATAAAAATAAATTACATATTTACACTGATGTTATATTTTAGAAATGTATCAGTACTGCACATGGTATTGGAACAATAAATTTTCTATACTAATTTAAGAACAAGTTGAATAATCACTACTGATTCTCTCCTTGGGGCTTATTATGAACATATTTGTAAACAAATTACCTATGTTGATAATTTTTACGATTTATAATTCAGTTGGTATTGTAACTTCAGTGCCAAAGTGCCCTGTTATTGAATGGGGTGATGAAAATTATGATATAATAACAGGTTGCTAATGTTGAAAGTTATAAGAAGTCCTGAAATACAGCAGTGAAATCAACTAACGTAAAATCGGGCGTATCTATTTGAATTTTTAGGTATATTCCCCGTATAACGCTCCCCCTCCCCTTTTTATGAAGTAATCGGAAATGTACGTGTGCAATACTCTTATGTTTTATGTTACTTATGCGAGGCGCGCGCTTCTAAAGCAAACAACCCTTATGGTACATAAGGAATGTATGGCATTTATTTGAAATAAAAAGTATTCCAACGCATATAGAGGTCTAATTTTCTTTTATGCCCATCCCTTCTCTTTATTTTTACAGCTATGATTTTTATACTAGGCGTATTTAACGCGTACGCATAAATTTCGCTCGTAACTTTTGTTTTAAAAGTGCACGTTATACGCAGGATTTTATGGTAATAACTATTTCGAAGGTTATTCATCTTTAGCCTAGTTTTCTACGGCATGGGGGGCAACTGTATTTGCTCGAGGGCCATATTGTGTGGGGGTTTTAAGAGGATTGCATTTAACAGTTAGACTTTACATATGATAAAAGGTATGCATTGTTTCAAACAAAAGTTATACATTTAAAAAAAACATTTAAATAAAACAGTGGCAGCGTTTTATTCAATTTATTTCTTGCTCTCATTTGATATCCAAAGCAGCCAGTACATTTACGTTTCAAATCAGTACAATGAAAAAAATGTGCCCTATCAAGCTTTTCTATTTTTTTAAAAATTAAATCAGGAGTGAGATAGCCTGTTGAAATTCTCATCACACCGTGCAAGTTTATGTCAGCCACCTTGCATCCATATTTACTTCTTGTTGATCTTAAAGCAAGAAAAACTTTGCTCACAAATATGTTGTCACGTTGATCGGTGTTCGAGGATTTTATGCAAATCAGTGCAAGTCCAAAATTACAAGCAGTTCTTTAGAGCGATGAGAATTTATTATTGAAAATCCAATCCTTTAGATACCGGACTCAACAGCAATATTCGCAGAAAAAATCTCAGAAGGTCTTCACATCTTCAACAGCACTCAAGCACAATTTTCAGTGTTTAAAATACATGTATGTAAAATATTATTCACAAGCACATCCAAGTTAATCGCTAGTCAAAACAATGCTTTCTAATCACTGGTTGAAAGAAGACTGACTCTTGTTTCGGTTAACATCTGTATTTATAGGTCCGACTGATACTACGAGAAAAATCCGCTTGCGTCACAGAACGGGAAATTAGTAGGGTTCTCCACAAGTTTATGGAAGATTTCAGAGGTCCCAAAATCGCCAATTTTGCTAAATTATCCACCAACTCGGTCACCAAAAACGATGCCAACTTAGGTCTGTCGCTAACATTTCGTCAAATTCGCCTTGAATTGCTATTATAACGTAAGGGACGGCGTTTCCTGTGAATATTACAATTTTAACGCAAATTAACTTTAGAGATAAAGGTATTACACACCCAAATACAAATCATTTTCACTATTTTACACAAAATCCGTAACAGTATGTTTACCTAAATATAGAGAACATTTTCAGTCTATTTGTTTGTTTTTTTACTGTCTTGGAGGACCTTAAAAAGGTCAACAAAAATGGGCCATTAGTTGTCCACTTCTTGATCTAGTCTAATACATGCATTTGGAAGCCACAAATAGATAGTTCAATTCATTTGCCCATACCAAGGTCAATATCTTATCCACAAGTCCTTCAAACTAACGAACATACAAACAGTTTGTCTTTCCAAGAATTATTGCTCTAAGTACAGTTTCGTTAAATATGGAACACATATTTCTCTTAATATTTCTACATTTCTCTTAGAAAGGCAGTAGTGAACACTGCTCACAAATTAATATACAATACTTAAAATTTCCACATAAAGATTCGAATTTAGGGGCTTAAGAGTTTCAAATAAATGTACATTAATTAAAAAAAGTTTCTACGGAATCTGATGTTTAAAGGGTAATAACATGTTGTACACTTATCAGAAAAATTCTATTACTCTTTTGAAAAACCCCAACACTAAATTAATGATCAACGCCTGTAGTCCTTTATCGGATTCAATGCAACCAGCAGTTTTTAATAGTTCCACAAAATGCCCTCGGTTTTAAGTGATTTTTATGGGCGAACAGAGAATGTGCTTTCATAGAGTTGGATTAAATACATTCATTCAGTTTATTTTAAGTAAATGGATGTTTGGATTTGCTGCTTTAATGCGAAAAGAAAGGCTCATTTTTAAAAGAAAGGGTAATTACTTGCTTTTCATCAGTTCGTACTGTAAAATACACTCAATGCCTTGTTAATTATGAGCTGCAATAGGTTTTTCCCCCTGCAGGATGGAATGAAGGGACGCTCTTTGATCAATGGTGTTAGTTATTGCTGAGTGGTTGGTGCTTAATGATGGACGAAGAATCTCCATTATGCGAATGTTTAAGATAATGGGGGTCATAATAATTTTGAATCTTCAGCACATCTCTCTTTTTCTTCTTATTTTGTACTCTGTAGAACTTCTCGTTTTAAGCTACATTCACGAAGAAGATTTCTGTCAGTTATTCAATAGATACATTTCTTCAAAATTATTTTGGAATTCATATCTAAAATCTTGTTATTATTTTCTTAGACTTAGAGTTTGTGTTTTATTTTATAAATAAACAGGTTATCAAATTTTTTTATCTTCAAATATAGTGAAAATATCTCTCATTGACTCATCGTTAAAAACATTTTCCTAATTCATATAACCCAATCCATAATTGATTATGTAAAAAAAGAATTGTGTTTTTATAATTGGATATATTTTTTGGCATACTAATCGGTAGATTGTTTATCAACACAGCATTTTGAATTTTTTTTCCCAAATGGGCTTCTTATTGGTAACTAAGCCTTTGCAGACACAAAAAGTCCCCAAATGTAAAAACCATTCATTCTGGGACCCTCTAGTGGTGGCGTTCGCTACCAAATCATTCGATCTAGCCCCGCTTGGAGTTGATAGATTTTTACACCCAGAAAATTATTGACTCCAGCCAAGATCGAACCCGTGACCTTAGGCATATGAAGCGGGCACACTATCTATAAGCCATTATACCGACGCATTTTGAAAGCACGTGAAAGCTAGTGATGACAGACCTCGTTGAAGAGGACGACTCTTGAGCCAATAAGCCACTATGCAAGTTTCCTCTCCACCCCAATGGAAGGACTTTGAAACTTCACACAACGCGCATCAGTGCCTCTACACGACATTCTTCAGTAGCAGTGTCAAAATGATCGATAGATGAGAGCATTAAAAACATTAGCTTTTATTTGCGGTATAAATATGCTAGATTTTAACATTCACCGAAATGTCAAGTAACCTTAAATGAATTTCATTCACTGAAGCAAAAGCAGGAATTTATTACAATCCTTTATTATGAAGAATTGCATGTTCATGATGTAATTGCAAACAAAGGAAACGAAGTCTTATCTTCTTTATTTTTAAAATAATATACTCTAATATGGTCCATTTTAACTGTTTCACGTATACTCATTTTTAAGATAATATGAATAATTTATCAGCAACACTTAAATATATATTCCGTCCTAAATATTTATTTATTAATGTCGAGGTCATGTGAGACCCAATTCTTATCTTTAAACGTATTTACACGAAATACGTGCTCCTTAAATCAGTGGGTCATAAAGTCTTTTGGGCGGTCGCATCAGAAACAACGAGTGCAGGGGGCTGGAGAATATTTCCTTCCCCTCCAGTTCCACACCTAAATTGCGGAGGTGGAGATAGGTGGTGTCGCCCTCTATCGTAAAAAAGTCCAACTTGCCTCAGGTTCTGGCAACCTTCCTTCGTTCCCTTGAGGAAGGACACGACAACAACAAAAGTATTTACATCATATCTTGTATTAAAAAGTGCATCATTTTAGACTAATTAGACACTTAAACCTTCCAGAACAATTTGAAGGAATTTATTTGATCTTAGTGTATGAAATACCAAATGTTTTGTGTATATTTTTAATAAAAGTTTTTTTTGTGCCTAAAAAAACAGTATTATAAAATTGTACATAAATTAGATTAAAATCATCCTATTAGGCCATTTACCTGGAAGAATTCTTCCATTTTTTTCCTGCCTTAATAATTGTTCTAATCCCCAGGGTAAGTAAAGAAGAATTAGTCAAGTTCCCATAACTGTAATCCCGAAAGGTAACAAATTGTGTTAACAAAGGAATACTTCTTTGAGAAGAAAATACATCTCTTGATAATACTTAACTTCCCTTTCCGGAACAATAGCTCCTAATCCTAATGTGTTGAACAGGTAAGTACCTAGAAAGCTTTTAATCTTATATAACAAAAATAGAAAATAGAAATGACAACATATTTGCGCTTTCAGAAACTGTTTTCTAGCATTATTTTGCTGTATTCAACATAATTAAATAGATTAATAAGTTTTTTCGAATATATCGGAACTTTCTAAGAAATGGCTTCATTAAATTAAAGAAAAGTAAGATTTAAACTGACTTATTAGGTATCTACCTGGAAGAGTTCTTCCAAGCCCCTTTTTTCAAAGAATAGGGAAGCTTCTGAGTGGATCGGTGAGTATTTACTCACATCGTACGATAAAACAACACGAGGGCTTCTGGTGATGGACATCCTAATTCTGAACCATGGTCAAGTGATTAGGATGAAACTTGAGTTGAGTATCCTCCTCTCAGAACTTTCATACTACTCCATAGGGAGAACTTTGATCCTCGACAGATCTAACTTGTGTCAGAACTTCTGCACAGCAGGTCTTCAGAGGTACCCGGGCTCGAGCTCATGACACGCTGGCCAATAGTACAAGACCATGATCACTATGTTACTACGGCCACATATGGGACATGTTAAATGTGACGACTAGAACAACGATTTATGAATAATTACATAATCAGGAAATATATTTTTACAATCACAAATGTTTCTTCTGAATTCCTTAAAAAAACGAATGGTCCAAATAATAAGTGAAATATAATTTTTTTAAAAGAACTAACAATGTCAGTTGCGAGGACAGAAAACAGGTTAAGTTCAATTTGATTTGTGATTGGGAACTTCAGGAGAAGAAATTCATTTGTTGGCTTTTTCTTTACAAAATTGTTTTCAGGACAGATACAATGTATCATAAGGAAATGAATCCTGAATTATATCCACAGATTACTTGGGAAGCGATTTCACAACTACTGTGTCTTGAAAGTATACAAGACGTGGCTATTAAGTAACGAGACTTATGCTGTAAAACATTCTTTTGAATTGCATACATATTTACATATTATCACCTTCAATATACACCTCTTCTTTATCCTTACAACGCTCCATACGAATATTCCATTGTTCGAAACAATGCTGGGAGTCCTCTGTGACGAATCTGTACGGCACTTTCCCACTAATACTCTTGGGCGTCTTTGGGAATTGTTAATTCGCGTATATTTCCAACCAGTCTAAAAAGAGAAAACGGGATATGCAAATGAATCAAAGTATATAAGGAGAGAGTTGTAGATTAGCGAAAAAGGCTATTGAGCCAAGAGATACATAGACGGAGCGCTAAGAAGATTCAAGTTGATTGTGGGATTAGTGTTGGCTGATTATCAGGCAGTGATCTACATTATGAAAGCTTGGGCCTACTGGAAAGGAGTGAAGGGTTCAAAAGTCAGGTGATATTTAAACTTCAACCATCGGATAATAAGAGTAGATAAATATTAGAGTTACTGGATATTTTTAATGCTTTCTAGCAATTCAAATTGCGTATATCTCTCGGTCCTCTTATTCCAGTAAACCCGTTTTTGATATTGAGTTTAATAGTTGATTATTATCACATTTCGTGATTTAATTTAATAGTAAAGTTAAATCCCATTCACGTAGACATATTGCTTCATCTTTGCATTTAGAAGGCTGATAATTGATTCAAGTGAATAAATATTATTTGCTATTGTAAGAATGTCGTCTGGTAATTCTTTGCCTCAATTCAATCTTGGTGTCTAGGGTGGAACCCAGGGGGTTTCCACACCTCTTCTTTCAGTTCCTTCAGGACGCGTACCTGTTTCACTTTGACATTTTCAACGGATGTAAATATTACCCCTTTGAACGCAAATATCACCTTAGAATACACAGATAGACGTGTATTGGTGCGAAATCCGTTGAATAAGGCAGATGGTCTAACACTGGAAAGTTACACGTAGCTAGAATCATCTTAATAGACAATGAGGAAAGAGAGGGCCCATTGTCTTGTTGAAAATGCCAAGGTATTTGCTTCCGCACTTCAGTGCAAAATTTGCCGTACATATCCTTTGCCAATTCCTACAGCCTCAGCAATCAAGTGAATACTTAATTCACGGGCAGTTCAAACCAAACAACTGATTTGTCTATATTGTCTTCCGATTCTGATATGGAAGGGTGACTCTGGTGTAAAAAATCATCTTAAATATTTTCTCGGCCATCTTGAAAATCCTTGAACCACTGAAAAACTCGTGCACACGATAGATATTCATTGCCATATACTTATGTCAAAAATCTATTAGTTTCAGTAAGGGTTTTCTAACTGTTATGTGAAATTTTTCAGCTACTTGTTGTTACGCGTATCCTTTTCCGGCGAAACAAAGAAAAAAATCAATTGTAACGCGAATGAAGGCTACAGCTATACGAATTTGCTTATAAAAACGGGATCCACTGCATTCAGAAAAGAAGGTTTCACGCTAAATAACTATAGGTCGTCGGCGTTTGAAATGGCGTTTTTTGGCGTCTTCTAAAAATTTACAGCTTGTATTGTTACATGGTTGAAATGCTTTCAAATGTAAGAAAAATTAAATTCAATTAGCGAACAGTGTTTTAAAGTAAATCTACATATGTTTTTGGAACTCTACTAAATACAAGTTTTGTTTTTGTTATAGGCGAATGAATGAAACGCACAGTAGCTGTCACTGAAGATTTTTCCACTGCATGTTCAAATAGAAAATAAAGCCAACCTGAAAATTTCTAGATGTGTTCCTTCTGAAATTGACAGAGAGCGTTAATTTTGTTGTGAAGTTCCACCATGTCAAATGGGAATCTCGAAAATTTTAAAAATGACAAAAGTTGTAGTATTAATGAAGACCTAAGTCCATAATCTTAGGAGTAAGTGAGTGAGTGAATATTAACGTCGCACAGTTCAGCTACACTAGGGTTTTCGGTGACGGACCACGTAATACCGAACCATGGTCAAGTGACGTGGACCATAATCTTATGAGATGCATGGCAATCTCGTGAATGACCAATTGTGAATTCATACCAAATATCAAGGAAAAATTTCTTTTCTACTCAAATTCCAATAGTTTCCACGATCTTATTGGACTAAATATCTGAACTCTGTTTAAACGGTTTTGCAATGTAAAATGAAGTCCAGTTACATTGAAAGTTAGTAAAACTCCACTTACTTTTCGTCTCATCGTTAAAATATAAAAAGTCAGGTAAATCAATTTGTTACGATTATTAATTCAAGCGAATTGTTTACATAATTTAATAAGTTGTCTTAATTCTTTTTTCCAATGGAAATCAAGATGAGTATACTTTAAAAACGATAGTGTTATACCACAACCGAGACCTTTCCTTTTATTCTGAAAAAATATCATATTTTCCTAAATTTAAACTATGTACTATTTTTATCTTACATATTTAAGATAAAAATATACACAGAAAACAACTTCAACGTAAAGTTTTAACGAATTTCTAGGTTACATATTCCACTTTTATGCATTTGTTGTGTGTCGGAATCTCACTTCTAAGAAAAATCCTATTTTTCACCCTTTAGCGATATCTTTTTCGTGCATAACTTCGCCTGAAAGCATATTTCGAAAAATAACCTTTCCAGGAATTACTCTACTATAAACTATTTTACTCAGACTTTTGCCTTTCGGGTGGTTTCGGATTTATGGGCTTTCCATATTTTTACATGAATGGAAACATATTTTCTAAACAAATGTAATGTGGAAATCCTTATAAATCATGCCTCAGTGAATAATTTTAAAGTTCATATGTATCGCGAGTTGTCCATAACACCATTGTAAAAAAGCACGAAAATATTTTTAAAATTTAATGACATTACTTTTGCTTGGAAGTCGAAAAGAACGTTAACTTAAAAAATAGCGTTAGCAAAATACCACTCAATTATGGATAGTGAGTGGGTGTTTAATAACGTTGCATTCTAAAGCAACTCAGTTACTAGTTGCAACGAACCTCGTAATTCTGAATCACGGCCAGTTTGCGAGGGTTAAACTTAAGCGAGCACCATCCTCAACAACACACCACACCAAGCCACGGTGGATTTAACCTATTTGCGACGATGTACTGATCAAAGAAAACTTTTTAAGGACGGGTGTGTCACATATGCATCCACTTCAAGTGTCACCAGCACCCAGAAGATGCTCCGGTGAATCACGTTTCGCACTTGATCTAAAGGATAGTTCGTCCCCACGGAATGCTGCTTTGAACGACCCATCGTCCGAAAAGTTGGTTTACGACTGGTGCAAATGTGACACACTCGTCGCGAAAGGGTTAATGTGCATCAGTCTTTTTACACGGTGGGTGCTCAGTAGCACAACCAATGATGAAGGATCAGAAAGTTGTGATGAGGAGTTTCTTAGTTTTTTTTTGTCTTGGAAACAGTCTTGATTTTTTATCGATGTATTGTGAAAATGTCGACCAAAAAGCTGTGCGTGATTGGTTAACAGAAATCAAATTAATTTAGCTATCATGAAATGTCGAATAATGATGCGTTATTCATTACTATGTATGAAATAGTATAATGCATTACTAGGTCCGCGCAATATGAATCAACCTCACAAACAAAAACGTATACAGCCAAAAGTTTTATGGAGGATTACACTAAAACAGCACGTAACAAAAACAACCAAGGGGTAATGTATGTGGTAAAATTTTTTTAAAATGTGTGGATTTACGGGGGTTACCACCAATCCTCACAAAATGGTCACTAAAACGTCCTTACGTAGACGTCTGTTTACATTAAACCAGTGGTCTTCGAACGTTCTCAACTCACGGAACCCCTAGAACTTCAAGATATTTTCGTGGAACCCCTAGAACTAGTGTTTTCGTGGAACCCCATTCCACAACATAATTAGATGAATATATCTCAAAATAAATATTTAAAGTAGATTAATAGGTTACCAGGTACTTTACGTATAGGTAATTTAAAAAAGTGTTGCAATTATTATTAAAAATTTCTCATCTGACTCTGGCATTGAAAGTTTCGTCTTCAATCAAGTAAGTGCTGCTATAGCGTTGCGAGAAAGCAATGAAATGTGCATTGTCGAGAGAATGTTTATTACCAATTAACAGAGCGTTTTGAATTGCATATATGTACACTGAGAGAAAACATTACAGTGTGGCGCCAAAACCCCGTTGAAATTCATACACCGCAAAAAAGAGCACAGAAAAAAACCGTACAAAAAATAGCAGAAAAATAAAATAGTAGAAAAAAGGACCACCCAAAAAAGGTTATAATGTATATCCGAACAATAGGATGCTCTTGTAGCAAAAATCAGTTTTCATTTCTATCATGTAGTCATAAGCAAACACACAATTTTTGTTTTTTTTCTTTCTCACTTTTTAAGGATCCAATATTTTCACCTGCTTTCCCTCCCCCAGTTCCAAACGGGGCCCATACCAGTCGCGAAGAATAATTATTTTTATTGAAATAAGTTTTCTTTCTTGAGGAATTAAAAAAATTGGTCACACTAAAATTTGGGAAACTATTTTCAAGCAGGACTGCCAACCATTCGTTTCGAAATCACCACATACTCTAAATGATATATTCCCCCCCCCAAGAGAAAAACACTTTTGGAATAATTTGTGGTTTCATACTGTATCTCAAAATATATACATAAAAAGCATAAACATTAAGTAATCCTTAAAAAAGTTTCACATTTTCTAGATTTTTAATCTCATTTAATGTAGCAATTCTGCATCTAATGCAGAAAGGAACGTGCTGAATTGGCAAAGATAAAACTGCATGCTAAATGCACTTTTGGAAAAGTGAAATTTTTTTACAACTTTTTTGGCGACACTTTAACTACGACTACATTATCTAATAAAAAGGAGGAGGTAATTTTGCTTTTTGAAATCGTTCTTTTTTCAAAGTTTTTGGACTCTTAAATCTATTTTAACGCGTCCCGGAGCAATATGCAAGAGACAATGTTTTCCTCTTCTGAGACATTACTGTGTGTAAGTGGTCACGAACCAACCATCATAAAAATTGTTACGTAAACTAGAAGTTCGTAAAAGATTATTACTGCTTATACTTTTACTCTAAATATAAACTGCTGTTAGATTTAAAATGATGTTTCAGAACATTGTGTCGTTAAAGTACGCACATAATGACATTTTAAATTACCTTTGTGTTGAGGTTTTTTTTTTTTTAAAAAAAAAAGAGTTCCATGATTAATTTTAATACCTTGAAATTTACAAAAAATAACCTTTTAGTGCTTAACTTTATAACGATAATACAATCATCAGGAACAGTTACGCAGGGATCGCTAGGAGATTTCAACTGATACTAAAAAAGATATAGTAGTGACTAATCTGTACCTCCCCTCTTTGCTGAATAAAAATCATAGTGTTTTAAGACTATTTTTAGTTTACTTCTATGTAAGACCTAGCACTGAGTCTCTTCGATTGTATTGAAAAATATTCTTATAGTACACACCACTTGATTTAAAAAGGACAGAGACTTCTTTAGCAAAAGGTGTGTTTATCATTTACGCCCCTCGATCTCTTCAAACACTTTTTTTTATCGGATCTCTCCTCACTAAAAGAAATGTTTGCCAGGTACCAAGTCTGTAAGCTTTATTGCTTAAGAAAGGGTCTTTTTTTATCAATAATGTCCCCTTAACCTATCGCAAACCCTCTTGGGAGTTCGCAAAACTTACTCGTAGAGGATTTTTAAACAGAAGAAAAATATGTTTACCAATTTTAAACCTTCTATGTCCAGTAGTTAAAAATAGGAATTTGTTTATAAAGCCCCCATAACTCCCCTTGGGAACTGATATCCACCCTCCCCCGTGCTTAGGGGATTCCTACTTAACTAAAGAAACACATTTGCTAAGTTTTAAGTTTATAAATCTAATAGCTCAAAAATGGGGAAATTTTTATCAAAAACGCAATAATACCCCCTTTAATTTGCTGTTGTAATCAAGTCCTGTAACTATCATGAATCCCTTTGTGGAAACTTTTCTGTACTTTGACGAAGTCATTTCAAAAGGTCATTCCGGTCAGTTGAGCAATAGAAAATTGATCTTTTATTACAGTCATTTCAGTATAGACTTGCCTCATGAAGTGTTGCCACAAATTTCCATTTTTTAAAATTTTTCATATACTTTTTTACGATTTGTTTTTTTTAGTGATATGTTTGGTAAAAGTAGAAAACTTTAAACTTAACTATCTTTTTCAATTCCTTCTATTATCTCACACTCTCTATGTATTTATTTATTAATTTATCTTGGTGGAATTTTCAATTGTTAATAAAATACATTTTAAATCGCTCAATTGAGCTGAAATTTTATATACATGATTATTTTGGATGTCGATACAATACTTTAATTATAATTAATAAATATTAATTGATTAAAACTAATTATTTCAAGAATTACAAATACAGCCACGTTGGCATAATTTTTGGCGACTTGTTTCAAAACTCACGTTTCTCACATTTTAAAGTATTCAGTTGAACTAAAATTTTATAGACACGATTGTTTTCGATGACAATACGGTACTTCAATGATAATAAATAAAAATGAATTACCATTTAATGTTGTGATTCTCTGTCATATGTATAAACATATTTATATTAATTGTAACTATTTAATAAAAAGTAGCTGAAATAAAATTTTTCTTTGTTGATCTAAGTAGAAATTGGACTTAATTTTTTTTATGCTACTTGTTTAACTTGAAATGATTTTATATACAATACCGATTGAAATTCCTAATTTCGATGCAATGAATCTTTGAGTCAGTGGTTTTTCTTTTAGAATTAAGGATTTCATTTTCTTGATGGTTGCCTGGGTTCGAACAATCTTAGAATGAAAATTCGCGGTCATGCATTCATTTTTACTTTAGACTAGATGCTCTTTTCTTTCAAATTTAATACATTGTAAATCCCTTTTTAAATGCAATAACTAAGAATTTTACACCGCTTTTTAATTTGGTGACACAAATATTTTCCCCCGGAAAGTGTAGTTATGTAACCTTTGAGCAATCCATAAATTATAAGAGACAGTTTCGAGGCCGCGGAAACCGATTGGTATAGGTACCGGATCGTGGCTTGCCTTGTCACGAGTTCGAGCCCAATATCACAAAAGACCCGCCGTGTAGGGCAGCGATGCACGTTAAATCTGTCGAGAGCTGAAATGTACTCCCGTTGGTATGGTGTGGTGTGGTAGTTAGGAGAAGGGGATGCCAGCTCAGGTGTCGTCCAAGTCACTTGACCATGGTTCAAAATTAAGTGGTCCGTCGCCAAAAGCCCTCGTGAAGCTGAAGAGTGCAACGTTAATATTCAATCAATCAATCAAGAGACAGTTTTAAAATAAAATTCTTATACAACATTACAATCGAAAGAAAACATAAGCAGACCATTATTCTCATGATGTCAAAGTTTTTATCTTAAAATGCTATTCAGAAAATAAATCACAAAATCGTTTCCAAAAAGCGCGAATGACCTTTATAAACATCATTATAATTTAATATAATTTACATAATTAAATTAACACAAATAAATAATATTTAAAATATAATGAATTTATATTTATAAATAGTGAATTCATTATTCGCTTTTTTTCTTCCAACTAATTGAGAAATTGTATAATGTATATTTAAATGAGTACAAAAATTTGCACTAACATTACAATGAGGTAGAAATGCTTTCTGCTGAATTTTATATATCGCACAGCAATTTAACATTCATGGACAAACTATTCAACAGTTAGCATTCTTAAAATTATCGTCACTGAAAAAGGAATTCAATGAACTTTAATGTTTCCAAACACGCAAAAGGATTCCACACTTTGAAAGTATAAAATTGCTGTTAAATTCGTCACTTAAAAAAATTGCTTTATATATATAAACTCTTCTGTTCATTTGAGAATGTAATAATCATGTAAATTTAAGCATCGACTTGAATCTACAGTGCTAGTGATGCTTTTAAATATTGTTTGCTGTATTAAATGCTTTAAACGAATTCATTACACTTTGTATGTTGGATGTCTTTCAACAGTATGTTTCACAGCTTAGAAATACACTGGAATGAGGTTTATTTCATTTTATTTCTTATTTTTCTACATTTAAATAATACAAAAGCGATCACGCAAAAATATTTAATTTATTTTTACGGAAAGCATTTTAATAGTTGGATATTTTTCCTTCGTATATTTGCCTTAAATAAATTGTCCTCTAAATTATATTCTTTAAAAAAATCATCTCTAAAAAATTAATATTTTAGAGATACCAATTGTTTTACAAATCCTTTTGTCAAATCCCGACCGCTTTTCCGGACAAACCACATATTTGAAAGTATAATATACCAATAAATTCTAACAAAGTATTATTAACAAAATAATTGTGCTAATTGGCGTTCAAAATTGTTCTTTTCAAAACCACGTATAGAACAATTAAATAAAGCGTGGTTCCAAGCCTAAAAAGGTGCAAATACTAACAAAATAATGACAATAAGAAATGACAAAAGAACTCCATTTTAACATGTCTCCAGAAATAAATTTTTGAATTTTAATTTTTGGTCTATAAATGACTTTAAATTTATTTTATTTATTTTTTCATAATATTTTGAGCTCTCTATAAAAGCAAATAACCTTAATTTTTTAACCCTATAATTGCTATTGGAGTTTCTATCCATCACGCCCATCCAGAGCGTTGAGGGCTCCAGACGTATATATACGTCTTACCGATATACGATTCTTTACGTTGGTCTCCTATCAGTAAAACTATTCCGAAGGCTTTTTAATGCAATAAAATGACTTTGACAGTGTTTGTCAAGGATTAATTGTATTAAATAAAAATTTACTTATTTTGCCTTTTATTTTCCCCAATACACCGCATACACGTACCTATCTGAAACATGATGTCATTGTTAAGGAAATCGCAGTACATTTAATCGGCAGTAAAAGGGTTAACTACAAATATATGAATTTACCCACAGAAAAGACTGACCAAACATTAAATAGCATTAAAGAAGCGGCAGTAAAAGTGTCCATTATTTTTCTTTCTGAGTTTCATAAAAAGATTTAAAACGCTTAAAACAACAACAATTTCAACTTAAATATAATTTGCATTCTCCCTCTAAACTTACATTCTTATAAATTATTAATTGTATCAATTTTTTCTTGGCACAAATACGATATCCTTTTCATACAAACTTGGATATTATTCAAGTTCAGTCTACTAAAGGGATGAGGGAGTTTGGGAGCAGATGCAAACAGCTTATAGAAAGGACCTTTTCAAAATTCGTCTGAGGAAATATCTTGCCTAATCTCTGGAGAGAGTTATGGATAACAATCCAAAAGCAGAAGTACTTGCGCATGTTCTAAGGCAAGGTTGCTGAACCTTTATGGATCAACGAGGCGAGGGTATCGACGAGGGTAAATAATGTACTTAAGGTATCTGAACACGTTGAAAATGACTAAATTCGGACAAGACCGATATTTTTGTTTTCTATTTTATTTAATACATCTATATTTTGGCTTTACAAAACATACTTTGTTTTGATTCTATGCTTGCTTAGAGGCCAAGTTACAATCAATTTTATTAAGTTAGAAAAACCGGAAGTGGGTCTTTGATCTACCAGAAGTGGGCATTTAAATTGTTCGAAATCTATCATGGCGAGTCTGATCACACAAAATATTACAAATGTATTTCGATTAAACTTTTTGCAACTGATATTTATGCTATTTCTAGAGAATGTACTAAAATATTTCTTATAGTATGAATATTATTTGAGTTAGGGCATGTTATTTAAATAATGGTCTCATGAACGCGTTATTTTTCTTATAACGTTTACTTAATCATCTCTAAAAGTTTCAAATTTTAATAAAACATTAAAATTTTAGTACATTCTCTAGATAAATGCCTCTAGATTGTTTTGGTAATTCTTTTACTAATATAAGTTTATTACTTTTTTCTCTAATTGCTTTGAAGTTTTACAAAACTATTGCCAAAATTTCACATATAATTGTGATTTTTATAAAATGCCGGCAATTTATTTTAAATATTGTTGATTAAATATTAGTACGTATTGGTATTGAATCCTATAAAAAAGCCATTATAAAGGGTGTTTTTATTAGAGGTATAGAACTTTATATTGCAATAAAACAACGATGTATTATTCGAACGACATGAATTTTTTTTTATTCGAAAGATAATCTTGTGGCATTACATTTTAAATAGGATTTCTGGCATATGACTGCCACGGCTGGCTCGGATATAGTCCAATCTGGACGTTCAATTTTCGATGACTTTTTCCAACATTTGTGGCCGTATATCGGCAATAACACGGCGAATGTTGTCTTCCAAATTGTCAAGCATTTGTGGCTTATCCGCATAGAGCAATGACTTTACATAGCCCCACAGAAAATAATCTAGCGGTGTTAAATCACGAGATCTTGGAGGCCAATTCACAGGTCCAAAACGTGAAATTAGGTGGTCACCAAACGTGTCTTTCAATAAATCGATTGTGGCACGAGCTGTGTGACATGTTGCGCCATCTTGTTGGAACCACAGCTCTTGGACATCATGATTGTTCCATTCAGGAATGAAAAAGTTAGTAATCATGGCTCTATACCGATCACCATTGACTGTAACGTTGTGGCCTTCATGGTTTTAGAAGATGGATTCCACCAGCCCATAAAGCGCACCAAACAGTCAGTTTTTCTGGATGTAACGGTGTTTGGACATACACTTGTGGATTAGCTTCACTCCAAATGCGGCAGTTTTGTTTGTTGACGTAGCCATTCCACCAGAAGTGCGCTTCGTCGCTAAACAAAATTCGCTTATGAAAATCGGGAACAACGACAATCTCGTTTTGGGCCCATTCGACGAATCTAAAAGCGTTGTTCAGGCGTGAGTCTATTCATGATGAATTGCCAAACCAAACTGAGAATAAATCACTTGACAGCTGTTAAATCGGTCGCCATCTTGGAAAGTAATGCCAACTTAAACTTTTATACCTGGAAAAAAACACTCTTTTTGTTTAAATATGTTATTTTGTCAAAAAGTGCTCTGAACGTGTTCGGATACCTTAATGAGGTATAATTGCGCCATCAAATCATTTTGACTTGTGGCTATTGGGAAAATAATAAAAACTAAATCCTAACACAACTCAAAACTCTTTGTGTGCAATGAAAAAAAAAACATTTTGTGCTTTATAGTAATAAATATTTTAGTTATACTTTTAATTCAAATTATGTAAAGTAACACTAACGTGATTAATTGTTGCAGATTAGATAAAAAATAACTTATAATTGGATTTTAAGATGTTTCTTTTAGCAGAATGCATGCGGAATCGGAGTCATCTGCCAAACTGTTTTTAAGCTAGTGTTTAATCTTATTCCTCTCTGAAAATGATTCTTTAAACAGTTAAGTACGTCTGAAATCGGATTCCAAGTTACTTATATCGCTTGTTAATATTTCTGTTTCAATCAATTCTAACTTTTTTCCTTGTTTCAATAAATGTTTGAATCCCTTTTAAACTAGTCTGAGAATCATTTGGTTGCATTTCAAGTTTTTTAATTTTCTACCAATACAATTGGTACTAGTCGAATTCTATAAATGAAGTCACATCAGGGAACAAAAGAAATTTGAGTATTTTCAATAATTTTTTCATCTGAGAAAATTTTGCTGAAAACTGCAACCGATCACTCCGATATTTGTTCGTAATATTTTATATTGTAATTTGTTATTTTGAATTCAAATACAAACCGTTTTGACTACTGGCGTGCCCAAAATATTGATTCGCCATCAGTGTTCTAAATAATGGGTTGATATGAAGTAGGATTTTCTTAGTTCTTTTGAGTTCCAATTTTAAGAAATAAATCAAAAAGGATTTACTTTAACTTGCTTATTATAAATTGTCACTTGGATCGGGGTTCGTACATTTTATGTTATCATCCCTAAAGAACAAAACCATTATTCAAGAGTGATGAAGTCCTTAAAATACAGGATACATCAGTAAAATTCACACCACAAAAATTTCAAAAGTTCCTTACACCTTCTACTGCCCACAGACAAAGCTATCCGTATCTAAAATACAATTATATTATGGTAAAGATTATCAATATGGTAAAATAACCAATTATTTTTCAATATACGATTTCGCACCTTGGCGTTTTCGCTGCAGGGTCTCTGATTATCTTGAGCAGCAGTAGTTGAGTAGGACAACACTCCGATAGCTCTTTGTACCAATGCAAAACTCTCTATAACGCAGAAAATGAGTCAGAATTTGATGGACCCTTGCAAATTTCGTTGTTGTTAATGTCCTAGTCTTCATCCTTTTCATCATCAACAGAGCCTGATTCTTCTTGCACGAAAGTCACAATTTTCGGCGTCATATATTATTTGAACTCCAAAGTTTCCTTCATGACATGCCATCAAGAATTCTACATCCTCTTCATCACATTCTTGAAATCTCGCGATCGACTGGGCAAAGTCAGTAAGCTCCTACGTTGGAGATGCCACGTCGTGAAAACAACAAGTAGAGTGCACAATCAAGAACCTCTAAGTTTTCCTTTTCTTCGAACCATATTCTGAGTCACGTTTTGATGCAAAATTTAAAATGGTTTTTCAGCTTATATCAGAAATTGGTGACTTTCCAACATTGTAAAACTGTGCTGGAGACAATCCACTTTCTCCCTTCGCGTGACGCTTCAATATTTGAAGTTTTGTCTCTATGTTCCAGACGTTGCTCTTCCGTTTTCAATTTGAAGCCATAACAATTCACAACTTAATAAAAGATCATGTGTACACCCCCTCATTTGGAAACAAACTGATCTAATATTCCGCGCAGATCAAATAACTGAAAATCTCTAAATATCCCTGACCTTAGGTTTTCCCGTCAATTTGGCCTCACGCGAAACAAGTGTTCAGTATTATACCGTTCGAAAACGCATTCATATACAGTAAATGTAGTTGACAAAAAAAATGCTTTGGATGTTTGATGCTCCGGATAAAAAAACGTTCGGATAAACGACGTTCTACTGTTTAAAATTCATAATCACAAGGCAAGAAATAAACATTTCGTCCAAAACCTTTCTTCGAAATAAATCTTTTACAGGTTTCACAGGATAAATTTAAATGAAGGATTTTTTATAAAAAAGGTTAAATCAAATTTCCGCTTATAAAAATGTATGTTGAATAAAATAAAGTAAAAAATAAAAGTTTGTGTAATGAATTAATTAAAATAATTCTGCATTAACTAAGAAAAAGTACGCAGTTACAAATATAATTAATATTTAATTACATGTATTTGTGTAAAAATCAGTGCACATTAAATTAACATATTGATTAATAATACGCAATCGATATTTTGTGTCAGTGAGCAGATAATTGGATTTCAGGATTTTACTGAAGAAGTGGACTACAAATTGATACTTTACATTATCAGCATATTTACATTTCCAATCCTGCTGTCGGCTACAGTAATCTATAATTTCATTCAAGCCATACAATATCCTCTTAATCCTTTGGCTTATATGAATATAATAACAATATCAGTCCTAGTATACAATATTTTCAACTATATTTCAATAGATACCTTCATATATATAGATACAACAAATAACTTCACTCAAACCCATATATTAATTTTTAGAAATAGTTTTACTCAGACCCTAACTAAAGAAAACATTGACAATAGTACCCAAACCTGCATCAACATTACCGACAATAGCACACAATCTACCCTCCACTTAATAGACAATAGCACACAAACCGACACAGAAATATCAACCAATATGTCGCCGACAGCAACAGATTTAGATAAAACGGGATTGGAAGACCATGGTGAAGTAGACACCAGTTCAAATCTGTCAACAAAATCGTCATCTTCTTCAATTAACAAACCCAAACCTAAAAATAAAATATTTGGAAAAAAGCAATACATAAAATAGTAAAAAAAGAAAAAAACGATACACAAACATGTATGCGCTATATTAAAATTAAATAGCCATGCCAATAGCCCCAAAACATTGAAATTTTATTCAACAGGAATTGAACAAAATAGCAAAGTTCATAGGCAGTACAATACATTCTGTTTTCATGCACAGCATTCGACAGATAGAGGAAAAACTGGGAATTGTTTCAGGAATAATGAGTCGTTCCCGTCAGACAAAGAATGGAATTCCGGACCTGTTTCTGAAACGGAATCAGCAGAAAGTGGTTCTGTCCGTTTTGGACAGAGCTAGAGAGAGAGATTGTTCAACAAGACGAGTGCAGAGGGAGAGGATCAGTGGACTTTCGAACATCTACACAATCCAGAAAAGGAATCGCAGAAGAAACCCAGACACAACAGTGTGTTTAGCATTATTTTGATGCTTAGTTCTACACAACACATTCTCGTTAATTCCTCTCCTAAATTTTAAATTTCTTATCCATACCTCAAAATTTTTTAATACATGAAAAGGAATTCTATCATTACCTTACTATATAAAGATACTTTAAGGTATCTTACTCGTAAAGGTACGCTAAGCCTACCTTATTTTTTTTCCTTTCATTTCCGGCATTCATTTATCTATAATTTCTCAATAGCTTCAAAATTATTTTTCATGTTACATTTGTCTATCTTTCCACAAAATCAAGATATTGCCGAACACACTGCTGTCTCTCCGTTTCTTCTACGCTTCCTTCTCTCGACTGTGTGGATGTTCGAACGTCCCCTTATCCTCTCCCTCTGCTCTCGTCTTGTAGTGCAATCTCTCTCTCTGCGTCTCTCTATTGCGGACACACCAACCACCTGTTGGTTCTGCTTCAGGGATGGTTCCGGATACCTCAGACTATGTCTGAAGGGCACGATTCAGTCTTCCTAGACAAATTCCCAGTTTGTGCCACTATCTATCGAATGCTGTGCTCGAATACAGAATGTGTTCTATTGCCTATGAACTTCGCTGTTTTGTCCAATTTCTATTGATTTAAATTTCAATGTTTTGTGGCTGTTGGTAATTCAAGTTAAAAAGTTCAAATCCCGTCAATAGTTCATCAATAGTGTATATCATATTTTATTATTCTTACAAAATTCAACATCCTTCAATTTACTTTTGCATAGTTCAAAATAAATTCATAGTTACAATATAATAATAATTACCGTTCAACCTAAATCAAAACAAAACTTATAACAACAAACTATATCATTGCAATAGTTTTTAAGATCTACTTCACCATGGTTTGCATTGTTAAAAATTATTATTATTATTATGACTCATTTTATGTATTCAAAATTTTCCATATTTTAATTTATAATTGTAAACCGTAAATAAAAAAAATAATCAATTGCTATGTGTTTTTTATTGTATACCATTTCAAGGTTATTGGTTTTTTTGTCACCCTAGGACTAATAATGCTTTACTAGCTGGTATACCCGTTCTTCTCACGGGTGAACTGAAAAGTTAAACAACACAGATTGAAGGATAAAGAAGTTTTTAATGAGTTAATTTTAAGTGAATTGCAAATTAAACAAAAAAAGCTTTTCACATATTTCAGCTGAAGAAAAAAAAAGAAAGAAAAAAAATACCTTTGTTAAATTTTAAGTCTGTAGATCTAATAGC
The DNA here is from genome assembly GCA_019973935.1 of Trichonephila clavipes. Classification (NCBI taxonomy): domain Eukaryota; kingdom Metazoa; phylum Arthropoda; class Arachnida; order Araneae; family Nephilidae; genus Trichonephila; species Trichonephila clavipes. Next base: position 415,251 of record BMAU01018158.1, on the reverse strand, counting down.
TGATAAAAAGGATTTTTTTTATATTTATAACTCCCCGTAAAACTCTTGAGGGTTGATTTTTGAAAATATCTCCCTAAGCTGATCTCTGCTCAGCAAAAGTAAAACATTGTTAAAAGTTTTGTGATGCTTTAAATATTGTAAATAATTTATAACTGAAAGTGTTATACATTAATATAACTTCCTGTTGAATTTATTTTATGTTAAAATTGTAATACTCGCGAGCAACGCCGTTTCCTAAATAACAATGGCGATTCAATGGAAAAAATAGTGAAATGAGAGAGTCAAGTTGGCAAATATCTAGCTACTTTCATAGCTCAAACTTTATTAGAGCTTTGTAAGACCCGCCGTGTAGGAGAGCGATGCACATTAATGCTTTATCTACCGCATTATGATTTACTGAAATTTTTTTCATGCAATATTTTTTAGGTCACTACATTGAAAATTAAGGGACATGCATAAACAAAATACTCCACTTAGGGAAATTTAATCGGTTAAAGCTAATAAGTTAATTAAATATATTCCACTGTAAAATTAATTATATACACTACTCACTTAAAATAAATAGTCAAATCGTTTTCTAAGGTCTCCATAAACATAAGACACTTAAATTTTGACATGAACTATTTTTGGGGGACAAAAATGATAATCTTTGCAATCCGCTGAAAACGCTGGCAACTGAAAATGTAATATCTGCTACAAAACTATTTGCCTCCCCCTCTAAAATACTCACCATACAACCCGTGCTGTCATATATCTTAGAAGAGTGGATTTCAAAGAATATTCCAGCTAAGTATTGGTAGAATATTCCTGCTAAATTGGTGTGGCGTGGTAGTTAGGAGAAGAGGGTGCCAGCTCAGGTGTCGTCCACTACACTTCACCATTGTTCAAGATTACGTTGTCCGTCACCAAAAGCCCTCGTGTAGCTGAACAGTGCGACGTTAATATTCACTCACTGAAAAAATACAGTACAGTAGTTATAACTATTTTTATACTTAAAAATGCAATATCTGCCTATTCAATTAAAATTATAGCATTATTATTAATTACTAACCACACAAACAAATTTTGAAAATTTGTCCAAATGATGTAGTGTGAAAGAGAAAGTTTATTCAGACAGACAACAAATGCGTCTTATATGCATATAGATTTGTTTGAATTCTTGTGTATTATTACTTTTGTAAGCTTCATGACATACTTTATGGTGTACCAGTATTTTAAAGCTGACTGAGCAAGAGCAACATTTAGCTGGGTATAGCTAGTTATAACATAAAATGAAATTTTAAAAAGATATCAAAAATAAAAGACGACTCAATATTTTGAATTAAATCAGTATAAATATTTTCATACAAACACAATATATATATATATTGTAAAATATTTATTTTGCTATTTGCATTTCAGACAGACATCAAACAAAATTATAAAAATTGTCAAAAACATATTCAAGAAAAATACCACTGATTAATTTTGCCAAAGACATCGCAATGTGCAAAAAAATATTTGCAGTACATAATAACCAAAAAAAAAATGTAAGTACTAAAATATAAAAAAAAATTATATATTGAATTAATTAAGGACTACTGGAGGGAAAGATAAAACAGGCTAAGATAATACTCATAATATTAATTTCATATTGGTTGGCTACTCATTTTTGGCATGATTTTGAAATCACGCCAAATTGGTATGTTGCGGCCAATCTAATGTTATAGTAATGTACAGAATTAGAGGTACTTATGTATTATCGCAAACTATTGGTGACATTATACAAAATGAAGCACATGATTGCTAATTCAGCACACACAAAGTTGGGATTTCCAAAGTGGCGAGTTGTCTTGAACGTTGGCGATTGTGCAATAATACGCAAGTACTACAAAAATTATCCAAAATATATATATCCCGAGTATAAAAATAAATTGAAAAATGAAGAACAATAGTAACATTAACTGACATAAAAAGAACTGAACTAACTTTATTAATGCAAAAGCATAATTTGAAAAAATAAGGTATTTACATATAACCCCAACCTTTTGGCAACATTATATGAAACAAAGCACATGACTCACAATTCAGCATATATATGACGTGCGAAATCAGAGTTACCAACTTGGCAAGTTATTTTGAATGTTGGCGACTGTTAGGATAGTACATAGGTGCCAAATATAATTTATCTTATCACTACTTGCTTCCTCAACATACTCATTTTTGGCATAATTCTGAAATCCCCCAAATTGGTATGTTGCGGCCAGTCTAATGTTATAGTAATGTACAGAATTAGAGGTACTTATGTATTATCGCAAACTATTGGTGACATTATACAAAATGAAGCACATGATTGCTAATTCAACTCACACAAAGTTGGAATTGCCAAAGTGGCGAGTTGTCTTGAACGTTGGCGATTGTGCAATAATACGCAAGTACTACAAAAATTATCCAATATATATATATATCCCGAGCATAAAAATAAATTGAAAAATGAAGTACAATACTAACATTAACCGACATAAAAAGAACTGAACTAACTTTATCAATGCAAAAGCGTAATTTGAAAAAATAAGGTACTTACATATAACCGCAACCTATTGGCGATATATGAAACGAAGCACGACTCAAAATTCAACATATATATATGACATGTAAAATCGGGGTTGCCAACTTGGCAAGTTATTTTGAATGTTGGCGATTGTCAGGATAGTACATAAGTTCCAAAAATAATTTATCTTATGACCACCTGCTTCCTCAACAGATATTTAAGCCAGTGTTTCTCAAAGTGTGGGGCGCGCCCCCCATGGGGAGCGCGATAAACCTACAAGGGGGGCGCGAGCATATCGAAAATTTAAAGATTTAAAAAAGATAACCGGAAAGAAGTAAAACAAAATACTTTCTTCCATAATAAAAAAAATACACAACAACACTGATATAATTTATGTTTATGAACTGGCGTTTTTCCTTCATCAATAGCTATCTTTGATCCCAAAACTTAATTAAAGAAGAAAAAAAAACATTTTGTTTAATTTGGTGTATTTCCTCAATGAGAGATTTTTTTATTACGTTTTAACATAAAATATTACTCGTTAATAGCAAAAAGAAATCCAGACCCTGAGAAAAATTCTAAGAAGATAAACAATTCATCACTGTAATTATTATTGAAATACTGTACATTAGTTGTAGAAAAGAAAAGGTAGACATGATTCACTTTTCAGCCAGGCAGCATAATACATTTGCTGATCTTCAAATGATCTACTGGTATGGTTAGTTTTACATTTGTTCCGTTTCTTGAACAAAATATGACCGCTTTGCCAGCAAATAACATTTCTGTAATATTAGTGAAAAGTGTCTCTGATTTGCGTCCTAAGGTCTTGCATTTTTGAATCATTTTAGTTCAGTTTTATTGGATTTTTTCTCAAATTATCAAAGAAAAATTAAATAGTCCTTGAAAGCCGGTAAGTATACTTTCTCTTAATTAAATTATTCACTTGAATTCCGATTTGTATCGTGTGCAGTAAAAATAATTATAAACAAATGATTGGGGTGACTGAGTCCCCCCGCACTACCATTAGCGTTAGCATCGAGTGCGCGCTTGCTCCCGGGTTAAAACATTTTGAAGTATTTCTGCTTTAAATATTAAAAAGTAACACACTTATTATTCATCGGAATTTTATATTCTTTTTCCTTATTTAACATTAATTCTAAATGCTAATTCTGTGAGGTTTAAAATTACAGTTCTTTTAAACAGTTATTTTCAATTATAGCATTTATCTATAAAAAAACATTTTTTGAATACAATGTCGTGCACGCAGTTTTACTCTTCTTACAGTTCAGCTATTATATCAAGAATAATGTTTTATTTTTTAAAAAATGAACTCGTGCGAAGAGCCGGTGTTTCAGCCAGTATACGTTTAATGTATCAGTACTGAAGAATTTATTTCACAAATAATTTCTTAATACTAAATTAAGAACAAGTTTAATAATTATTAGTGACTTCCATGGGCTTGTCTTGTAGAGCAAAGTTTTTCAAAGGAAGGTTTAATATCAGAAATTGACACTCTGAGTTATTTTTCTATATTTAGCTGAGATCTATATTTTGTCTTCAAAGCAGCCGGCGCAGAAAATCCGGTTTAACAAAGATAGGATGTTGAAAATGGTAATAGTATACGAAGTGCTTTTGTTTTCAGTGCAGAAAATTCATCATCCACCTCTACCCAAAATTCAAAGAGGGATTTATTACAAAATTGCCTTTTAATTTTTCACTGGATGTGAAATCTATGAAGATTTCTTTTTCGGAAGTAGAGAGTCCTTCTGGAGTATCTTGAAATAGATCTCTAATCCACTCGTAACTTGCTACCAAGTTGTCCTCATCAAGAAAATACTTTTTAAAATTCTTTGCCAACATGGCTAAATGATTTTACATGGTTTTAAAAACAACTTTCACGTGTTGTTCTTCGGATATGTAAGTTTTAACACATAACGAGCTGGGGCATTTTCCCCCATCATTTACTTCAGTAGTGGTAAATCAAAAATGTAAGTATTTTTGAGAATATTTCCTTGATTTAATTTTCGGAACCATGCTCGTCTGTGTACGTGTTAATCCTTTATTATCGTCGAATGTTTGCTTACGACTTAAAAATATATGTATGATTTTGTTTTAACCTCTCTACTGCCGTAAATACTTAATTACCGTGAATTACAATTAATGTGCAAATTAAAAAATGTGCATTCAAGCTAGAATCGGTAGCTATAGAAGTATCGAGTCGACCAAAACTGACTGGAATCGTACGAGGAAAAGCATTTTTACATGTTTTGCGCAGACGTTCGATAGGTTACCCAGACTCACGCAAACGTACCCGATAATGCTAAATGTGATGGATATGATAGAGAGAAACGTAGACTTGACTATTTTTCTAATGATATTTGTACTTTGAGAAATGGATGCTGAAGGAAATAAATCTTAATTAAATATATCATTTTGCAATCTGTTCCAATTTAAAAATTAGAGAAAGGAAAATAACATAATAATAAGTAATATATATTTTAAGTAATTTTCTTAAAATATATATTACTTAAAAGTAACATATACAAAATTTGATACTTATACAGTTTATAATTGAGATCGCATTGTAGCTTTAGCGTCAAAGTGCATTTTTATTGCAGTAAATACGTTATTGTTGTACAGGGGGGGGCGACAAAAATTATGATTGAAAATTGGGTCGCCAGTATTGAAAGTTTGAGAAACACTGATTTAAGCCATTTGTCTGTTTTGCTCATTCTCTGATGCCTATTGCAGTTTGATATGTAATTACTACCAACACTGCTTTTGCTTGGGCAGTATGATTACCCAAGTATGATTTTCTGCATGGCAATTTTACGCACTGAAGCCAATAGTATACCCTTAAAGGTTAAAATAAAGACACGTGGAATTGCAAAGAACCATATTATTGGATCAAGTGTAGTATAGGGGGGCTACTTGGCGCAGTCCTTTATTTTGGTTACTAAAAGTGGTCTCCAAGGTACTTTTTTCAGTATTATTTATTTTAGAATGAATTCAATATCTCACCATGACATTTAGATAAAAATCGAAAAATCCGAAGAAAAATCGCCAAATCCAAAGTGGCCCCCCCTAGACTACATTTGAACCGAACTGAAATATAACCCTTATCAATGAGAAGTTTTAGTTTGTCAAAATTATAATCTTCGCATTCTAAAGAAATAAATAACATTTGCAAGCAAAATCACACACATAAACATCCCGCGATAATACCTAAATGTTGCCAAAACAACAAAACAAAATTTTAGTTGTTGAAAGAATAATCCATAAAAAAATTATTTATTCCAAAAATAACCCTAATTAAATATCAAAGAATAGAAAAATTGAATAAATATTCCAACCGATAAACATAGCTACAGTAAAAATATGTAACAATCTTGAAAAACTGCATGTAAAGTATAAACTGTCCACTTAGTGAGAAACTGACTACATATGACGTCATAACACTGGAAAATCACTTAAAAATTAAATTTTTAAAAATTTGGGATAAATTATGAACGCCAAACCTATTTAAGAACCTTTCTCGTGTAATTTTGTGTACGTGTACCAAGTTTCACGTTGTTTGGGTGTCTGGATCTCGAGTTATGAGGGAACATTCAAACACAGACAACAAATGCGTCTTATATATATATAGATATGCATATGCTTTTTATAAAGCATGAATGTTTGAAACGTTGAACAAATAAATAAAAAAAAACAGAATTAAAATGTTGATGAAGAAAACTAATAGTGTTATTTAAATGCACATAAATACCGTTATTCTGAAAAATCATGCGTAATGAAAAGTAGTAACAATGGCCTATCCATAAACTGTATCCTCTCTAAAATGAGTTTTCTTCTGTCCACAAAATTGGTTCTTTTAGAAAGAACAAAGTCTCAGTATAAAAAGGAATGTCACGGCACAAATATTTAGAAATACTCGATTCCTTCAAAGTTGAGTCGCGTATTGTTTCCCATTGCCAATGCTACTGAATATCCTATGCGGCTTACTGTTAGATGCGGTGAAATTCGTTGTGGATGGAGACAGTTTTGTTTGTGCCCCATTCAAGTAAAAATAACTGAATTTTATATTCCATTCCGCCAGTAGCACATTTTTTAATTTATCTTTAGGAGCCAGTTTATCCTGAATTTTGTTGTCTGCACTTATTTAGGAAATTATTTCTTATACACTTTTAACAGCTTTAACATCAAATATATCGGTGAGCAAGTGGGATGATATTTACGTCACAATATAAAGCAACGCAAAGGCTACTAGTGATATAAATAGTAGTTTTGAATTTTGGTCAATTGACTAGGACAATACTTGATCTGGCACCCCCTATACTATCTTCCACACCCTAACAACGGTAGGACTTTTGAGAATCAACGAATTTAACCCACCATGGTCCTCTTTATATGGCGGGCCTTTTTAGGAATTTAAAAAATGCAAGCCACGAGTTCTTGACACTGAACCTTAGACTACCTTAATCGCGAAAAACAATCGGTAAGGGCGTCAAGACGAGTTCACTATGATTCATGTAGGGAAAGGTAGGCAATTTTAATTGAAGAAGAAATGGGAAGAGCAGGCGGAAGCAGCAGTCGTAAAATTTCGATTAAGTTGAAACAAATGTAGATGAGCATTATGGTTTTACCCTTTTACAATTTTAATAATAAATTTTAGAACTACAAAATCTTCGTGAGAGCATGTTACACTTATTTCTAATGAATTGTCATGGGTCAAAAAATGGGGTTTTAGTAGTTGGCTATGTGTCATGGCATAGATAAAGGTTTTCAATTTTGGGTTAAAGTGTAAATTTGGATTTACTGACCGGAATCGATCGCCAAACAACTTAATTTAAATGCTGGTATATTTTACTATTGTTTTATTTCTTATAAATATTTCTTCATTTTCATTGCGAAATTCCACTTTGTAATTTCTCGTCACACCTATCACTAAATTAAGTTGCTTGAAACCTAATCTCGGCTGCTGCTTTCGGGGGATTTTGAGTACATGTATTGTATCACATTCGATAAAGACATGCATTCAAATCTAAAACAAACATACTCATTTCAAACTGAGTATGTTTACGGGATCATTTTTGAGTATGTATTTTTTCTCCGTGTACTGATACATTTATAATATTACGATATATCATTGTACATACTTATTTTATCTTTGAAGGGATAACTTCCTTACGCGCGTTTTGCTGGAGAATAAACTTGAATTATGCGTATTAAAAAGAAAAGCATTCTTACGCTCAGGTTTGTAACGCTCGTAACAATGGTAACAATGCTACTGAATCATTTGGGTTTAATGAGTCGTGTATCGGAAAAATTCATGTAGTGAAATGTGTATCAGAATATGGACAAATAATTCTAATGGTTCTTTTTATATTTCACTATATCAAAAAATTTAGAGAAAACTATTGAATTCATTCACAAAGATTTAGTTACCTACACTGATGCCGGATCAACTCTTCTGAACAAATTGCCTATTATTTTAAGTGGGGATTTTATTATAGATTTTATACGAAAGACAAATCAAAGCCATTAGTAGATTTTTTTAAAATCAAAATTCATTTAATTATGTCCAATGATCCAAATAAAAGCACGGCAAAGTACGAAAGATATTTAAACAATTTTGAATCTTAAGTATTTGTAATCTATTTCAGCTACCATATACCTATTATTTCCCCTTCTTAGAACACAATTAACTCACAAATATGATTGAATATTTCACAAAAAAAGTATTACTTTACGTGTGTGCGGACATATGAATAAATAATAATTTTATACGACAATACTAATATACCCTTGTTTTATATTCACCTAACAAATCCCTGGAACAACATTATAAAATTTGAAGTTATCACGTCTATCGTGTGGTCATAAGCACACACAAACTTTTTTTATTATACAAGAATTATTTTGTATGCTTCCTTTCAGAAAACAACAATAATATTCTTTATTTTTCAACTTTTCAGTGAACTCGCAGACCTTAGGTAGGGTTATCACGTCCCACAGTTTGAGAAACGCGGAAATAAAAAAAATGCATGCATGGGGCTTCAGTATCATATGAGAGGCGTTTATTTACCCTTTTTGCCTACTATATAATCAGACAACTTTACTTAAGGAGTAAAATAAAGTCGTGCGTCGGAGGAGACAAACAATTATTAATTTTTTATTTTTAAAAAGTGTCGAATGAGTTGTGAATTAATGATCTAGTCTTCAATCCATTTCCTGGGTCTCGCTCAAGCGAGAAAAAAAAATTGTAGCAGAGTTTAATGATTTTGATGGTTCTTACAGAGAATAAAGGCACATTTCGACGTACTGTAAATCAATGGGCTTAGAGATTTGGAGCTATGATGGGAAAGTAAGTGATTCCTTATGTTATAAGGAAGGAAATAATTACTCGCGAAATCCATCAGTCTGAAAAATGGATTATCCGCTGTGCGTTGATGAACCACTTCGAATACGCTTCGACGCTTTGAGTAATGAAATCAAATGTTTTTTTAAAAATGTTTGTTAGCGGTTTTAGTTATTTAGCTAAAATAAATACTTATATATTTGATTTAGTGAGACATAGAACTATTGGGATTTGTTTTAAGACAATTTAATATTTGTCTTATTTTTTAAAATTTTTGTTTTGTGTTTTTTTTTACTTGTTAGAAATGTTTTATTCGTTGAATACGACATTTTAATACATTTTACCATTTTTTTAGTTCTTCAGATTTTTCTTTTTTATTATTTCATAATGTCGGAAAGGTCCTATTCAAATACAAAGTCTTTCTTATAGATGTAAAACTAATTAAATTATTCAAGAACTTTTAAATAGAGTCGATGTTGAAAAAATATGCAACACTTACAGAAGTATTTACCATGAAAATATTGACATAAGTGTATGCATATTATGTATTTTTTTGTCTTCGTTTTTACCCATATATTATATAATTCAGTTGTTGAGTTTTCTTTAAATTTTATTAATAGTTCATAGATCTTTTATGTTTTTTTTTTTTTTATAGAAGTAAAAAAAAGCATTCGTTTGCGTCTCTTCATCTAAGATAATATTTTTTTTGATAAATCTTCGTTGCGATACTTAAATTAGTTTTATTTCTTGCTATTAGTGAAATGTATATTCCGTCTGCTATCCAGCATTGTTTGGAATCTATCACTGATGTCATGTTTAGTTTCTAGTTGGCAAGGTGTGTGTGTCTGACGCAGGTGCCGTAAAAGTTTCTAGTACAAGATGTGATTCATAAGAGAGTGTTTTAGACTATGGGATTAAGTAGAATTATTATGACCACTTGACACTTACAGAGATCAACCTTAACTTCTCATTGGTCCTGTTAGTATTTCAATTAGCTATTAAAAGGGAATGCAGGAATAGTGAAGAATCACTTGTACGGTGTTGCTTGCAAAGAAAAGGGGACGCTATTTAGTTGAGTTTGAATGCGATATGATTGTAGGTGCCCGCAGCTTCGGAGCCAGTGTCAGCAAAAGAGCTGTGCTTACAAAGTGTTCGAGAAGTTCTTATTGTCTATAGAGAGAGGATTACTAAACAGAAAACCAAGTATCAAAGTCAAGTTTGTGATCGTTACAGGCTACTGAATGCTTATTGGGAAAGGAGAATTTCAAAAGTTCTTCAATCCAATTGAACAGCAGTCTTATGTCGAATTGCTGGGAGTCTTAATCAATGAGCAACTGTGAAAGGTTTTTGAAGAATTCTTTGCAGTCCACTACACTTTATAAGCTATGTTAGACAACGATCTGTTTGAAAGTCTCTTCTGAGAACACTAGCATAAGTCTTCAGTTCACAAAGGAGCACGAGGAGTGGTCAGTAGTTGACTGATAATAAGTCTTATGAACAGCGTTTTTTAGTTACACCCTGCAAGTAGCAGAGGATACGAATATTAAGAAAACAGAACGGATTCATTGATACAACCTATCTTGAAAAACTTCTTCAAGCTGGGGGATATGATTTGTGGATGTTTTCATGGCATTGCATGGGTACTTTGATACGTGTGGAAGAAGTGGAAATGCTCGAGAATAATTAAGGTTTAAATGCAGATCAAGTGTATCATTTTATGTTAATGGTATCCTCTGCAGAGAGATCGATACTTTTAGCAGCAGAATGTTCCCGTTCGAACATCTGACACTATACTCAGATGGTATGAAGCGTATGACAGATACTTTACGTAGCTTATTTAACCTTCTTAATAACCAGATCTCTATCCAATTGAGAATCAAATGACGAGGAGATTGAGATGAGATCGAACGAAGCATCATACATCTGGATCCAGAACCTTTCAATTTGAATGTACTACAAAGCGTAATTTATCGATATCTCATAGAGTCCATGCCTCAAAGACTCCTTGCATTAAGGATAAAATGTAATTTGATGTTGTATTCAAGGAGTGGTCATAAAAAGTTTATCTCTCTGTGTACATATGCATCTAATAGTTCTAGGTTGCATATGCTAATATCCAATGTTCATTACTCGGGATGCTTTTTCAGTAACTTGAATAATTTTGCGGCCCCCGCAACATTCAGTACAACTTTATAAAATACGACTATTATGTACAATATTTAGTTTTTAGAGGATTTTTTTTAAAACCTATAACTGTTTCTGTTTTATCATGTTGCTTCTGTTACATCGAATCTTTTTTTTTTCGAAATTGAAATTCATTTTACATAAAAATCGAGATGAAACTTAATGGATGTAAACCCTCAACATAAATTATGATACGTAAATACATGCAATGGAATCAAATTTCAATTAAAATAGTTAAGTAAAAGCGTTAAGAAATAAAAATATCTCACTAATTAAATAAATAAAACAGTATTTGGTATTTGCATTATCATTATCATATTATCTTTGTTTGTATACATGAAAATCAATGAAAACAATAATATATCGATCTGTTTTAAATGTTCACTCCTATAAAAATTTCTAATGGGTCTAAATCGAATATAAAGATATATATATATATATATATATATATTTACTGTGAATACTAGTAGGCTATAATTTTATCGTTATATATTATCAGTATAGTGATTTTATTTGTAATATTTAAATTTCTCCAAATATTATTCTTTCCCTTCCCCTCGGCACTTTGTATAGACAAATTACAGGTGAAGGTTGGCTAGCCCTAAAAAATGTTTAAACCTGCAATATTGTTTCCTAAGGCCAGGAGTTTGTTTTTGTACTACTGTGCCTATTTTTTCATATTTTGAATAGTTATACTTAGGTTGTATATATATATATATATATATATATATATATATATATATATATATATATATTATATGCAGCCCGCGGGATTATAATGTTTCTCCGAAGTGGCCTGCGAGGTCATTTGGGTTAACCGCTCCTGCGTTAGAACATGGTTTGACTGGTCTGTCTGTTGTTCATCAAAATAGTTCTTTTGTCTGCGAGTGTACTTAGCAGAAAAGAAATTCTAGAAGCAGGTGGAAGGTTTGTAATAATAGCAAACATTGTGCTGACTGTACCATATACGAGTATGTTTAGCCTTGGATTAGATACATTTTACCGTAAAGCATACATTTTATTCAGGATAAAAAAATATGCGTATTTACACTTCTTACTTTTCTTGTGTATTTAATATGTGCTTATATTGAGAGTAAAATAAATCATTTTATTTGTACATACTTAAAAAAATAAAAGCGGTATAGTATTTTTAAGCAAAAAATCATCTCTTTGTTTACAAATAGTCAGGAATATTTTTCCTAATAAAGGCAACAGAAAAACTTTTTTAAAATAATTCAAAGTACCAAAACATGTTCGTCGAAAATATTCTCCTTGTTTTACTATCAGCTCTAAAACGCACTTTAAATAACAGTTTAAAAAGTTTCACATTTTAAGGAGAATTTTAATGTAATTTAGTGCGGCAATTCTCCGTCTAACGCAGAGAGAAACGTGCTAAATTGGTTGAGATAAAACCGCACGCCAACGCATTTTTGAAAAAGTGGAATTTTTTACGGCTTTTTTGGGAACACTTCAAATACGACTGTGTTATCTACAGAAACAGAGGAGTAATTTCACTTTCTGGAATGAGTTTTACAGGTTTAAATCTTCTGTAATACATCTCAAAGCAACACTCAAGTAACGTTGGATTTTTTTATGATTTATCGTGTAGCCTCGAACCAGGTTTTTAAAACATTTTAATATTAACTGTATGTTTAGATATGAAGAGCTGTTTCTGCTCTGCAGTAAAAATTAGACATAATTCTTTTTAAAATAACATCTAAAGTCAATACAGTGAAAAATTTAAACTGAAGTACGTATTAAAATAATTATTGTTGTCAGATTTTTAAGAAAATGCGTTTTATAGCATACATTTTAACAATAGCTATTTCCGTCATTCATTTAATCAACATTTTAAAGGGGACGTAAAAATTTCGGAGTTTTCTATTAATCTCGTTATATCTATATAATATATTGGGATAAACTGTGTAACCGCATATAGGAGAAAATGACTCGCTCGTTTACTCACTGGCTACAAGATTTCTAAAACTACTGCACATACAAACTTGCAATTTGACAGAACTATTTATTTTGTTGAGAGGATAGATTCCTTACGAAAGGGTTGTGCAGTAATCGACTTCCAGGGTGCTCAAGGCACGGAAAAGACAAAAATTCCTAACTAAAAAAAACTACATTCTTGAAATTCGTCAAGCAAGTATCTTTCGTTTTGCAGATCTCCGATATGAACATGTTTTACAGAAATAACCTGCCAAGAGGGGGAAGAGGGGAAGGTGTTTTATAGTCAAAAATTTCCTTTTTTGAACTATTAGATCTACAGACTTGAAATTGGACATGCATGTTTATTTTTTCAGTAGGGATCCGCTATGAACGATTTTTATGCAAATTGACTTCCAGTGGGGGGTAGTGTGGCCGCAAAAATTACATATACCTTAGATGTGGAAGTTAATTTGCATTTTAAATCAATATATAAGAATGTTATCAACATATGTGAAATGTTTAATACATTCGGAAGCTTAATGCTATGGCCTACATAGCACAGTAACTTTAAAACAATATGCAGCCGTACAACATTACGAAATACTCAACGAAGCGGGTGAGAAAGGTCTAGCAGATAGTTATACAACAATGCATTAACGACTTAGGCAAAGAGGGAAGAATGGAAATACATTTAAGCCAGTATTCTGCTGTATCCCTTTAAATGAATTTGGGATGTAGCAATTTAGATTATGATGAAGGAGTGTAGTTGTAAGAAGGGTATCGTGAATGAACTGCCGCAAGTATGATTTTCGTGAAGATTATAATAGTTCCAGCGTGTGTCTGACAAATTAATGAAAAAGTTTTACTTCTAGATGTTAATGAAAGAGAGCGTCATTCTAATTTTTATACCTTAGATTGGTTTGCTAATACTAATAAGGGATGAGACAATAATTACAAATTTGATATATTAGTTTTTTTACAGGTATACTCGAAATTAATCTAAATATTTCAAGTATAATTAAATTTTTCAACAAAACTTTAGGAATAATAAATAGGAAAAACGTAATAATTCAATTCTAGAACAAATTATGTTACTTATAAGAATATCTTTTTTTCACTAACATTGACTTTTTTAAGTATTTTATTTTATAAATATAAGAGATACACTATCGCATAAGACAAAATGTTCTTTCTCTACTTCAATTCTTGAATAATAAAATAGTACTTAAAATGGTAAATTCTTAAAATAAACAGAGCTTTTAAACTCTGCTCACCTTTAAAATGTTTTAATTCGATACTGAATAACCATTTATGAACTGAAAAATGTTTTACAGATTATGAAATGGCAGTAAAAATCGAAGATGGAAAGTTTATTGCATGCGCTCATAATTAGAAGGATGTATTAAAATACCATTCTTTTTTTAGTGTACTAGTTTGAAGTTCCACTGCTCATTTCAACTGCCACTCTTCAGGTTCTCCATAGAGTTGCAAACTTTCATTCTAAGAGATGCAAAACATTCATCATATCATATAAGCTGTATTTACATAAGTGGAGCGAAAGGTTTCCCTACTTTCAAAAGCACATCGCTTTGTTGCTTAAAAAACTTTTTCAAAGCAAAAATAAGAACTATTCATTCCAATAAACGCAGGATCTAGCAAAAGTCGAAAAAGAAATGATTTCTCTGTGACCTTCTTTATTCTTCAGAGGAAAATGTGTCCCCACTCAAAATATAAATCATTATTTAAAGATGATGGATTGAACCGCACTTTTCTCGCCTGGGTTAGATTTGATAACGATTGTTTTCTTCGGGAGGTTTTTCCTTTAGAGGCTTAGGTGGAAAGCAGACAATATTGGTTTTTAAAGTTTAATTTAGTGGCTAAGGCTACCGTGAACAGTACAAAAATCAAAGATTGTTTTAGGAAATAATTAAGTTTCATAAGATCAAATGTAGAAATGCTCGTGGTTTAGGTTTGGTATGAAATAATCGGGACTGCTCACTGAACTACCAGTTGATGCTTGAGTGATTGAATATTAACGTCGCACTGTTCAGCTACACGAGGGCTTTTGGCGACGGACCACGTAATTTTGAACCATGGTCAAGTGACGTGGACGACACCTGAGCTGGCACCCCCCTCTCCTGAGGACGTTTCAGCTCTCGACAGATTTAACGTGCATCGCTGCCCTACACGGCGGGTCTTTAGTGGTACTGGGCTCGAACCCGTGACAAAGCAAGCCACGGTCCGATACCTATACCACTCGGCTACCGCGGCCACCCAGTTGATGCTTGACCTGCAAGCTTCACGCTACACGTAAGGGTATAAATATGCGAATTTTGTCCTCTTTCGTTACACAATATAAATATATTATGAACATATAGGGTTTCCAAAAGGTATGGCTGTACTTTCAAAGATGAATTAAAAATAAACAAATAATTTCGCTGGCTGTTTATTAGGTTCTAAAAAGAAAATGTTCAAGTTTTTCGGTTTGATGAAATACAACGTAAATGAAGCAACCTCGACGTTTTCCAATATTATTGTTTCAAAACGACTTCAACGTGAGAAAAAACGTAAGTTGGAGCAAGTTTAAAACTGTTAAAATATGTACAGCGTAATATAGCGTAGCGTAATATGTATCTAACTATAACCGAAGTCCACTTCTAAGATCCATAATATTTAAGTGGCAAGAAAGATTTATGATGATAGAAAGCGTAATGTCAAAAACAAAATCTGGTCACTCTAGCAGAAAGTGAAATGATGTTACCCGTATAGACACACATTAAAATCGGGCAATAAACATTGTAAAAAACTACTTTCAATTTAACTTTTTTTATTGAACAGAAACAACCATAAGTGAAAATTTTATTGCTTCACTTACAATTAGAATTTGAATACACAATCATACTTTTCAAGCACTCTTTTTTAAAATAAATGCATAAATTTTTTTCAGCCATACATTCCTATCTTAAAGATGATTTGTTCTTGTTTTAAACTGCTCTTCTGCATTTGAGTTGAATGCATAATCGCAGTATTAAGTATTTTTATATTAAATCTGCATGGAATTTTAAATAGTTTACAGCTGCATAATTTTTCTTTATAAAAGCAAGTACCGACTTTTTTTTTAAATTATTCACTTTTATTGTTTATCAAATTTTTTCAAACAACACCACATACAAGTTGAAATTTAAGTCCAGCACACAACTCATAAATATTTAAGACTTTGAAATATTATTTAATAATTTGTTTTAAAAATTAGAATGTGTTTCACATTGATCATCATGCAAGATTTATTTTAAACTTGCTTAGAATAATTCATGTAACGCTATTTTCATATTAATTGCTCTATTGTTCACTTAAAAATGTGTAGTGAATGTAGCAATAGTCTTTTTTTAAAACGAATATTTAAATATTTGGAAAACAATATTTGTTATACAAATTTAATTAAAATCTCAGATTATTTCCTAATATTCTGAATTTTAGCAAAAATAGAATATAAACAAAATCAGAATTGTAATTACTCTTACGTTTGTAATTTAATTAAAATAGGAAATTTTTAAGGATTAAAAAGGAAACTTATATTATTAAAATTATATATTATTCAGAAAGCAAAGTTTTTGTTTTCTTTGTAACTTTAACTATTATTCCCTTTGCAGACAATGAAATAGAAGTATTTAATTAATAGAAATGAAAAATATCTCCTTTCCTTCTACATATAAATAGAGAAAGAGAGGGAAAATATGCATTTATAATCATTACTCATTTATTACAGAATAAAACTATTGCCTTGGTATTTATTGATATTTCAAAAGATATACACATAATAAATGGAATAATTAAAATATAATAATATTTATTTCACTGATTTCTGTGATAAATCACATATTTAATAATACTCTTCAAAATGCACAGATTATGAAACTGTAGATCAGTCTCCAATTTTTATCCGTCGGCAACTGAAGTCGAATTCTAATATAATTTTATAAATAAAAGATAGCAATATTAAACATGAAAGAAATTAAGAATATATATCGGCAAAAACCTTCATAAGAAAATATCATGAATGAATGAAAAATAAACTGCTTTTTTATTCTGCTAAAATGTTTACATTTCCATTAAATTAAATTAAGTTAATCGTAAAAGTAATCCCTTGGTGTCAGAAAAAAGGCAATTTGTAGGATTAAATATGGTTCTAGAAGATTTGAAATTATAATTGTGACTTGAAAAAAACACACTTTTTTATCTTTTGCTGGAACTTTTGTTTTACAAAAAATTACAAGTGCTATCTTAATAAATTGTAAAATTATTTAACAATACAATTATCGTTATTAATTATTATTGCATGTGGTTCAATTTTTGTAGAGCTGCCTCACTGGCTCACGGAAGCTTCTGGCATAAGGACGTTTTGAAACAGCGTAGACTAGTCCAATCCATGCTTTTTTTGACTTTCTTTGTTTACCCATCGTTACTATAGCTACTCGTCATAGTCTGATTCCGCGATACTCAAAGTGCGACCCACCGAGTCTTTTTAAGTGGCCCGGTCATAATCCATTGCTCGGTGGGAAATTTACTTATTTAAAAATATTGTATTAAAAATTTGGTGATAAATTATTTGTCAAGAAATCAAATATGTAAATTTTGCTTTTTGCTGTCGGTGTCGTACGGGTACCAATTGATATCATTTTTCTCTTTGGAACGGTTACGGTTAGTGATAACAGAAAACAGTAGAGTAGTGACCATTTTATGGGTGGAACTAATTTTTAACAGCTTTTACATCTTGTAAGCGAAAAATATTCGAAAAAAAATAATAATCGTTTCAAGGGTTCAATCGTTGGGAGGTTGACTTTTTTAGTGAAAAATAAACATAGATTGGTTATTGTTTTATTTGTCACGAAAGGGCTGTATTTAAAAAACATCAATAAACAGGCATCATTGAATAATACTTTTCCTAGGAGGTCTCTTTCGAGAAACGATAAATAGACTTTCTTGAATCATCTTTGCGACAGCAACAAAATATTTTGTCAGTGGAAATGGTAACAAACAGTGGTAACAAATGCATCCCATGAAGATCGTGTTCCTTAAATGTTTCTAATTTAGTGTTGGTGGCAAAAATAAAAACTTTAAAAGTAATAATTATAAAATGCAAAACTGAAGTTAAAATATTTTGATCAATATTCCACCTTTTAAGTTTCCACCGTTATCTTGATCTTAAAGCATTTCTCTTCGCCCCTCCCATTTAGGCGCATGTTGCGGCCCGCGTGAAAGAGCTGACATATGTATGTTGTCCAGAATAAAAAAGGGTTGAGTACCCCTGGTCTAAATGATGCCACAAGATAGCGGGTAGTTGGAAGGCCCTTCACAGGCTACCTGCTGTTGAGACCTTCGGGGTTTCGTGAAGTGTGTTGTCAGTTCGTTGTTGTATGGTCTGCGGAAACAGTTCATAGAGATAAGAGCAGTGGTCCGCCGTCCTGGACAAGGCCATAAAAGGGCGACAACACAGTACCGCTTTTTGAGACTCCTAGTTAAAATATGTAGCATCGATTCAACTGTCTAACGACTTGTATCATGCAACAGGAACATTCTTTTCACACCTAAAATTGCAATGAGCTTTTATGAGGCGCTATGTGGTATGTAACCCTTTGTCTGTGAACCACAGAAATATTTGTAGCATGTTGCCGAAAACACCTGTCTTGGAAGGAGGAGGGTTGATGACAGGTTCTCTTCAGTAACGCTATTTAGAATGGACAGAGATGTGTTCTCTTCTGGAGGGATACCTGGAGTCGATATCGGGCCTATGACATTGTCTAAAAGGACATCTAAGGTCGAAGTGGTCTGATGTTCTGGGAAGGCATCATGTCATAAGGGCTTATCGACCTTCATGTGTTTAATAGAGGTACTCTCAGTAGTACAGTGACGAGATCTCTGCAAACTTTATATCTTTTTAAGCGATAACGCACGCCCACAGAGGGCTCAGTTAGTGGGTGAGTCCACCAATTGGAGTATATTCAACGATTGGAGGAGCCTGCAACGTCCCTTGACTTTAATCCCATTAAACACGCATGAGACGTTATTGAATGCTCAATTTCTGCTTGACATCCAATGGCATCGGTATGTTTAAGAGTGCCCTGGTGCAAGAGTGGTGTGGTTGCCACAGGGGTTGATAAAGTTCTGGTAAACAGTATGAAACATTATTGTGAGAATTGTGTAGTTATTTGAGGTCCCTTATTTACCCTATTAGACATGCCTTTCTTTGACTTACTGTGTGCCTTTCAGCTGCTTTGCAGGGCAAAAAACAAGTTTCCATATTTAAGGGAGAGTTGTGCCCATTTTTATTTTCTCATATATTGGACTTATATCGCAAGAAATTTTGATCAGGTTTGGCTTTATTTTCTTCGTTAATTTTTAACTAATCTTCTTAGGCGTCTTTCTGGGGAATATAAATTCGCGTTTATTTCCTATCAACTCCAAAAAGAAGTAGGGAATATTTAAATTAGATAAGGTATTTAAGTCGAGGGTTGCGAGATAGCAAGAGAGATGATGGTAGGCTATTGAGCCAATAACGTCAAAAATGCAAAACTAGTAGATTCAAAGAGATTAGATTCGTGAAGACGTCGTGCTGCTAGACGTACCAGAAAGGTGATATAAGCCAGCGGTAAATAGAATTCACGTACGCTTAAAGTAAGCCTCAGTTTGAGCTACTTAGTTAAAGTTAATGACAGTTAAGAATTCGAATACGTGTGTTTCTCGGATCTCCTATTTCGGTAAACCTTACTTGAGTTGAGCTAGATTAGTAATTAATTGTATTCTTAGTAATTTAATTTAATATAAAGGCAAATCCCTTTAAACGACGTAACATTATTATATTATATGTTATCAGAGATTTTTGAGGAAATTATAACAAAATAAATAATAATATTATTCAAAATGGCTCTTGGTGGTTCTTTGCCTTAAATTAGTCTTGGTGTTCAAGGTGTGAACCAGGGAGGTAGGTACAATTTTCTTTTTATTGAGAAAAAAAATTTGTTTCATTAGTGTATATAAATTTTTACAACATTAAATGCAATTAATATATTTACTACGGTTTATTACTTTAAACTTTGTTCTTATTGCTCCCTTATATATTCCTACTACCATAAATTACTATACATTAAAGTTTAAATAGAATGATAAGGGAAATTAAGTAAGTTAGTATATGTCAAGCGCATCATATTCAAGATTGCGCATTCATCAAGCGCATACATCATATTCTGGATTAATCATTTAAGAAAACATATTAGTTAATTAACATCTTATATCTGTTTTAATTTATGTAATTTATTGATAACTGTTTCAAACAATTAACTGGCTCAAAATATTTCAATAAATCATATTTAACTAAGGACTCAAAATATCATTAAATGCTTCGGAAGATGTTTTAATATATATAATTAAAGACCTAAAGTCAATCATCCATTAAATACGATTTAATACACCTAGGTATACATAATTTATATACTAAAAGGTTTATCTTGGGTTTTAATTTTAAAAATATTTTTAACTACAATTTAATGTTTATTTATTTGATTATAAATAAAATGCAAATTATAAGTGACAATGATTCACGAATCCATGGGAAGTAAATTTTGAATTCCACACTGAACATTCCAGGAACTTCTCCAAATGAATATAATCATGTGAATGAAGCATGTTGTCTAATTCATGCAAATTAAGAAATTGGATGAAAATATTTTAGAAATCAAGTTTAATTTATCAGGGCCTTTTAAATATACTGTTGTAATTGAAACTGTGACTAAGCGAGAGAGAATTAACTTCAAGTCATACTATTTATTTCGGAGGAAATAAAAGCTTAATTGTTGACTGAAGCTTTTTTTAAAAAATTTATTAGTAAATTTCTTTTTTTAACAGATGATTTTATGCAGATATTTAGAAAAGTGAATCATCGATACTTTCCCGAAAGGGAAGATTAATTTCTTTCTGAAACTTAAATTGTTTCATTAAAAAGCTGATATCATTTAAAAAAATTAAAGTCCTCTATAAATTAAATTAGAGCGATAGTCAAATATATTCTAGGAATAAATCTAGAAAAATGGGCATTTTTTAAGTTATGTTTGTGTTCCTATATTCATAAAACAATATTTTTAAATTTAATGTATGTGAATGAAATATATGTAATACCCTTAGGGATTTTTTTAAATAATAATATAATTTAATAAATAGTAATTACTTAATTACTGGGAAATAATTTTGAAACTTGTATCTTGTTTATTTGTTTGATAATGAACGACGATAAAGTTATATCAGTGACATCAATTAATAGCCCAAAATAAGTCTTTTACAGCTATAACCTGGATAAAATGCTTTATTCGAAGAAAACATAAGTATTTTTTAAAAATTACTATGCATAATTTGGGTTGAAATCCATGTTCACAAAATTAATGCTTGTAGTCTCATTTTCATTATTTTTAAATAATTGTAAAAATTAAATTTTTTTAGTTATAAACTCAAACACAGTGGCACAACGGTACATGAGGGCCAGGGCCCACCCCAGTATACGTGACCATTGGGCGCTGAGGTGCATGAGCAGATGTCCCGATCAGGTGATCAGTCTCAAGCGTGCCCCCTGGTGTTCAAGTCCCCAAGCAAGTTTGGTACTCATTTATCGACTCACTGCGGTAGGGATGAAAGTCTGAGTCGACTTTGCCAAGCACGGGAATAGAACCTGGACTTGTGGAGTGGAAGCTCAATACGCTACTTCTCGACCACTGAGCCTTAAAATGTTAGCCATAGGAAAACTAATAAATGTCATACCAAATCTACAAGTATTTATAGCACAAAATTTACACTGAAAAAAATTTCTATTCACTATTATTGTATATAAGAATGTTTTTTTTCCGACGTCAAATAAACCTTTTAGTGCAAATATATTGAATATCATGAAATGCATATATGCCAAAAGTAAAATAGTTTAGTAGTACAATAACAAATTCTTATTTTAGGGAATGAAGATTGTTTAACATTGCATAGTTTTAAAGCCAGGCAACCTTTTCCTGTGTATATATTAATAGGCAGAGAGGCTATATATATATATATATATATATATGTTACTTTAAAATTTTTTGAATCATAATAAATCTTTTTATTTCTTACCTCTATAAAGAGTTATTAATAGTTGCAATCCTGGTAAAAATTACTCTGCATAAATAATCTATATTCACTACTCAATTGCTCTACTTTTACAAACGCCGAAACTTTCATGCTTAGATTTTTGTTTAAAAGGAAGCAATGAAGAAATTTTCATTAGCCTCAATATTGCACATCATTCAAAATCCCTGATGATTATCCAAAATTAATTAATGAAAGCCTCTAGAGAATATTATCGGTCTCCTGCCTCAGAAAAGCATTTAATGATGATTCGAAAAGGGTGTTGAAGCTGAAGTGGTTCCTATTTGCAGAGAGAAGTGGATTTCAAAATCTAAGCAAACGATAATTTTAGGAAACTTTTGGTAGAATTTAAGTAAAATCATGTTGTTCAGAAACAATAAGATTTGTTTTTTTTTCTAGAATAAAAAAAAAATCCCTATAATCAAGTTTATAGCGAGTGTTATGCAACAGTTTGCTCTGCGATGGTTTTCATTTTATTTTTATTAAATGTTCCTAAGACTTAAATAATTTATGCTGTATGTGTAAACACGCATTTTCTAAAATTTAATGCTTAGTCTAAAACGTATTCAGTTTTCTATGCGCATAATTCTGATTTTTTTCTTTCACTCTTCTATGAACTAAAAAAAAAAACACTTTTAATAAATATATAAGTTTTTAAATCCAAACAAATTTTGCATAGTTTCAAATTATTTAAATATTAATTTATACAATTTATACATAAAATTGATTTCCTTATGCTTTTGTATGTTTAGTTTCGCATTTATTGTTTTACCAATACATATACAACTCTCTCTAATTAAATCATTAACTATTTTTAGAGTAAAAAAATCCTACAATCAGGTTTACCAATTAGAAGTTCCACGAAAGCTACTAAACAGAAAATTATAAATAGCATAATAAAAAATACTAAAACCAACTTTATGTATTAGGAATGTACGCAATATTATTCGAATTATTTATGAATGATTTCTTATTTGAATTTTATTAAGAGTTCACTTTTTCATTTTTTTAAGTGTTTGATATTAAAATGTATCTAATTGTTGAAATCGTTCAAGTGGTTATTATTATCCCATAATTCAACGGCAAATTCCATGAATTAAAAAAGAAAATTTATCACTCGAAATTATTTTCAGCATCGTTATCAAAATGAAATTCCCATGGAAAATGTCAAAAGATTATTGATGAATCTCGCAATACAATTTGGAAGGAAATAAAAAAAAGGAGTTTTTTATGCAGATACTTTTCATTCTACTGTGAAATATTAGTCTCATAAAAAAAGTTAAGAACACACTTTTCTATTTCTCTAAGGTCACTCCGAATTCTGAATCTTAATGGAGTTTTATAACCGACTGAACTTAACCCGTCCGTTTCTCTGGTTATTTCATAATTATGTATAACTATATATTGTTTTTAAACTGGTGAGATGTCTAAGTCCTAGAATTAAGTCTTTGATTATATTCAAAAATTTCCGTACGTCCTTCTTCCTTAGGTTTGAAAAGGGTAAGGAAGCACATAATTATATTTTATAACCACTGTAGCCCTTCCCCAGTTGAATTCCTGGAAACCAATTTTTACTGCTTTGTATTCACGTCAGAAACATGCTTCCAAAATTTCTAGTTCTAAACTGGGAGAATTTTCACCTATGCCCTTTATTTAAACCATACCCATAATCCTGAAACCGTAATGATTATTATAATTCTTGTCGTAATCATAATGATCATAAATCACCTATTTCCACAAATCTTTAATTAGCAGGCATCTACTTCCCGAAAGCTTACACTCACCCCATGCTTATTGAATGACAGATATGCAAGTGCACCGCATTTGTAAATAAATTATTTTTATTCTCCCCCTCCCCTCCCCCACCTTTTCTCTGGAGAGTCAACTACTGCAAAACGTGTTCTTAGTCGATCTCTGTTTAAGAAAAGATAACGGTACGATAATTCAAAAACATAAATTTTTATGTATAACCTTTTCTTAAGCTTTTGTAAGGCTGTGAGGCATTCAGCCGTGGGTGATTACTTAATCCTAAGTTATCTTCGTGACCTAGAGGTGTGAGGTTGAATGAAGAACCAGGCGTTGCCATGATCTTAAAATGTCTTTATTAAGATCTTAACTTAAACACTAACAATGACAATATTTATATTATAACTTAGCGGATCTGAGGTGAGAAAACACACAATACGTATTACCAAATAAGCGCGATCTTAACCACTATATTTCACTTTCCCGTCCATTCCTAATCTTTATTTATATCACAGTTACTAAAAGATACTAGAACTATCCTACCTCAATCTCTTGTTTAACCGCAACCCTCTCGGATCCTAAACATATTATGTTTATCTGGCGTGGAATCGTATCCACCTTGACTTGATCGTTCTGTCACGGATAGTTTCACACTCAATGACAGATTTCTTCTCTTCGGGCGCTTAAACCGGACTAGCATAATCACTCCCCAATAGGCCATACGCTTACGTTAAACTTCTGCTATTTAAAAGGTTTCTAATTGGCATGTTCACGTTTCGCTTCTGGATTTGGTTGGAAATAATTTGCCTTTTTTGGCTCCAAAATAACTCGAGAGGAATTTTTAGTAGAAAACGCGATGAGCCCGTCACAAAGCCCCTTGGAAATAAATTTTCGCAAAAACTGTTTTGGATCTATACTCAACAAAGGAAACATTTCCTTTTATCAAGTAGTCCCCGCAACTCCCAATGGAAGAGAATTTCTATTAAACCCTTCTTCGTAGACAGCTGTTTAACAAATAACCATGCTTACCAAATTTCAAATCTGCGGGCCTAACTGTTAAAAAAGGGGATTTTTATGTGTATACCCCAACTTAACACTAGCAACAACCCTTGGGAATCGAATTCCACAAAAACCGGTCTTAGATTGTCTATACTCAACAAAAAAAAGTTGCATGCTTAGAAAATTTTAAGTTTCTATGTGTAATACTTCGGGAGATTTCGAAAGGAACCAGTGAGGTATCTATGTGCAATATTATTTTTTTATTTATTGTTGAACAAGTATAGTATGCTGTTTATTTTTATGTTAAAACACCTAAAAATGACGCAAAATTAATGCATACATAATGAAACTGTAAATCTGAATTATTCACCTGTGTTCTCTAACTCTGCATACATATTGAAAGAATCGGATTGCTTCAAAATTACCCAACCATGCGGCACTCTGAATCATGTTGGTAGATTGGTTTGGCACGCCACAGCTAAAAGGTTGCCGACCCCTGGTAGACATTTTTTGGAGCAGAAGTATTAATATGTATTTTTAAATGTTTTTCTTCAACTTCATTGTCTGGAAATTAGCGCATTAATAGAGTTTGAAGTGCATATAGGTACCCGCTACTAATTGGAACGATGTTGAGGAAAGTATGTGCGCGTTACTTACAATCAACCCTTCGGAAGAAGAGAATCGTGATATTTAAATTAACTTACTACATATAGGCGAGGTTTTCTAGCTTGAGGAGATAGTAAGAGAGAAGATATACTCGAGTCAGGTGAGATTGCTATGAAGGTATAATATTAGAATTATTGCAATTTCTTTTATTGATTACAGATACCCAAGGGTTATTGCACGGAATTAAAAAGCGTCGTACATAAAAATTATCGAATTTGAACAATTACCCTACAGATTTGAAATTTGAAAAGCAAGTTTATTTCAATGTGTAGAGACCCGCTGATTATAGGCCTTCGGAAAAAACATTTCTATTTTAACTTTCAGAGGTGTCTGTATACAAAAAACTGTTTTTGAATTAACTACAGATCTGAAATTTGGTACTCGTGTTTCATATGTTAAGTGAAGTAGGAAACCTCTATATCGACAATGTTAAATTGGCTGTTTTCGATGTATCTTTTCTCAAAAACCTTTATGTATACATGTTTGAAATTTCTCATGTAAATAAAATATACCTTTCTCATTGTACTGAAATGCTGAAATGAGCTTTTAGCTCATTTTGAATTTTTTCATAATTTATAAAATATTTTATCAAAGAGTGAAAATTGTCCCATTTTTTACATAACAAATTTGTAAAAAATAAATTTGATTTTTTTACAAAAAGCTCATTTCAGTATATATTAGCCATCTTTATAAATATATCATAAAAAATATACATACCAGTGAATAGTAGTACACCGAACATCAAAATGTACATTTTGAGATTAACTGATTTTAATGTATGCAAACCGTGAGATTTCTAATCGGCTAAGAAACAAAAACAAAACAAAAATGAATAATTAAATAAAGTTCTGAATTTATAGTTTTGCTTTATATCAGACATTTTTTAAAGCAAAAACCTTTGCTTTAAAAAATATTATCTTACATTTTTCGCCATTCAAATGGGTAGTTTCGACGATTATTCAAAAATATGTTTTAAGTGCTTCTAATTACCCTAGAGGTTAAAGTAAGGTATTTTTAGAAAGGTTCAAATCTATACAAATTGAAAATGTAAAAATCTCAATACGTCAAAAAACAAGATTTAAGCTTTTCAGCGCCCCTTATTCATTATTGAGATTCGTTAAGAACGAGTTTTACGGATATCGAATTCCAGAAAGATTTACGAAGGTGCATAGATTTTAAAAAATCCCGTTTTTGAGCTATTAGACTTATAAACTTTACATTTGGTGATCGTGATTTCTTTTTTGTTCTGCAGAGATCCACTGAGAACTGGTGTTAAGAAAGTTGACTCTCAAGAGGGGTTATGGGCAATTACAAAAAAAGAGTGTTTTTTTTCCAGGTATAGAAGTTTAAGTTGGCATTACTTTCCAAGATGGCGACCGATTTAACAGCTGTCAAGTGATTTATTCTCAGTTTGGTTTGAAAATTCATCAAAACGATCATTAAGCAAGGC
The DNA here is from genome assembly GCA_019973935.1 of Trichonephila clavipes. Taxonomy (NCBI): domain Eukaryota; kingdom Metazoa; phylum Arthropoda; class Arachnida; order Araneae; family Nephilidae; genus Trichonephila; species Trichonephila clavipes. Next base: position 388,227 of record BMAU01018158.1, on the reverse strand, counting down.
GTAGATTCGTCGAATGAGCCCAAAACGAGATTGCCGTTGTTCCCGATTTTCATAAGCGAAATTTGTTTAGCGATGAAGCGCACTTCTGGTTGAATGGCTACGTCAACAAACAAAACTGCCGCATTTGGAGTGAAGCTAATCCACAAGTATATGTCGAAACACCGTTACATCCAGAAAAACTGACTGTTTGGGGCGCTTTATGGGCTGGTGGAATCATTGGTCTGTACTTCTTCAAAAACGATGAAGGTCACAACGATACAGTCAATGGTGATCGGTATAGAGCCATGATTACTAACTTTTTCATTCCTGAATTGAACAATCATGATGTCCAGGAGCTGTGGTCCAACAAGACGGCGCAACATGTCACACAGCTCGTGCCACAATCGATTTATTGAAAGACACGTTTGCTGACCACCTAATTTCACGTTTTCGACCTGTGAATTGGCCTCCGAGATCTTGTGATTTAACACCGCTAGACTATTTTCTGTGGTGGGGCTATGTAAAGTCATTGGTCTATGCGGATATGCCACAAACGCTTGACCATTTGGAAGACAACATTCGCCGTGTTATTGCCGATATACGGCCACAAATGTTGGAAAAAGTCATCAAAATTGGACGTCCAGATTGGACTACATCCGAGCCAGCCGTGGCAGTCATATGCCAGAAATCATATTTAAAATGTAATGCCACAAGATTATATTTCGAATAAAAAAAAATTCATGTCAATCGAATAATACATCGTTGTTTTATTGCAATTTAAAGTTCTATACCTCTAAAAAAACACCCTTTATGTTATAAGCTCTTGGAAGTTTGTTTCCTTACAAACAAACAAAAAATGTGTTTGAACAGTTGGACTTACGCACTTGAAATTTGTTAAACATGTTTTTTTTTCTTTTTAGAGATTGAATAAAGATCCGCTAAGAACAGGTTTGAAAGAATTGACTATCAAGAGGGTTAACAAGATGTTAAAAATATGTATACTTTAGTTTATTGATATTTCCGTCGATTTTTCAATTCAAATGAAAGCTTGAATCTGGTGCGTACATGTTAGAATATGTAGACGTACATCAAGAAATATATAAATAAAGCGGCGGTGAACGCCTACTTAATTGTATGCATTTTTATTATTTCAATGTGGTTTTTGCACAAATTCAAAATGCATCAAATATAAAAATTAATTAAAATATCTCTGTTTAAGCTAACCATTAAATACTAAATGCTCCTTTTTGGATTAAATAGACACACTGAAAAATAATCCATTTTTGTCTTCCCTTAAAAATCTCTTGCGTTTTACATTTCAACATAACAGACAAGATAAGCTATTAATTACATGGAAGCGGCTTTTTCGCTGTTTAAAGAGTGTCATACGAGTTGCTTAAATAAATGATCAAAAGACTCTCCAGTCCTTTATCAGGATCATACCCAAGCGAAACCCTTAACAGAACTGGAAATTGCAACCAAGTTCAGTGAGTGGTCTTTATGGATCTTGGGAGAAAATTCTCGTAAGAAATGAAGACGAGGCATTCCTTCAGCATACTTTAAATAAATTGACGCTATGATTAGGAGCTATAATGGGAAAGAAAGAAATTCCTTCTTTTTTTGAAGAAAATTAACTTGCGCGTGATCCATCAGATTGAAAAATGTACTTCGCGATTCTCGTTAATGAGGTCTTTTAAAGCTTTTTCGTGTAGGAGAGATTTTTAATCGGTGTAAACTCTCTATGCGTGTATTTTTTGAGTTTGTAAGCTCTTGGAAGATTGTTGTTGCTCATGGACAGAAATAAATATTAAAGCTTATGCACTGGGGTACTTTTTAGCTTTTTTAGATAATTTTGGACTCAAAATAAATTAATTATTCTACAATACAAGTAACTAAAAGCTGCGATTTTTGATAAGAAAGTTCTGTGAGAATGAATAATACAATGTAGATAGCAAAATTGTTGGTTTGGTCAACATTTCCCTCGACACCAATATCACAATTACAAGAAAATGACGGAATTAATTTAAATTTGTTCAAGTAGCTGTTCAAATAGCTATGACCAGTTAAACATTGGGTTAATTTGAAATTAGTATAAAAATGATGGCATACCAGTCTCTCATTATTGGTTGGAAAAAAATTCTTTGTTAATCTCCCTTTATTTGAAATGAGATATTCTTGGTTCCAAGGCTTCACCATATTTTTTTTTTCATAATCTTCTTGCAAAAGGATTTAGGAATATTAACGGTAATGTCAATTTTGCGCTTGGTTGCAGACTTTGCAAGCCAATGGGCCCTCTCATTTTCAAGAATGTCCGTGTGTCCGCGAAGAAATTTAAAATCTGTTGAGATGTTTTTATCATTTAGACTTGAGTTGAATTTGGAAATCGACGATTATGTTGTTAGATGAAAAATAAGTCTGTACAGATGGGATAATCTGAGGTGACACCATTTTGATCAGTGATCCATTTAAAGGCGAAGTTTAAACATAAAAGATCAGCTATATAAACTGTGCATTCATCACGCATTCTAAATTGGAAGTGCTCGGATTCAACACCACTCCTGAACAGAACAAAAGCAAAAAAGAAAAAACTCTGCCATCAATTTTATTGCCATCAGTGTAGCAAATAACAGGGAAATCCTCTGTGTTTTTGTCACTAAGTTGAATAATACTGACGGTATTCCTCTCTGAAAGATGAGGGAGAGAAAATGGAGACTGAATGCAATCATTCTATTAATTCAAGCGTCGAAAATTGGTAGCGAAGGTCACTACTAGATACTGCCACTATGGAATGGCTTTAACATTTTGGTACTTGTCTTGTCCGCAAAGGCTGGTTGCCAATGTGCAACCCATTAAAAAGACTTTGTAACATTTTCATAACCCTGGCTCTCTCCCAGCACAGTCGAATCATTCCAATCCAATGTTTCATCCGATTCTGCTTTATCGGGTACAGTAGAACCTCTTTTTTTGCGGTCATTTCTTATGCGATTTTATTTTCGGACGACTTGTTTTGTGCGATATTTCCACGCGATTTTTTTACGGTATATGAATTTCAATGGCTTTGGTGCCACAGTAATGTTTTCTATTTATTTTTGGTGTAATGGAGAATGTTAGCCCCCTCCCTGAAAAAGTCAGGTTTTGCCTTTAGCGTTAGTCAGGCATTGGGCCCTAGAGTCCTGCCCCGCCCCCTATCGTGATGCTGGGGTGTATGTTACGCCTCTGAAATGTACATATAGACACTTCAAGACGCTCTGTTCATTTGTTGTTAACAGTCTCTCGACAATGCGCGTTCAGTTGCTTTCTCTCAACGCTCCAGCAGCCCGCGCTTGATTGAAGACAACACTTTCGATGACAGTGAAATTATAAATAATTTGATAGATTATGAAGACGAACGAGAAGAACCGGATTCTTTGATAGGGGATAAAAATATGCAGGGATCCAACTTTCCAACAAATTGGTAAAGAATTTTCTTAAAATACATACCAATTAAGAAAAGAGTATAAAATTCCAAAAAGAGCTTCAATCATGTATACCTGGTTATCGTTACATTTACAAGCAACTGGTTATGTGACCTTCGTCACCAAAACTTTTTTTTACTTTATGTTGTCAAAAAATAAATCAATTGAAATTTTACCTTCAAATTGACGAAAGTGATTTTGAACTTATTCATCACAGGGATATGAGGGCTTTGAAATACGATGAATAGCAGTAAATTATGTATTTGCATTTTGAAATCTCCTCCGTATATACAATGAGAAAATAAACGTTTTTAAAATGTTTCCATGTGTAATATTTAATTTATTTTATGGAAGTACTCTCACATAAATTTTGTAAATAATTGGCATATTTTTTAGATGCGACTTTTTTTGTGCGGTCACTTATCCGCTGCATAAAAAAAAAGTTGCAGTATTTCCACAAACTAGTTTGTTATATGTACGAATTTATGAAGTTTTCGAATATTTTTTTGCGTTTACTTTTATGCGGTCCCTATCTACCGCACAAAAACAGGTTAAGCTGTACTATCATTTCGAAGGCAGATTTTTAACAATATAATGCTAAAAAAGCTCTTTAATGTACCTGATGTTCATTTTTTTTGTAACTATTTAGTCGGTGCCCTCTCATCGTTATAAATGTTCTAAGAGTACTAAAATACCTGTTTAAGAAAAATTACTTTGACTTTTTACCACAAAAAAGCTAATGTACCAAAATTTTATTTTTTTAGTGTGGAAATACTTATTATAAAAATTCATTTTTAATTTTACTTTTTCTTACATCTATATATTAGAGAACATCTTTCCCGCATAAGTATATTTTGAAATTATAAGAGAAAAATTAATAATAATCGATCAATTCTTCTCCTTACATGTTTTTGGGATATCAAATAAGACAGAAATATCAATTTTCTTTTTGCAACCTTTATCTCTGAGTCTAAAATAATAAATATGTGTAACTACAGGCAAATACGCCTATATCACTTATCGATAACGAGTAATATATTATTATTTTTTCAACCAAAATATTATTTACAGATTATAGTGAATTTCACAAAAAAAGCAGCGGGTGCTCTTGAAATGAAACGAAATAAGTTACAGCCTCAAGCACAGAGCGAGGTTATTAAACATAAAATTGTTGTGCGCAAAGCAATATAAAATAATATGTGTGCGAATTCATAATATTCTTGTAAATAAAAGCCAAGTGCACTACCATTCTCACATTCATTTCATCACAATACCCGTCTCCCATCAAATGTTTGTAAAAGAGGTTAACCATCGCCCAATTAGCATCAAATATCGATTGTTTTACACTTCAAATCCACTTGGGTGGTCTATGTTAAAACGACGATGACAAAATCAAAACGACCATAATAAGGAGTGTTTGATAAATAATCAATATAATAATTATTTAATAAAAATTAGTACTATTAAAATAAAACTGTTCTCAAACATTAACTATTCTTATAACAAACTATTTTTAAAGAATGCGTGTATATATATGCATAATATGCTGATTGTTGTTGTTAATTGACATCTTACTCGTTTTTAATTTCAAAAGCCTGGAACTGACTCAATTTTACAATTAAAAAGAAAGTTCTCGTAAAATATTGTATTCGAATCTATATTATTCAGTCTAGTGCTGTCAAAAAGATTTACATAACAAGTAATATAAAAAAAAATTAGTCACTTCCTACTTATATCAACAAAGAAAATTGTTATTTTGGCTATTTTATTCAATAGTCACAATTAATATAAATTGTATATACATACGACATAATCACAACATTAAGTGGTAATTCATTTTTATTAATTCTCATCAAAGTATCGTATTGTCATCCAAAACAATTGTGCATGTAAAATTTCTGTTCAACTTAATGCTTTAAAACGTGAGAAAAAAACCTTTTCCAGTTTTGATACAAGTTGCCAAAAGGGACGCTAAGTCACCAAAACTGATGCCAACGTGGCTGTATTTGTAGTTATTTGAATAATTAGGTTTAATCAATTAATTTTATTAATTATAATTAAATTATTGTATTACCACCCAAAATAATCGTGTATATAAAGTTTTAGCTCAATTGGACGCTTTAAAATGCATTTTATTAACGATTGAAAATTCCACCAATATAAGTAAATAAATAAATATATATAGAGAGAGGGGAAACGAAAAGTAGAGGAATTAAAAAAATATGACAGCCATCTATACTACGTTTTTATACTGAGATTTTATTTTAATTCTCTTCTTACTGTAATTCATCTTTTTTTCTTCAATACATTTCCTATTAATCTGTTTTTTCTTTTCGAGTGTAGGACAAAATTTACAAATTTGTAAAATTCACGTATATGAATTAATACCTCAAAATTGTTTTTTTATCTTTTTATTGAAATGTTTGGAACTATTTGAATTGAGATCGCTTACATTATTTAAAAATATTTACAGATCACACACACACACACAAGGTATTTTTTTCATTCGAAAACTGAGATTAAGCATATGTGAATGTTCCTGCTACAGCCAGATCCTAGAAGATTAAAATCGTCTGGTTCTGAACAAATGAATAATTCTTTTTTATATTAGGGGCCTATTACCAAATTCTGATATATCCCATTCCATAAGGAAGTTTTGCATTTCAATTCTTGTGAACTCCAGAAAAGAATATCTCAACAAGCAATGAGAACAAAACACACGGAAACGAAAACGGTATTTTGAATAAATCTATTCTTCCCTAACGGAAGAATATAAACAAGAAGTTTTTTTAATGTTTCTTGGGTTGTGAAAAACAGGAAGTGTTGCTTGAACGAAATATTTTTTTAAAGAAAAAAAAATGAGGAAAAGATTTGAAAACATAAATCGAAAGAAGTGGGCACTTATTGTCCATGAATAATTCACGAGGAATGACTTTTGTAACTTAAATTCGGCTCGTATTACGAGAACAGAAATATGGAAATAATTGTTGAAGGGTGCGTGTTTACTTTGCTATATATGCGATTAAACCAGAGCATTAAATGAACTTTGAAAATATTGCAGAGATAAAGTGATTTGAATGTAAACAAATAACTCAGATATTTGTGAAGAATGATAAATTGCTCAAGAATACAGAACAATTTTGAACTGTTTTCTTATCATAAAAAATATGTACTTTTTTTCTAACTTCGTATTTCTGTTGCTTGCATTCTGAGTGATTTATATCACCCCGTTGTTGTATGAAGCATGTTCTTACGTACCGCTGCAGAAAACTTCTGAATGTTCTCAGTGGTGCGGGAGGTCTATGGAGGTCCAGAGCGTTCGTCGTCTTTGACACTTCCCCGTCTTCTTTGAAACATCGATGCAACTCAAAATCTTACGTTCACGATAATGTATCAGTGCCTTAAATAACATTCAACAATTCTTAAGTCTTCTAGCACTCTTTTCCAAGCCAATACAAAATTTGATATTATTCTCTGCTCAACAAACGCAAGAATATAGTGACACAGAAATGTTATCGTAGTCAATCTACTGCAAATATTTTCCCGCAACAAGCTCAGTCCAGAAATTTTTGAACACTACTCCGTCTGATTTACGTATATAATCCATGACAAAAATGAAGCACTTTTTCATAAGTAACGCAAAATTAATTTATAAATAAAGTATTTCTTCTTTACTTAACATAGGATTTCAGAGGTGGATACTTTTATTTTTTATTTTTAATTTTATACCCGTCTCCGACCTTTTGTTCCTAAATTGACGAGCCGACGAATACAATTTAGGACGATAAAAGCAGTCACTAAAGGTTCAACTAAGAATATTCAAATACACAGTTTTAAACAACAGTTTATAAACTGAGATGATCCCGATTCAGAAGTACATCACTGTCACAAGGCAGGCAGGAATCTGAATCTAACATTCTCATTTTATGCAGGCAAATCTACAGAAATTCAAAACCAGTAGCTAGTATAAAACAGGCCATGCTGACTGTTTTAGGCAAAGGACCATAAATTCTTGTAGAAGTCTTCAGAAGGAAGCTCCATTCTTTCCTTCAAACCCTCTCGATATACAAGCTGATGCGTTTGGATTAATGTGGTGCAGAATGTAAAACGCCGCAAATATAGTTGCATCATTTGGGATTCAATCTGCGCCAACAAATATGTCCTGTTATATATATGTTTCCCTATATCATGCTGCAATGAGACTTGGAATCAATTTCAATGTAATGCAGTGCTTTTTATTAAACAAATCATCCATTTTTTCTCTGCAGATCTCGAATTCAGTAACTGAGAGAGAAGTGGCGAGGAACTTGCTGCATTTTTCCAAGTTATAACATTCTTATTAAAATATGAACAATTATGCTGATGATGATTGTGAGTTTTGATGGCGCAAGTGCCAATTTTGGCCAAGCTGCGCCAAACACATGTTAAAAGAACATGTCATTTTTAAAAATATATAAGTAGAAATGTATATGTACACATGTATATGCATGCATGCATACATACATATAATATAGTAAAAATTCAAAAAAACAAACAAATCATATTAAATGTAAAAATCCAATATTTAAAAGGAAGGCCAAAAGGTTTTGGTGGGGAGTTTCCCCCACCAAGTCAGATAAGGTTAAAACAGATGTATGAAAGAAGGTGACGCATATCGCGTCACCTTCTTTCATACATCTGTTTTAACGGTTAAAAACGGGAAAAACGGGACAATCTATTAAAATATGATAGGCGGAATATGAGACATTGCCCGAGGGACATTCTGGGGCATTTTCACCCAACAGAAGGTGCCTATGAGTAAAACGAGTATGACCAATGCGAAGTCGAGTCAAGCGGACATCATGTCTTCGCACTGGTAGTGCTGCCCAATGAGAAGTGGAAGGATGAATGCTATGCAGTTTGTTGAGGATCTGTTGATCCCAAGTCTCTTGCCATACACGATGGATATAGTTCTGTGTAAAAGTTTTCAAATCCTGATTACAGACAGGCCGCTGCATGTGATCAGACATGGATCGTGCAGCGGTATCAGCCTGTTCATTACCAAGTTAAAATATGAACAAAAATACCATTTTAATTATAGAAAAAAATAATATCTTTTTATAGTTTTCTTCCTCTTATAGTAAATGCTTTTTGCACGGGCGATGTGAAAAAATTAACAATACAGATTGAATTATAAAAAAGTTTCTAGTGAGTAAATTTTACATGAATTGCAAAATAAACAAAAAAAGCTCTTTTGCATCTCTCAGTTGACCAAAAACCACCACATGTTACATTTTATGTCTGTACATCTAATAGCTGACAAAAAGAGTTTGTTTTAATTTATAACGCCCCATAACTCTCTTGTGGGTCGGTTTTTAAAAACACCTTCCTAAGCTGATATCTGCTCAGCAAAAGTAACACATTGTTACACCCTTTATGTTTGAATGCTTAAAATTGTGTAAATAATTTATATCTGGATATGTAATACATTAATATTATTTTCTCTTGTATTTATTTTATGTTAAATTTGTAATATTCGCAAGCAACTTTCCTTACATTATAATGACAATTCAATGGAAACACAACGAAGTATTGACGATAAAGCCTATTTGGCATTGTTTTTGGCGACCCTATTGACAATTGATTGAACGGTGCATAATTTGATATGATGTAGTGCTTCCTGGTGGGGATCTGCAACAAAGAAGATACCGCAAAAAGCATCTCCACAAAAAAATACATATACATGCCAATTTCCATAGTGATTGGTTGAACTGTGTTTGAGTGTTGCGATTTTACATATACAAACATCCATTCTTATAGATACAGATGAAACACTTTACACCAAAAAAGTAAAAGTAGAAAATAGAAACTTCCAAGTAGTTCTGATTATTGTCATTTTTTAAAATAAACCCCAGCGTTCTTCATTTAGGTCAGAAGGTAACGTGCCAAATTAGCCATGATATAAGCTCATGCTATAACATACTTTTCATAAGTCATAAAAGTTTTCGAATTTTTGATGCAATCTTAAGCACATCTAAATTACTGCTGAAGCAGAGAAGGGAATTTAACTTTTTGAAGCATATGTTTCTGTGTTTAATGTCATAAATTTCTTTTAGTACGGTCATTTACCAGCTTTTGAAAAGACGTGAAATTTTTTCAAGAAACCCTTTATACAACTAGACCTCATGAAATTTACCTCTCATAATGATATTTTAAGCAAAAGTTTTTTGTAGGTATATTGCAGTTTTTTCTTTCCTTTGCAGAAGTTTGATAGTCATTTGTGTATATAGCTAAAATTAGTATTTTGTTTTATCCATTCAACATTTTTCTAAATATGCTTTTCCCCTATTATGCTGATAATCAAAAATATAATATATAACTCATTTATTTATAACCAAAGAATACTCTGAACTCTTAGTAATTTTCTAGAATATTTAAGCTGGTGTGTCCTAGGAACACATCTCAGTGTGACAAGGAATCCAACTAGCATATCGCAGGGGACATAATGTTGTCGGACCAAAAAATACTTACTCATATGAACCAATTACGCAAAATAGTAGTTCATAAAATATTATGTTAACTTAACTGCTGATAATATTTATTCCGTTAATTTTACATTCCTTTATTCGTGTGATCTCCCATTTCCTTAAAATTCAATCCATTTAGTTTAAAAAGAAATTGATTTTTAGTAAAAATAAATATATAAATAAGAGTAAATATGTCGATAAGCCTTTTATTGAGACTTGGAAAAGAAAAAAAATTATGATATTCTATATAATTAGACATTTATTTCAAACTATTTATTATTTTTTTTTTGAAAAATACTAATTGCCACCAAGCATATACACGTGCAAAGAGGGCTCAGAAAGTTGCATTAAAAAAAACTCACCAGATTGAGAAATTACAAGAATATCAAAATCTGTACATTTTGTTCATTGATAACATACATTCCATCTGAAAAACATTTCCAAAATGCTGATACTAGAAGATTACAAAGTAAAACTTAACATTTCCGTAATTGTAAATTCTAAGAAAGAAAATATCGTGTGGAAAACCAAAATAAAATGTTACGAGAAATGGTAAGAAAACTCTTTGTAAGAGAGAAAAGAATAATGAAAGTTTGTGCTTTCTTTCTAATTCTACCTTCAAAAAGCAAAGAAAACACAGTGTAGAAAGGAAAATTGCTTGAGCATTTCTTCTTGAGAGGTCAATAAGCAAAGAGGTACATGGACATAAAATGAACATCGAACGAAAAGACCTTTATTTCTCTTCAGTTCTTTTTTTTATCTCTCCGTGGACAATGAATATACGTGTTTGATGAATGGGGTGCAAGTAATGCGATTTGTTGACTTCTCAGGGAGGAATTTAACTTTTGGACAAATATTTTTAGTTAAAATTTAGTGCTGACTTGAAGATATGTAATTCGTAGAGAAAATGAGTGTTTATTAATGTCGCATTGCAAAGCAGCACGAGGGCAATTGACGACAGATCTCGTAAATTTGAACTTCGGTTAAGTGACGAGGATGACGCCTGAGCTGGCATTTCCCTCTCCAAACTATCATATCACTCCAACGGGAATAATTAGAACCTGGGCATGTGCATCGAGCATTAGCACCCTCTACATGGTGGGTCTTTAGCAGAACTAGGGCTCGAACTCATGACACGACGGTCACTAATTCATGACCTCAACCACTAGTCTACCACGACTATTGTAACTGACAGAAGATAAGACATTAGTTTTAGGCTCTTAGACGTATTTGATGTACAAACAAGAAAACAAGGAAAATTACCAGTTTTGTTTTTCCGTGGGATAGTGTTTAGACCCTCTAACCGGTTTGCTCATACACCGTACGGGCTACCGAAAGCTGGCGACAGCCAGTTCTTCCTATCTCTTATTTGCATGTACTTTTAATTATTATAGTAAGATAATTAGTGCTAGTGTGTGTTTTTCAACAATGCAATTTGTCCATGGTACTGAAATACTTCTCATTAGGGGTTCTCCTTGTGGTTGAAGGCGAGAATTTTTCATTGAAGGCAGGGATTTAGATTCTACAAAATATTCGATAAAGAACAGGGATTGGCAAGGTAAAGTGTAATATGTTGCTTGAGAAGAAATGCAAATGGAAGGATAATCCAAAAAAACATATGTTATCTCTTTCCTCATTACGATGTAAGACTTAGAATAACACCGTGCTTTAAATTGTGTGTGCATATATATGAACACACACACACAAAATCCTCAACTGCTTAGAAAAAGGGAACAAACATGAAATTTTTTTGTAAGTATGAGAGAAATTCTTTTAAGGCATCTGAAACATTCTTCATAGCATGTAAATAACATAATGCATACAATAACATAATACATGCAATAACATAATACATGCTATAACATGCATAAATGCACTACCTATAAATATGTAGTTATAAACAGTAAATATTTAGGGAGTTTTGTGTTCCCCAATTAAAAATTTAAAAAATGTGAAAACTTTAAAACTTAAAATAAAATATCAAATTCTTCTCGTTTTGCAATTTGTTAAATATTACCCATAGTTATTTGCAATAACAATGTACCTTTTATTGGGCAAAAAAACTAACCAATTGAAGGTGTTCAGCTTAATAAAGAGAGATTTATTTCAACATAGTAAAAGCCATGACAGAATATATGAATTTTTATAGCAAAGCATGGAATTTAATCAGATTAAGTGAATATTGATTAATGTAGCTTTTTGAAGATACACGCAAAGCTACAATAAATTATATATACATATTTTCCCAAAGTACATTCATAAAACATAATGATATTGGTTTCTATGGGAGTATTCGTAGACGTGTTAGGTCTAGTAACGAGATCAAGTTTTCAAAAAAGTAGTTTAATCAGGATAAAAAAACATTTACTATAGTGTAGTAAACATAAAAATATACTTCCATTTAAAGCATTTAAAGAAAAAAAATCATTCTGACCCGATCTCGTGTAGATACGTGTGTCACTCGAACCTAAAAACTTCGATACCTCCCTTCGTCATCTGCAGTTGTATATTTATATAGCACGTCATTATTTGCATTTAAGGTGTTAAAAACTGCAGATAACTAACCGTCCAAGGATCGTATTCCAACCGGATTCGAGACTCGAATCCGAGCTCACAGCATGGAAAAGGGAAAAACAAATTAGTTTTTACAAAACTGTCTAACAAATATAAAATTTTATATTTTAATTTTTCTATAAAAAAGAATTTTTATCATCTTTTTTTTTCTAATCTATTATTTTTTAGAAAAAAAATGCCTACAGATAACATGTTTTACGTACTTTAGCGGTGACATTAAAATTGCATGTGACTCAAATGTGCGATATTGTGTCAAAAAAACTCCACCGTTAATTTGATATAGAATTTGATCTTTGAACTGATAAAAAAAAGGGTGAAATCAGAAAAATTGAGCGAAATTTTAATGAAGCACAACTAAAGGAATAAAAAAAAACATTTATCTAGAAGTAATCTTTTCTGAAAATGGTGCAAAAGAACTAAGTCTTAAACTTTTGGAAATCTGAATAAAATTCTTTTAATGAAAGATGTACATTGATATAAAAAAATCTAAAAAAGTATATATAATAAGAGCACAGATGAAAGAAATCATTTAATTTTGTAAAAAAATGAGAGAACTATGAATGAGAGTCCCCCTTATGATGAATAAAACATTTTTTTAAAATCTTAATAAACGTTGAGATTCATCAGAAATTAAATTCAGAGTCTACAATTTGTTTCAAAAGTCCAAGTATCTTAAGTAATATCTAGAATGTCATACTTTTTGTTCAGAAATCAGTTATAAAAATATATCATGGAGAAAAAACATCTTCCCTTATAAGGCTTAAAAATTATATAAATGTTATAATATATATAAAAAAATAAATTTAACATTAAAATGCAATGAAAATTTATTTTTCATGCACTAATTTGAATGAATTTCTTATCCCGTGAATTTGTTTCACTTCCTTAGAGATAAGTATAACAATATGGACTAAATTTCTTGTTTCAAATTTAGAAGTTTCGTAAACATAACGGTTGGGTGTTTAAATGCATAGAAAGTAAATTTTTAATCAAAAGACTATAAGCTGAAAATTTCAGAGAAAATATCGATATTTTCCTTTATACCATATTTATGCATTCTTTTGCTGTTAGTTCAAACAACATATGAATTAATCAATTTAAATATGATAGTTTTAAGTTGTATAATTTATTATCAAATAACGTATTGGTGGATAAATTTTTTAACCACATCCAGATGACGGATATAATGTTTCAGCAATTATCAGGTTACTCGAGCTTTTAAAACACAGCATACTTCTTAAGTAAAAAAAAAATCGTTGCACTTATTAATTTAATTTACACAGAGTCCTTGTTTTTGAAGTAATATTAATTATACTTTTTAAAATTTTTATACGACTTGTACAAACATATAAGCATTACATAGATATCTATAATAACAAAATTAACTAACATATATTTAATAACAATATCACTATGCAGAAAATGTTTAGCAATAGAATAAATTGGCAGACATGAAAAATATCATTCCCTTTTTTATTCCTTAATAATGTCCCTTCTATCTCACGTTTCAGCAGATGTAAATGTGATAAACTGTTAATTAACAAAAAAGAGTTTCTTTTGCATTTATTGAAAAGTAAAAATTGAAGTGTGTGAATTAATGATCAAGAGTCTCTATTCTATTATCAAATTGCACTTTTTATTGACCTCTGTATTGAAACTGAATTAAGTGATTTTTATAAATCTTGAAGTAAACTTCTTGTGAAAAGCGAAGGCGACGCATTCTTTCGACATACTTTAAATAAATTGACGCTGCGATTTGGAGCTTTAATGGTGAAGTAAGCGATTATTTTTTATAAAGTAAAATAATTACAATTTATCCATTAGACTGTAAATTTTACTCTGAACTCCTCGTTAATGATGAACTTATAATCCTGAACCTGTTTTTTCTTGTCTCATAGATTCTTAACCAATGTAAAATAGGTTTTTTATAGTTTGTTAGCAGTTGGCAGATTTCTTTATTTTACAGAAAATAAATATAAAAATATACATGACTTAATGAATGGAGCTCGTTGTAATTGGTCTGAATATAAGATTTTTTGTCAAATATTCTGTTTTAATTATGTCCATGCCTCATATTCGAACCAATATATATTTCTTCAATATATTCGCACATGCTGTGTTTCGTAACTGTATACCTTTGAGATGTGCTTTATTTGCTTCTTTCTCACAAACTGTAAGAAGGGCTTTTAATTAAGTTTTTTTAGGTATTAAAAGTTTTCTTAAGCATAAATTCATGTATACAATCAGACATTGAATTGAACTATTTAAAATATGCGAGATTTAGTAGAAATAATACTACTGAAATATTAAATTATTTCAGAAGTACTCTGAACTAAACTTAATATAAAGGGTAATATTGCATTATCTTTATTTCTACACAAAGGTATCTAACTCACACCCTTACACTGAATATTTTATCAATATCCCTACTAATGTGTAAGTCATTTTTACTATATCATTTGTATACGTGGAAAAATACTTCTTTGTGGAAGTTTTAATATATAAAATAATTTGAAAATTTGTATTATGCGTGAATAAATATATTTTAATTTTTAACTAACATAAGAAGCAGTAAAAAAAGTTCATTCAGAAACAGAGTCAAAGGAAACTTTCACCTTTTAGGACAATATATAATAAATAGACGGCAGCCATTTAATGAGCTGTAATTCTATTTTCCTGACTCACTTAGAATTTCACACAAATCCTTATATATTATATATATATATATATATATATATATATATATATATGAATGTAAATTTTTTAAATCAAAACTAAATAGAAGTTATTTACATCCCAGGTAATATTTATTTTCCCACATTATATAATCGCTTATATAATTAAACAAATAATACTTTCTGAAAAAGGTCACTCAATCTTCAAATTTAAATTCCATTTCATTTTCTTTTATGTTTATAGGATGAAATACCCAAGAATTATATACTCATCATTCTAACCTAAAAATGATAACTTAGGAATCTTTAAAATAAATATACAACCCAATTCCAATTCATGGGGGTTGGTGTCGACTTACTGAGTAGAGCTGTTGAAAGCGACCTCATACCTGAATACAAAACTGTTTCGCGAAAAGTTTCCATGCTTCTTTCAAATTTTTATTACCACTTACTTAACGTTGTTGCAACTAGAGGCTGATAGCTATTAAAGCGGAATGCAGGAAAACTGAAGCATCAACTCCATTGTGTTAATTGTAGTGAAATGAGGGGGGAGTTATTTATCTAAGTTTGAGCGCGGATGATAACAGGCGTTTGAAGTGTATGAACCAGTATCAGCTGCACTTGTGATGTGCTCAAGAGCAACAGTTATTAATATTTGCTGCATATGGATTACCAATCCGAAAACTAGGGCTCATCGGCAGACTTCTGGTTGTCACAGGCAATTGAAAACTCTCTCGGAAAGGAGAACTGCCAAAATTTCCCAGTCCAACAGAAGAGCAACCATAAGTCAAATATCGTGTAATCTTAATCAAAGAGTTAACAATGTCTCTGAACGAACTGTTCGGCGCACATTACACCGTATAAGCTATGACAGCCGCCGATCTGGCTGCATTGAACAAGAAAAGATGTCTGCAATTCGCAAATATACTTTAAAGATGAACTGCCGATGAGTGGAAAAGGGACATGTGATGCTATGAAATGCGTTTCAACTGCACCTTGCGGATAGCAGGTTGTGCATATTGAAAAAATAGAACTGAAGTATATTGGATTCTCCACGGCACTGCCACTGCTTTTCAAGCTGGTAAAGGCATTATTTTTAGATTGGAGAACGATTCGTTGAAGTTTTATAGATTCATTGATTTGTATACACGAACTTCTGTGAAAGCCTAAGGATATTTAAGTATTGTCACAGATCAGGTGCATCCTGCTATTTCAATGATGTACCTTGTAGGAAATAGATACTTTGAGCAGGACAATATAGTTGGCATTGTCTTCAGATGGTTCGAAAATGACTGAGACTTTACCTTACAATCACCAGATCTTAATCTAATTGCAAATCTGTGGTAAAAGGTGAAAGGGGGCAATGAGGCCTAGAAACAGTTCTACTCAATCTGAATGTACTGGAAAAAGTTACTTATTATTTATTGTCTCAAATCCCTCATGCCACCTAACAACATCTCATAGTGTTGAATTCCATTAAAAATTTATTTCTATTAAACTTAGGAAGTTGTACAAATTTAGAATCCAAAACAATTTTAGTTCCCTCATTAATAGATTTATCCAATGATTTATCAGTATCATATCCATTTAAAATCTTACTATTTACATTAACCTTCTGAGTGGTTAGCTTCCTCCTGAAAAGTTATTCCGAAAGCGTTTACTCTTACTTTGCCATTCGCTTTAAAAATGCAACAGACTTCTTTCCTTTCCCCCTTTAAAAACTTGGGAGCTCGAACGGGGATAATTTTATGACTCAGTTCGGTCCCTTTGTAAAGTAAGAACCAAGAGATCAATCGTTTACAGCTAGCTGTCAAGTTGCCTTGAGCAATCTTGTTTGAAAGTTGTAGTGCAACTGGGTCGTTTCCCCTATATGTTTAGTCACAGTAAAATTAAAACAAAATGAAGGGTGGAAAAAAGGAAATAAATAGTGTGTTAGAAGTTGAAAAATATTTTTATTTTTTTTTTTTCTTCATTTTTAAAAATTAAAATTCATAAAATTTATTTTTCTGTCATTTTTTAAAAATTAAAATTCATATATATATATATATATATATATATATATATATATATATATGAATATATATATATATATATATATATATATATATATATATATATATATATTGGTATTGCGATTTGTGAACCAGAAAAAAGCATCCTATATTCATTTTTGAATATGAGAGTAAGAAAACGCGCTCTCACTTTCCTGCTTTTTAAAAAAGTAATGAGGTAAAAAGAGTGAAGGCCCTATCTCTTTTTTTAAACAATAAGACAATAAAAGGTGCATACGGTGATATACATACGATGATTATATTTATGAAATAAAACCGATCTTTCTCTATTCAATTATATTTTTAATTTAAAATAACATAAAAAAGATTTCAATACTTTTAATTTATTTCAATTAAAATCATATAAATGATATTTTTATGTTAACTGAATATTTTTCGGAAAAAATCTAAATTTTCATTCTTAGTGCTCTCCTTTTCGAATTTCTTGTATTAAATAAAAATTTCTTTTCTACATCGACATTTGTGATGGACATAACACACATTCAGTCAATAGTTTTTAATTTAAATGGGGGAAATACTTCTTCAAATGCGCATGACAGTACTTCTAACCATTTTCTACTCAAGTTAAATTTCTTATCTTTATGTTTCTTTTATTACAAGGAAAAATGTCACACATAGATAACTACATTTTCACACAATTCAATCATTACAAATTCTATTGTGAGAAAAGTTCTCCCTAATTAATTATGTCTTTCAAAACCGTACACTTAAAACAATTTTGTTCAGTGAAGTTAACCGACAGCTCCACAATGTATCCATAACAAATTTTAAAAACAATTTTAACATTTTGAAATGTATCCTGTATCAAATTTTTTGAGTATACACAAATATTTCCTGCTGCGTGGAAGATATAGTATGAGATGTGGTGTGTGGTTTTGAAAGAATGTTTTAGTACGTGTAGACTATTTTTGAAAATTTAAATATCACTAAAGCGGATCATATAACTGCAAATGAGCCTTATTTTAATGTGTGCTGGTATCAAAATAAAACACTTTACAATATTAAACAGCCTATGGGTTTATATTCAATATCAAACTTTTCTCAAAATGTGTGTGTGGTTTACAACTTCTATTCAAATTGTAAAGAAACTGAAATATAAATATATCTTACTGTAGTAAAAAATATTCATAATATATAAATATACTATTCCTCCACTTATTTCAATCCATTTTAAAAACTGTAGCTGAATGCAATTTTTTATATTTATAAACGAGGCATAAAAGTTCACAGTCATAAAAATGTCTTTATCATTTTTAAATATACTACTATAAAACGTATATGGGTTGTAAGATCAGTTCTAAAATCCTAAAAGCTTTTAGAGGAGCCAAAAACATGTAATTTTGGATTGATCAACATTTTAATATAATACACAAATATACATGTTATTAAGCAAATAAATTTGAAAAACCAAACTTCCTTCTGAAATAAACGTAATTCAAAGAAAAATGTTTAATTGCAAATGAGTGGAAATACATGTTTATCTAAGGGGTATTCCCAAAGTGAGGCAATCCTCAAACTTGAAACTCAAACTCAGTGGCACAACAATCCATGAGGGCCAGGAACTACAATGCCCATCCCAATATACGTGACCATTAGGCGCTGAGGTGCATGAACAGATGTCCCGATTTGGTGGTCTGTCTGAAGAGAGACCTTCAGTATTTAAGACCCCAAGCAAGCTTGGTACTCATTTATCGATCCAATGTAGCGGGAATGAAAGGCAGAGTCGACATTGCCCAGCCCGTTAATAGAACCCAAGACCTGTGGTGTGGAAACACGATACACCACCACTCGACCCTATTCGTTGAAAAATAAAACTTAATGTTAGAATCTTATATAATTCCCTAATGAATGAGGGAATCTAAACTTTTTTTCATGTAAACTGTTTAGCTGAAATGGTTAATTATGAACATTTCACAAGTTGCATAAATTAAAATTAACCGTTATAGTTTACATAAATTTTTAAGAGTGCAAAAGGTGTATTTTGGGTGCACGAATTAATTTTAAAAGGAATACGGTTACGAAAAAGTAGTGCAAATCTATCTAAAGTAGGGTTGGTTACCTTAGATATTGTCAAACACAACAATGTATTGGAAGCCAATTCCACAATTCGTTGTTATAAAAATGTATGGAAAATTACAAGACTTATTTTTGCATTTGTAATGTATATATATATATATATATTTTCCTGAGAACTTTAAAAGCTAGAGTGGCATCCATGAAAACCGCTGTTCCCTCTCCGTTTTTCCAGATCGCCCCTAACTAAGCCAGCTCTGCCATAGTAAGTGAAAATCCCGTATTTTGTTTGTCAAGATCATTTTATAGCAGACTGCATTTCTCATGTATTTTAGATGGTCGTTTTCTATTTTCTACATCATATCTTAATGTCTGAATTTAAAATTACATAAAATTCTTAACATTCGCATCAATGACCATTATATCTTTTATTAGTATATGAATGTGTCGTCAAAAACGATTACATGACTATTATTAACATATTATTTTAACCATTTAATTAATATTAAGTATAACATAACGCACACAACTTTTCTGAACTTTGAAATAATATTTCGAAAACTACAGATATACTCAAAATTTTTCATTCCTACGCTTTAGCTTCTCAGTTTTGCTTCTATGTAA
This sequence comes from Trichonephila clavipes, assembly GCA_019973935.1. Classification (NCBI taxonomy): domain Eukaryota; kingdom Metazoa; phylum Arthropoda; class Arachnida; order Araneae; family Nephilidae; genus Trichonephila; species Trichonephila clavipes. Next base: position 368,329 of record BMAU01018158.1, on the reverse strand, counting down.
AACTTTATTGTATTTTCGTCAATTTATTTAGTATATTTTCTTGCTCTTAGCATGCAGTTTTCAACTGAATTGTATGAAATAATCGAAATATATTAAAAAATACCAATAAGCTATATAATAAAATTTGAAATTTATATTATACTCAAAGAGTTGCTAGAACTTATGGTAAATAATTTTTAACTGCGCGATACATTTTTTTTCGAAATTTCTAATTGAATTTCTAACATAAAATTTCTAGCTTTATACGGTCGAGATTTCAAAAAATATCCAGATTTTAATTACTTATTCAGTTAGCCTTTAAAAAAAGATAAATGTTGAGGTATTTTGCATAAATAGATGTTTTTGAAGATTAATTCGAATGTTTTTGAATAGCTCGAATTTAAAATTGATTTTTATGTTCATTTGTATGCATAAATGTCTACTGTAAATGCTTCCGTATATTTTTGATTACCATTTATTTAAACATTAAAGTTATAAAAAAAATGTGGGAAAATCTTCATTCATGTTGTCTTTGGTGTAAACTGAAGTTCAAGCACTTAAAACTGAAATATAATTCGGTGTATTTTAATAATATATAACTAGGCACTGTACGTAAACTTCCCTGAACACATGGGCTTTGAAATCTAAAAAATAAAAACTAATTGATCTTAATTAGTTTTTTTTTCGTTATTTTTTTATTAAACTGTAAGAAAATGTTTCAAATTCTTTGATGAAGTTTAAATTTACTCATTTTTAGTGGTTGGAAAGTTGAAAAGATTTCAAATTTTAAAGTGTTTGGTGTTTTATTAATTTTTTTGGCATCATATAATGAAATAATCATGTTTCAAAAACTGAAAGCATTGATTAAGATAAGAACAATGAAGCGAAATAATATACTTTAAAAAAGATAATTTGTCTAACTATATAAAATAGCAGATTGTCCTGACACGCCCCAACTTGTTACAGTTTCAAATTAATATGAAACCAAAAGGGAATTGTAACATATATTACTTATGCGTTGGGACTTTTCAAAACTTTTAAAATACAAGCTCACAAACAAACACTTCCTGGGGTTAAAGAAATTTTTCCCCGATTTCTTACGATTGCTCCAGGGTCAAAACACGGGGTTCCCTGCGAGCCATAAAAGTTCCTATCAGTGTCCTGCTGTGTTGCTTCCACCGTCCCTAATTATCTTTCAAGATGTTAAACCTTTAAAAGGGGGAAAGGATTTCAGAAAAGTACGGCTAATCCGCTTTTAAAAATCTTACTTGAAGGCAAAGAATCCCGTGCAGTGCATGTTTGAAGTATCTTTACAATGACGGAATTTTCAGTGCTAACCGCTTGGAGGCTTAATAAATCTAGATAATCTCGATAACCATTTAATAACATTTTCGGAATATTCTTCATTTGCTGAAACTTCCTTTTCAGTTTTTTCTGATTTTATGAAAGGTTCAATCTTTTCATTTAATTCCTTTAAAGTCGCCCATCCAGCTGACTGCTGTGCCCTTGGAACTGGGCTCGAATGCCGGAGAAGACATGAATGTTTGTAAATGTATAGTGCTTTCGCGGCATGGGGATACTTTAAATAGCCGTCGAGCCCCAGTCCTCACCGGAGGTTGGTGGAAGAGGAAGAGAGGTGGGAGGCCCCTGACCCCCCCCGGATACTCTCCCTCTAAATTGGGGTTAAACCGCGCTAAATCGTTCTGTCACCTGCATGGTGGTGAAAGCTACGGCTAACAACAGGCGTCACTTAACCCTTTACCATGATGAATTTCACAAGCCTTGATCTGGGCATTGCCGATCAGGTAACAACAATTCCTTCAAATTATTCTGTTTATCAAGTAATTGTTCTTTACAATGAATTTAAAATCTTCAATTTTATCTTCATAAGAAATAGGTTCATCGTTTATTATACTTTCAATTTTTGTTATTAATTTAGTAGTTAAACATTGCCAAAAAGATTGTTAAAGTTCGCTGTAACCTTAAACAATTCACGATTTTCTTCGTAATTTAACCTCTCTATAGCGAAGTACATTTTATATGAAACGAACTTTTTCTTTTGTTCCCTCCATTTTTAAAGTATTTCTGAAAATATTCAAGTTATTTCTCTCTGTAACACATTTTATGGTGGTCATGAAGCTTGAACTGGTTTGTTAGATCCTAACTCAACGAGAACAGTAGAACAGTGCTTCTCAAACTTTCAATACTGCCCCCCCCCCTAGAAAATAGCATTAATTAATCAACTTACAGCTTATCGAGTCAATTGCAAAAACATGTTATAGTAATCATAATCCATTAATTTCTTTGTCAAATAAATATACTCTACTTGTGCTAACGAAGAAAAAATAGTCTCTTAACTAGTTAACTGTGGCGCTCCCATTCGAGAACGCGCAACTCTGTATTCCATGGAAAGCGAGCGACGGCAATCAGTCCCGTAGTAAGCGTCGCTGTTTAAATTTTGAATAAATAATAAATGCTACCTTTCCAAATTGCTATTTTTTTACTTATACTTATTTATTTCTAAAGATAAACACAAATTGCATCCATATTACTCTCAAAAAGCAAGAAAAATTAAATACACATATAACGGATAGAGTTTAAATGCCTCCTGTGGGGTAGTGTTCACCGAAACAGGGTCTAATCAACTTTCCGACTTTTGCCTTTGCCCCTTTCAGGCTAATCTCTAATAAATAAATAAATAAAAACTAAAAAACACGTTTTTATTGTGAATCAAACTAAAAAGTAAAAAGTAAAAAAGAATAACACTTAAGATGAGAATAAAATGATTAAAGAGAAAATTAATGTCATTGGGGGTAAAAGCGTGGGGTGTTCTATAATAATTGTTATAACGTCTTACTAACTCTATTCCGAAATGCCGAGTTAGTGTAAAAATGTAGTACAAACCACCCCACGGTTTTACCACAACGACTTTAATTTTTTCTTGTTAATCATTTTATTTTTATATTCAGAATTATTTTTTTTTACTCTTTAGTTCGATTCACTATAAAAGCGTGTTTTTTTATTTTTGTTTTTTAAAACTATAATTTATTTTTCATTTTTCAGTTCGATCTACATCAAAAGTCTGTTTTTTTTTTAGTTTTCAACACTATCATTTAATCCTCGTTGAGTTTGATATTTGGAGCCAGAATTACGTGGCTGCTGGAATTAGTCTTGCTCTCCGTTGTATTTCAAAGATTCCGTCACTATAGATACAGATATAACTAATGAAAGTGTACAAAAAGAAATTTTAAATGTCAATCGTATTTTCACCTTTTAAATGCACTGCTATAATGTTAACTCGTAGCATTACTTCACAACGTATAGATTGCTATATAAAAATAAAATAAATATTTAGCAGTTTGAACATATTTTTTTTTCACAAGCACGGGTCTTTTTTTTTATTTTCATTTTTAAAAAAATATACTTGTATTATGGCGAGAAATTGCTAACACACCCACCCTACCCTTTATCACATAAAGAACACTTTTTTGTTTCATTTGTACTAACCACAAGCCTACTCGCGGTATTAGGGTTGCACCTTAATCTTTTAGAAACGAAATCTGGAATTAGTCGCCAAATTTGGAAATGGCATATGGAATTAGTCGCCAACTCTGAAAATGGTTTATGCAAAAAGTTTAAGAATAAGTTTCCAAAAATATAAATCGTAATCCTAATTATCGTGATCAGGACAATAGAACAAAATTAGGAAATCATTGTATTTCCATCGGCCCTTGACAAGTGTGCAAAATTTCGATTTAATCTGACCTCTTAAAGTGGGGGAAAATCGAGTTAAAAGATTCCGTTACATGCAAGTGAAACTTATAAAAACGTGTTAAAAATTAGTATCATCAAACATAAATAAATTATTTATGCGAACTATAGACCTATACTCGATACGGGAAGCATAAGTTTATCACAAATTTGTTCATATTTTTTTTATTTGTTTCAATCCGGACAAGTCTCAAAATATTCTAATATCCTTGAAATTAGCGAAAATGTTTCGTTTTTCCCAAAAAATTACAAATTGAACATCTAATGTGGTCACTACTTCGTACGCTTAACGAGTATATTTGTCATGACACAAAATCTTGCAACTTCTCCATGACGAATCTACTCATCAAACTCAGTTCGAACGTGCTTAATTACTTCAGACAGAATAAGCCCTAGGACACTTTAAAATTCTTAAGCAGGTTTATTACGACTTTCAGATGTAACACAAATTCGAGTACATCACGCGATGAAAAAATATGCAATTACTTTTTTAACGCTTTTTTATAGTTTTTAGAACTGTACATTTTCTTTACATGTATACAAAGACACAGCGTAAAAGACCACAAAATGAAAGATGGTGTAATTTTTATACTACAGCAACACTATTAAGTAAAATGATTATGAACTTTCTTCTAAAAAATATTAATAAAAATTCACGATAGGATATCATTACTAAGTACACTTTCAAGGAACTTTGAAACTCATTTGCATCAAAGCTTATGCATTTGACTTTTTTAGATAAACATCCAGTGCATTTTATTGGAAGAGATCCATGCGTCCCTTCTTAAAAACTTTTTAATTCGACTTTCTAATGGTTATGTTAACATTAAAATTGCCTCATGGTCTCTGTGTACATTAAGTTAAGAATAATGGCCTCCATGATAGATTTAAAGTAGAAGGTATAGCAAAATGAATATTGGAAAACAAATTATTTTTCAGAAAACTCGTTATAAACGAGAGGTGTTAACTGAATCTGTTGAGCTAGTTCAAATGCTTATCGAAAGGCAATGTTTTCAAAATATATTCCAGATTAGAGTTTTTTTTAAAAGAAAAATTTGTTGTTTATTTCCAGCGTTATTTATGAGTACATTTACTTATTCTAGTTCTTAATTCTAGAATACATATGTTGAACTGGATGAATACGTACTCAGCGTTTCCTTTAGACAATACACCAAGAAAGCAAGAGTCATTCAAAACATTTTAAGTACGCCTATTGGTAGAATCTATGTGTGTTCTTGAAATTCTTGAATGATTATAATCATCGTACACACATATAAGCATAAGTCCAGGAGTGGTCGCTTGGGGCACAAAGTCCCCCCAGACTCACGAAGTCTTTGATTTTGGGAAAATTGTTTGATTTTTAATAAAGACTTGATCAGTATCTTCCAAGATGACAGTCATCTTGGGAACTCAAACATGTCTTTGCAATATATTTCCCTTTTCTAGGAGTTGCAATCGCTTATAATCTTAAGGTACTTGGGGTGACTGAGTTCCCCAAGTGACCCTATTTGTCGCAAAATATTCTCTATAAACAGTCTGAATTTTTCTCCTGAGAAGGACCTTTTGTTTTTGATTGATCTGTGAGTGTGTTTTGTATAATTCATTATGATTTAAAAATGGAAATTAACGAAATATACAAAAAACAAAGAAGAATTGGAGCATCTGTAATCTCTATTGTATTAAGCTGAAACTTCAAAAAAAGAAATTGATCAAGCAAGGGAAGAAGAACCAGATGAAATAATAGATAGCAATCATGAGAGTGAAACTAAATTTGAGAAAAACGATGGACACATGAAACGTCTGAGTCGAAAGGAAGATTTTGCAAATGCTACCTGAAGAACTTCAAAAAAGTTATGGAGACACAAGTGTACCCCAACACGCACAATGTCCGTCGAAAACACACAAGCAAGATAAAGTTCAATGTGCTCTGTCTGTTGATCATTTGACAGTTAAACTTCAATAACTTGAAACAAAATATGACCGATTTGTCTGCCCAAATCATTCCTTCTATGTTAGCGAAAGGTATCTGGGATTTATATCCTGTATTAACCCTTAATTGTCATTTGAGTCTATATCCATGTGGTTCAACCGGCGCGGTATATAGTATTTGTACGTCTTTCTGAAACACGCTTCATTTCTTTGCGCTGATATCAATAAAACTATTCCTAAGGTTTTGAAAAGCAACAAAATGACCTTGGAGATGTTTGCGAAGGATTTACTCATTTCAAAGAAAATTTGCTTATTTGTGCCCTCCTCCCCTCCCTATCCCAGTACACCCCACATGTTCATTTATGTGAAAAATGGGGGCACTAGGAAACGAATTCGTGTAACATTAAATCGGCAGTTAAGACATTTAAATCACACACATTTAAAATATTTTAGTTAAGTTTGATTGGGATTTTTCTTAAATTATCAAAGAAAAATTCAAATATTTTTTCGAAGTAGCTAAGTATATTTTCATTTAATTAGATTATTCCCTACAGTTATGATTTTTTGCACTGCGCAATAAAAATAATTATAAAAAAAGGTTCGGGGGATTGCGTCACCCCGCGCAACCACTGACGTTAGCATCGAGTACACCCTTTCTCCTTGTTAAACTATAACAGATAAGAAAAACAGCATTATGTGATAAAGTAGACATAAAGAATCAGTTTATCTCTCGATTGGTATACATGTATGAAAAATACTGAGGATTCTAAAAATTCATTTTATCAGAAAATAATTTAATATAGTATACATTCAATACTTACCTGCAGAATGTGAACTGATTACTTGCAGAATGTGAACTAATTACTTGCAGAATGTGAACTAATTACTTGCAGAATGGGAACTAATTACTTGCAGAATGTGAACTAATTACTTGCAGAATGGGAACTAATTACTTGCAGAATGTGAACTAATTACTTGCAGAATGTGAACTAATTACTTGCAGAATGTGAACTAATTACTTGCAGAATTGCTTTTGTGGGCACACATATAAAAACACATGTGTGTTCCAAATAAACTTTTACATATTTTGAGATGTGTAGAACTACGTAACTTAAAGAAACTGTCACGAAAAAAATTTAAATTAGTGCACTCAAGAAAAAAAAAACATTATTTCTAAAGGAAATGAGTGCGTTGAAACCTTTTTCTAATATTTAGGGAAGTTCCATTAACATTTGTGTCAGAAAAAGTCATAAAAATGAAAAAAAAAAAAAAACTAAATAAGAAAAATATTAGCAAAAAAATTTTTTTTTAAATATTACAAAATTTTACAATTAGCTTACATATTGAAAGGTTTTTCTTTCATTTGTTCACATTGTTTTTTCAAACTTTGATGGTAAAAAATTATTCTATATGCAAATTTTATCAAATGTTCTTCGGGATTTAGTTTGACAGAAATTCACTCTGTTTTTTTACAATGCACTTTCAAAATCAAAAGAAAAATGTCCGTCTATATTCTGCGTATTTTCCAGAATAATTCGAATAAACTAACATACCTCTTTGCTAAAAAATCAACAACGTTCGAATTAAGAAAATTAGAGATTCAGGGAAATAACTTTTCTTATAACACAACCAAGGAGTTTATTTTGCAAATGGAAGCTGTGAATTTTTTATTTTCTTAGAACTAATCAAATATATCTATGAAGATTTTGTTTTCGGGGATACGTTGTTTATACGTGAGGAAAACAGTATTTATAGAGAATTTCACTTTTTCATCTATTTTGAAAATTTTCATGACTTGATTGAGGAATTTAGCGATTGAATCAATACGTATACATACATGTGTTAGAATAATTAATTTATAACCTAAGCAAAATTCTATCTCTCATTTAATATTTATTTTCCCATCGTACATATTTGTGTATAATTTTAAACTGTTAATACTTTCATAAGAAAGTGCATCACGTTTTCAAATTCCAATCCTATCTCATATCATTTTAGGGTCATAGGGGACTCTTTACTCTCCATTCAAAACCTAACCTAAAAGATCTTGATTTAGCAGTTATTAAATATAAATATACATTGCAATTAAATAAAAATCGACACAGCTCCTGTTGATTTGCCTCGCAATGCTATTGAAAGTAGTCTTCATGCAGGAATAAAATACAGTTTCTTAAAAGTTCCCAAGCTTCCTTTGCATCGTTTTAACACTATATATATATAACTACAGTTAAACATTTTTTGTGCGGTAGACAGTGACCGAATATTCAAAAATTTCATAAATTCTTACATAAAACAAACTAATTCGTGGAAATACTACAAAAAACTTTTTTTTATGCGGTGGATAGAGACCGCATAAAAAAAGTCGCATTTGTAAAATATGCCAGTTATTTACGAAATGTATGTAAGAGTACTTCCATATCAAAATAAATAAGTAACTATTAGACATGGAACATTTTAAAAACATATAGTTTCTCATTGTATATACGGATAAGTCTTTAAAATGCACATACATAATTCATCACCGTAATTCAAAGTCACGTAATGGATAAGTTTAAAATCGTTTTCGTCACGTGAAGGTGCAATTTAAATTGATTTAATTTTTGGCAACATAAAGTAAGAGATACGTTTTTGTGACGACAGACGGATGGTCAGTTGCTTGCAAATGTCACGATAACCAGCTATACATGAATGAAGCCCCTTTTGAAATTTTATACTCTTTTCTTGACTGGTATCTATTTTGAGAAAATGCTTTTCCAATTTATTGGAAGGCTGGATCCCTGCATATTTTTATCCACTATTAAAGAATCTGGCTTCTTCGCTGTCTTAATATTTTATCAAATTATGTATAAAAAAAAATGTCACTGTCATTCAAAGTTTCGTCTTCAATCAAGCGTGGGCTGCTGGAGCGTTGAGAGAAAGAAACTTAATGAGCATTATCGGGTGACTGTTTATTACAAATGAACAAGGCGTCTTGAAGTGTCTACATTTCAGTGGAGCAACGTGCACCCTCACATCACGTGCACCCTCGCATCACGTGTTGGGAAGAACTTAAGGGGCACATGGCCTAACTTAGATAAATACGTATTCACCCAAGTTATAAAATATTAAAGATAAAACCTGACTTTCGGGAGGGGGTCTAACATTCTCTGTTACATCACTGGTAAATAGATAAAAAAAACATTACAGTGGAGCCCAAGCTATTGAGTTCTGTCAGGAAGGGGGGCAGGACTCTAGGAGCCCAAGGATTGACTAACGTTAAATACGTATTTACCCAATTTATAAAATATTGAAGGAGTAACCTGACTTTTAGGGGAGAGGGGGGTTTATTCTCCTTTACGCGACTATTAAATACCGCATAAAAATATCGCACGTAAAAAATTGTCCAAAATAAAATGGCACAAAACAAATCGCATAAAAATAAAATCTCATAAAAAAAGACTGCACAAAAACAAGTTCCACTGTATTGCTTGTTTAATAGAAGACTTGTAAAAGTGTTTCATTTAAAACATGTTTTAATTGTAGACATGTAAGAAACTTTTCATTTAAATTAATGAATATATAAGCTAAATGGAACTTGAAATTGTTCGATCATATCTTTTTAAGTCTTTTGTAATGAAAAATAAAATTATATGCTTACAATAATGAAAGGATAAAGAAAGTGACTTTAAAATAAATCCATCTTACATGAACTTGCATGCGTCGAGAATACTTAAATACAGTTTTTGAGACACCTGTAAAAAATTTGATTCTGCCAACAAGAGTTAGGATAGCTAAAAGGACAGTGAAAAGAAAGAAACATTTTATTACTAAATATTTTAACGAAATCAATATTTTAAAGATAAACTATGAGACATAAAATAAAATGATTAAATACTGATTTTTTATTTTTATCCATGTAGTTCAATCGATATTTTTCTTGTTAGCTGATTTCCTGTAGCTAATTTATCACGCATTTTTAACTCTTCAACATTATTAATAAGTACATTTACGGCATGATAAAATCTCAAGTGCTAAGAAAAACAATTCAAATTTTAATAATAAATGTGATTGGTGCTCAAATAAATACTTATAATTTTCAAAAGTTAAGGTAACACGAACTCTGAAGGGTGTGTAAATTGCACGTATGAATTAAAAGCCTAAGAAGGTAACGACCATAACAAAATTCAGTAGACAAAGCTGGTTATCCAGTAACATCACTATAGCTCACAAGGGGAGGGCACAACTAAAGAAATTGGTTTGGGGATGAGATTTAGTGTATTAGTATTACTTCTTTAGGGTGTTAAACCAATAATGCAATTCCGCCGAATAGCCAGTTAATTCGGAGAAAATAGCCTTCGAAATTCATATTTAGCTTTTATGCAATTAAGTTTTAATTATCGCCAGAGATACAGTGTTATAGTTGATAGAGTACCTGTTTACCCCGCGCTGGTTTTTGTTTGGTTTTATTTTCTAAAATCATTAAATTATTTTTACAATTGAGTTAATTTATTTAAAAAGACACATTGAATATATTATACAATTATAAAATAATTAAATTAATAATAAATAATGTAAGATACGCATATATTATTTTTATTATATAAATTATGAAATATTTTTTTATGAAAAACTATTATAATTTATATATTATGATATTAAGTATAATAATTCATATATAATATTTTTGCATTTCATATTATAAAACGATTTATAACTAATTTTTTTATAAAATATGATTTAATATTTAATACACATTTTTTAAACAAATGTAATTGTAAAAATAGTTGAAGGAATTTAAAAAAGTAAACAAAAGAGAACCGATCGCGCGTCTCGAACCTCGTCTGACCGCATGGTAAACCGTACTCTACCAACTATGCCACTGATTGAATATTAGCGTCGCACTGTTCAGCTACACGAGGGCTTTTGGCGTCGGACCACGTAATTTTGAACTATGGTCAAGTGACGTGGACGACACCTGAGCTGGCACCCCCTCTCCTAACTACCGCACCACACCAACGGGAGGACGTTTCAGCTCTCGACAGATTTAACGTGCATCGCTGCCCTACACGGCGGGTCTTTAGTGGTACTGGGCTCGAACCAACTATGCCACTGAATCTCTGACGATAATCAAAACTTAATTGCATAAAAGCTAAGCATGAACTTGGAAGGCTATTTTGTCCGAATTGATTGGCCATTCGGTGCTATTACATTGAGGGTTGAATACCCTAAGCTAAACATAGTCTCGTTCCCAAATGAATTTTCTTAATCGCGCCCGCCCCTTGTCAGTTATAAGATCTCCTCGTTGACAGAAACACAATCCGTAATTGAAATAAGTGTGGCAGGCTTTCTGCGTTTAAAGACAACTTCTATGACCGAAATTCTTCGGCATCTAATAGAAGTGTACGATACAAGTGTTATGTCACGAAAACACGTGGGGTTTGGAGCACGGAATTTGACAAAGGCAGAACAGGTGTGAGAGATGTAGAAAAGTGTTTTCGGTAGGAGGTATTCAACCCCTTTCTTACATTCTCGACCAGGGGATTTCTATCTCTTCGGACCTCACTTAGAAGGTTACTATTATAGAGCCGATTATGGGATTTGGTCAGCCGCCTTGACATGGATTCCTACGATGCTGGTTTCGATTCTTTCGCTTACTGAAGGAACAAATGCCTCGCTAAATAGGGTAACTATGTACAGAAGAAAGATGTACAATGTAGGAAGGTACATTTACATGTTTTTTTTTAAAAAATTTCTGAATAAACGTTTACTCTGAAAAGGTTTGTTACTTTGTTATAACCCCCGACCTGGTGGTATCATCTCTTTATCTACGCGACCTAGATTTGTAGGAGGAAATGAATGATCACCCAAAATCGCCAAAATAAATCTAACTTATTACTATTACAATATATTGATCAACACAACATAAGTCTTACTGTAGGAATTTGATCAGGAGTGATACAACGTAATTCTGAATTCTAAGTAAATAGCCCCTGGTATCCTAATTACTATTTTTAAGAGAAGTTATCCTAATAATATTCATTTTCCTTAGATTCCTTAACACACTAAAGCCCTTTCTATAATTATGCTTCTATATTTAATATCTTACCAATAGCTCGCGGCTTTCAGCATCTCAGATTTCAGTCTCCTTGTTCTACTCTATCATTCTCACACGCGAATACTAAAGCTCCAATATATATCTAATAATTAATATACATATTACGGTTTCTTCCTGAGAGGATTAAATTAAACTAAGGCCATTCTGGTACCAAAGATTCCCCAAGAAAATTTGTGTGAAAGCGCGATAAAGCCCCGTCACAATCTTACTTTTTGAAATCGCTACGTATGTTTTCCAATTCAAAATAATGTTAGCACTCAGATTTCATGAATCTTTTGCTACATTTTTTGTGGATAAGAAACTGTCATTATTAGTGGAAAAAGACTATTTTTTTTTCACTTTTTGACATTTTACCTAAGGCAGTGTTTCTCAAACTGTGGGGCGCGCCCCCCTGGGGGGCGTGATAACCTTACAAGGGGAAATAAAAGATTTAAAAAATAATTAACTTACTGGAATGAATTAAAACAAAATACTTTCAGACGTAATAAAAGATGATCTTTTACTCTGATATAATTTATAGGCGCGCGCGCGTGATATTAAGTCATAAAAACTAAAAACTTCTTCAATACCTAATTAGCTATCTTTGATCCTATAACCAAATAAAAAAAACTTTGATTAGATTTGCTGTAATCCCATGATGAAAGATTTTTTTTACTACGCTTTCTTTTTAAATCTAACATACTACTCTTTCAGAGAAAAAACAGATCCCAGACCCAGAAATGAAAAAAATTAGGAACATAAAAAAACTCATCACTGTCATTATTTTTGAAATACTGCACATTATAGCCATAATTTGTTTGATCTTCTAAGTTATTGGTACAGTTAGTTATGACCCCTCTCTTATGTGTGTTTGTTTCTCATTTAGGGAAGTTGTAAGTAATGTATTTCTATGTTGCGCTTTTTTCCTTGTAAAAGAGTTTTATGATATTAGGAAAATCACGGAGGATTTTTTTTTACTTGGCTAAAACTTATTTTTATGAGTAATTTCAAACTTCTAAAGCATAACGAAAAACGTTTTACACAATATTTTAGCAGTAACATACATATTATCATAATGAATATACTTTTTACCCGGAAGTGGTCGCACGGGATACACAGATTACGAAATCGTTAATTCTGGCAAAACTGTTTATTTGTTACCAAAGAAAATTGAAAAGTCCTTGTAAGTAGGTAAGTAAACTTTCTCATAATTAAATTATTCACTGGAATCACGATTTGTATCGTGTACAATAAAATAATTATAAAAAAAAGGATTGGGGTGACTCAATAACCCCGCTCGACCGTATCTAGAGCGCGTCTGCTTCCAGTTTAAAACATGTTGAAGTCTTTTCGTTTTAAATATTAAAAATAATACAATTATTCCTAACTGGAATTTTATATTATTGTTTATTATTATTTAACATCAATTATTAATGCTAATTCTGTGAGGCTTAAAATTAAAATTCGTTTAAAACTAATTATAATTCGAGCAACCATTTTAAAAAAATCATTTTACATTTTTGTAAACATTATCGAGCATTTGGCTTTGCTTTCCTTACAATTCAGTGTTATATCAATAATTTTTTTATTTAGTTATAAATGAACTCGTGCAAAGAGCGGGCACTTCAGCCGGTATACTTTTAATGTATCAGAGCTGCACAGAGTATTTTATAACTAATTAATACTAAATTAAGAACAAGTTTAATAAGCATTAACGACTTCGATGGGCTTGTCTTGCAAAGCAAAGTTTTTCAAAGGAATGTTTGATTAGAAATTGACCCTCTGAGTCATTTTTCTATATTTAGCAGATATCTATATTTTGTCTTCTAAGCAGCCACTGCATTTTGCAATATGTTCAATTTAAAAATTATAGAAAGGAAAAATAACATAATAATTATCCTATTATTTTGTTTATTTATTTATTTTTGCTGAAAAGTAGCATACAAAATTTAATACTTATGTTACTAATTTATATGGTATATAATTAAGATCACCTATTGTAGCTTTAGCGTCAAAGTGCATTATCATTGCATTCAGTACGTTATTAATGTATAAGGGGGGCGCGATAAAAATTGTGATCGAAAAGGGGGGCGCCAGTATTGAAAGTTTAAGAAGCACTGACCTAAGGCATAAAACATGCAAAATAATTTAGTCATAGGGACTTATATCTTAATATTAACTACCATATATTTTCAATTATAAGCAGATCCGTGTATAACCCGAGAATACATTCTTCTGAAAAATTTACCTCAAAATCGAAAGCCATATATAAGTCGATTTGAATATATATATATATATATATATATATATATATAATCCTGTGATTTTCATAAATGCCGCCTTGAAGGCGAAAATGTTGCCGAATAGCTAAAAAGTGAGGATTCTGCATTGAAATAGCCGTAAAGTAAAACTTTAACGACAATAGTGTAGTTTCTGGTAATCGTATATATAATTAAACTGTTTCCATTTGTTTCCTTGGTACACTCTCTGTGCTAGCTACCTAGCCACAAAATTCTGCGCAATTTTTGTGAGGAAAATGAGGGGGGGGGGGAATAAATTTCTATGCGGCACGGGATCATTGACCGGTGTTCTATGACCTGGAAGCCAATCTCGCAGCTTCATGATTATTTGCCTTCCAACACCCCAATGTGCGAATGTGAGTTTTACAAACTATTCGTAATCTCGTATTTTCATATTGACTTTAAAGGATTTACGTGGTTTTCTTTCTCTTAAAATAAATGTTCATTCACACCCAAACAGTTAAGCTTAAAATTGCTTGTACATGGCTAACGGGAAATGCTCACAAAAAACCCCGATTTTTCTGAACTATCTTTTCCTGAGATAAGTTAACTGATGTACTTAGGCCAGTGGTCTTCAAACTTTTTCGACTTACGGAACCCGTAGAACTATAAAAAAACCCCATTCCACACGCACATTTACAATCATAATACACGTTGAACTTATTACTGGTACTTTACATAGTCAATTAAAAACAGCATTGTACTTATATTTAAAATTTTAATTTACTTTAGTCATTAGTAACATTACTTAATGATCCTAGTGTCACCTTACTCATGCATTATGTTTAGTAACTGGGATGTGCTTTTATTTTTTAAACAAACTGTCGAAATCTAGGTTTATTTATACTATTAGCTGTTGCATTTAATATTCTTCGTTTAATTTGTCTTTACATTTTGTTTATGTAGCCATTCTCGTTGATAAATATTTTTCACTCAAATACATTGTTCTGAATAACATTAAAATGTTTATAAATGTTTGGGAAATACTGTGCATTCTGTTTATGAATTTGCTACCTAAAATTTTGGCGCTATTTTTGCTTGAATTTAGATTTAAACATGAGTACGTCGATACAAGTCATTTCATCTCCTTCATTAAGAAAAGTATTTAATTTTCTGAAACATAGTACTAACGAATATTAAAAATATTTCGTAGAACCCAGAATAGTAAGTAACATAATAATTTATTACATTGCTTAATAATTTAATATATAGTTTAGAATAAAACATTTTAAATCTAGTAGGAACTTCATATCAAGAGAAAAATGTTTTAATGTGTTTTTTTAATATATTATAAAAATATTTAAAAGCTATTATAAAATTAAATTATTATGTTAACACATTTCAGCTACTAATATAATACAGTGGTGGCCAAAATTGTGGACACTTTTTTTGTTATGTTTTTTAAATTTGTATGCTTATAGAGAACTTTACGTTTCACAAAAGGCTCAGCCTTTTACGTCACTTTAAAGAGAATTCGATATTAAATTCAGTATAAAAAAGAAAGTTCCAATAGTTGGATTGCTGAAAGAATTATGCTGCGACAACTGTTGATGCACATTGGGTAACCATTATAGCAGTGAGTTATCAGAGCTCTGTGAGGTGGTGTTTATTCGCTATTACAGCTTCACATCGAGGGTCATTGAGCTGAAAATAGTTTGAAGCTCTTCCTTCGTTATTACATGATACCAGGAAATAGTTATATTCTAAATTAGTTCCTTTTTATTTCATGTGTACCTCATTCGGACAAGAGTTTTCAAACGGTGCCGCAAGTTTTCCATAGGATTGGGGTCAAGATTGTTTCCTAAGCCACAGGATAAAAATGATATTTAGTCAAAAAGCAATGAAATCTATAAACAGAGTAGATTGGACACATGTATGATGAGAAAGTGGTATTCCCTTTGTTAAAGTTACATAATAGGTGGTAGTTCAGTGACCACATTTGCAGACTATGTTTTGTTTAAAATGGCAGGGGACAAATTCAATAAAAGAATCAGGAAAAGGCCGAAAAAGGTGCACCACATCTGTTGTGACAGATGAATAAAAGTATGCTTGGGTGATAAAAGAATTTCATGCGCATCCATCAGAATTGATCTGAGTGATGCTGAGGTTTTTGTCAGTTCAAAAACAACCAGGAGTAGATTAGCAGACGTAAGACTAAAAGTCAGAATTCCACGAAAAAAAAACCCTATCTCAATGTATAGCAGTACTAAAAGGGACTACAGTGGGCAGTGGAACGCATTAATTGTACAAGTAATTATTTTTCAAAATTTATATGGAAGGAGGAGTAAATATCGTTTTTCAGTAGTGATAGCCTAAAATATGTAAGACGTAGAAACAAGAATCGGTACATTCTGACTGCATCCAGGCAATTGTGAAGTACCCACATAGTTTTATTATTTAGACATGCATATCAGCAGAGGGTATCGGTATAAATATAGCCTTCATATCATCGATGAAACATTGAACATCTTAAAATACATTGACATCATACTAGAATCCAAACTTCGGCCTTTCAACAGGGATCTATTTACCAACAATGATTCATTTATTTTTCTGCAAGATTCTGTTCCTTGCCACACAGTAAAGTAATTTAAAGACAGGTACCTCTCTAAAATCATTTCTTTGTTGTGTTGGCTAGGAAACAAGCCTGACTTTGATCCTATCAAAAACCTGTGACACCGTTTAAAAACTCTTGTCCGAATGAGGTAAACATGAAATAAAAAAGAGCTAATTGAGGATATAGTAATAAAGGCATTAAGTAATAAAGGAAGAACTTAAAACTATTTTCAGCACAATGAAACATCGATTTGAAGCTTTAATAAAGAATAAACACACACTCTCTAAGCTCTGATAACTCACTGCTATCATCGTTATCCAATGTATATCAACAGCTATCATCGCATAACATTTTTTGAGTTGCAAATATCTGAATTTTCTTTTTTGTTTTGAATTAAGTATTAAATTCTCTTTAAAATGATGTAAAGTACTTAGCAATTTGTGCAGCTTAAAATGTTTTATAAGAATACAAACTTAAAAAAAAACATAACAATTTAATAAAGAGTTCACAACTTCAGCTACCACTGCATTCTGTTTAATACTCTAACATAAAATTTTCAGTTTTAATGCCAGGTATGAGTTTTAGATACTTGTTGTTATACAAACATCATAGAGAACGTGAACCTATTTTGCATACATATTTAGAACTTTCTTTTACATTTTTATTGTGACTCGTGGAACCCCTAAGTATACGTCTTAGACCCCTACTTATACCTCGTGAAGCCCCAGGGTTTAGTGAAACACAATTTGAAAACCACTGATATAAGCCAACTTTACTTTTATTTTAAAAAAGTAATTTCAAAGTTCTGGTCTTAAACTCTGAAATGTATTGGTATATATTTAAAGAAATATGTTAACTCCTTTTAATGCACATCATGTTAATGCATTGAATATTTTGTAAATCCATATATAATTTGCATCTCATTGTTTTAAAACTGAAAACAGATAAAACATTACAAAAAATTCTCATCTTAGTACGAAATCTTAGAATATTAAAAGGCTCTGAATAACTATTACTAGAGCTTTTCAATTAGGGATCCGTTTGTAAATGCTAATGTGCCCCTTACGATAAGGAGGATTTGCATTTCAATGTTCATAAACTTCGAAAAAGGATTCCCTGCACAAACTCAGAAAACAAAGTGTACGGGAAGGAAAACAGTACTTTGAATAATGCCATTCTTCCCGAAATGTTAAGAGAAAAAGAATAAAAATGTGTAGTTTGTTTATATTTTTGAGGTCGAAAAGAACAGAAAGTGTTTCTTAAAACAATGCTTTTTTTGTGGAAGAAATTACTTGTAAACGCAAATCGAAGATATGTGGTATTTATCATTCATCAATAATTTACGAGGAATATCTTTTGGAACTCGAATTCTTGAAGTAAATAACTAAAAAACGCTGAAGAGGGAGTTTGTTTGCGGGGCGCTTAAAGCAGACGATTAAATAAATATTACAGAAATTAAAAGGATTATGTAAACACATTTTAACTTTTTAAGGTAAACAATGATTTATTCTAGAATATATAACGAAAGTTTCAAACTTTTTTTGTACATAATAAACCTCGAACTTACGAGGTAGAGGTGGGACTGAGTGATAAAACCGAGTAAGTCGAATTCAGCATATTATTTCGTACATACATATATATAAATTATTTTAGTTGAAGCTGGGAATGAAAGATAATAATTTAGGTTAAATGTTTAATAACATTTTAATTGACACAAACACAAAATCACAAACCGAAGTTATTTTGAAATGGAAGGTTTCATAAAATATAACAAAATAGTAGGCTAACTCTAAGATTTTATTTTCTTCCACATAATTTCTTCATAGTATAGAAATAAGTTTTTATTCCTTGATGAAAAATACGCTCTTTGTTGTAATCTATATTTTTTAAACTTTATAACCCTTTTTTGACTAAACCGAAGCCTTCTGTCAAATTTTTGTCGTTATTAGATCTTCTAATTGAACTGGGGTTCTAAGACTCAAGTTTTTTGTCTTGGTCTTCTTGTATTTCTAGAAGAAGTTCATCAGTTGTCAGCGCCTTATTCTTGGAATCCAGAATTTTTTACGTCATAATTATCCACTTCTAAATTTATTTATCTGGCATGATTGACAGTTTCTTCAATCACATTATCAATTTCACCAGGCTTCGACGTGGATTTCTCCTAAATTTCCGACGAAAAATAAGAAGAAAAAAAGAGACAAGTTTTCCTAGACGCCATTTAAGGTTTTTTGTGGAACTTAATTTCAAGATTGCCCTATGATTCTCCCCATATGTAAAATATTGCATTATTTCCCAAACTCTTTAACAGAAAACTCGCTGTAGTGCTCACACATAAGATAAATCAACGAGATTTGCAGTTCGCGTAACTTCGCGTTCGAATAAGTCGAGACATCTCTACTGCATTTTTAAACACTGCAATATTTTCATTCTCTAAATTCTCTCTCTCGTTCCAACCTTTTATTTGTTAATTGCTTCATATTGTCATTTGCATGTGTAATTGACTAGACTGAAAATTGCTACTCTATTCTTCACAGAAAAATTTATCTACTAATGGTAAAATTGCGGTTTACCAAATGATAGTTTTGTGGCGGTGTGATATCTATATAAACTAGTACTAAACATCATGAACGAACGAAAGCAATCGTGTTGGCGTTGTCGATAAAGTACTTTCGATTAGAACGGAAGATACACAATTTGAATCTTCCTTTCTTCCTTCCTTCATTGGTGATCTTGGCTGTACAAAGGAACCGCAAACTTCACGCACCACAGTCGTGGCACCATCTGTCCACCGCAAAAGCACAACTAAGCCGTCAGACACAAATAACTCAATTAAGCCGTCACACTAAGCTGTCAGATACAAATGACAATTAAGCCGTCACACAAAGCCGTCTCAAACAAATGACGAAATTCTCAAGCCGTCACGCACGAATGACGCAACCCACATAAATGACGCAACTGCTCCCCTGCTCGCTACGAATATGGTATCGTTCGTTCACCTATTCACCGAATCACTGGCAGGGGGGTATGGAGCGGTGCGGTATCTATATAAACTAGTACCAAACATCATGCGAAGATATGTGGTTGATGAAGTACTTGCGTTCGGAACGGAAGGTACACAGATCGAATATTCTTCCCTTCAGTTTGAATGAAGAGTATTTTCTGCAATATTCTGTGTTTCTGGGAATTTATAAAAAGCATCTAATAAAGACTTTTATGCATAAAAATAAATACACATTAATTCTGCATCACAAGGTAATGATCTATTTTTTCACTGTTTTTTACACATTGTGTACTTAATCGTGTCATTTTATAAATATTTTCAAATAAATGAATGATTGTTTTAATGTTTTTTCCCCTCCACCAACTGCGTCATTACAAAATTCTTTGTTATGCATCATTTTATATATTTCAAAGCTATTTTCTGAATTTTAGATATTTCATTTCGATTTCTTAAAATATTCATAGTAATTGTTTTGTTTCTATTAAGAATTTTATTCAGATTTTTAAAATTTATTTTTTGTTGCTTTCTAGAGCAAATGACTAATCTAATTTAAAGATTTGTTATAAAAGAATCATATAATTTACAAATACATATTCCTGTAAAGGGGACATATTGCTCACTGTAGCTGCTTATACTTTAATATTTTCGTTTTTAACTACCAAAAAAATTATTTTAGAATAATATTGTTATTAATTATTTTTCTTTTCAAAAATAATTGTTTTATCTAAAAATGGTATTAATTTAGCTTCTTATTCAAAATTATGATAAAATCCAATAGTAATCGATATAAGAATTTACACAATTTTCAGATAATATACAGGTGACATGCGAGTACTGAGAAAGTATGTTTCCGATGTATAATATACAAGGAGAACACATTTTCTAAAATTATGTGCAATTATCAATACAAAAATAAGAGAAAAATAAAAAAAAATTAAGACTTAACTGACATGGTACCTTTACAACTGGAAGAAATTGTTTAGGTAAGTATCTCAAATATTGCCGCACGCATAATTTGCTACAAGTTCATTTTGTCCACAGTCTATAACGGCTTGAGACGCCTCTAAAAAGTCCCATCCTAGGATGACGTCATGGTTACAATGTGATAAAACAATAAATTCAAAAGGCAGTTCTCGATTGTTTATACGGACACGTAAAACACATTTCCCTATCGGCCGAACAAAATTTCCATCCGCAACTTTCAGCATAACCGCTCTTGGCATCAGCAAACAGAACTTTCTTTAAAAATCGGTGATACTTATCGGATATGACAGAAAACGATGCCCCAGAATCTACTAGAGCACGTATCGGCTTCTTATCTATTATTACGTCTAGTTGGTTACCAGTCATCTTGGCGGTCGACGGAGGATTTCCAGTACACGCGGCCTCACCTCCTTGGAAGGTCGCTCTCTTTAGTTTTCCTCGCTCCTACGGCCTGGCGACTGACTGGATCGGCGATATGGCGACGGGGATCTGTAACGACGTATTGGGGATCGGCCTCTCGTGGGACTTGGCGTAAAACGGCGAGAAGAGTTTGGTCGGCGTATTTCTTCTTCAGTGCCAACGTCGTCGAAGTTCCGTCGGCGGTTTCGAGAGTTGTCAAAGACAGCCTTTCTCTCTCGGCAGTAGCGCATTACCTGTCCAGGACGTCCGCAGTGGAAACAAACAGGTCTGTTGTCAGCCGTTCTCCACACATCTGTTTTTCTTGGTTCAGGTGGGAATTTCTGAACAGGCCTCCTTGGATTTTGATGACAATAACATCACCAAGATAGCAGCAAGAGCCGAAGAATCACGACAGCTAGCCCAAATGCACACTCTGAGAGCTCAAGACAAAGATCGTCGACGTTACGATTCCAAACACCAAATGGTATCCTACGCTCCCGGAGATCTCGTATGGGTTTATACTCCAGTGAGAAAAGTCGGTCTCTCCGAAAAACTCTTAAGAAGGTATTTCGGACCGTATCAGGTGCTACGCCGTTTATCAGCCGTGACTTACGCAGTACAAGATTTTGATCCTGCTTCACGAAAAAGAAAACTAAGAGAAGTTGTCCATGTACTGCGTATGAAACCGTACCATGATCCCGCCGAGCAAATCGAAACCGAGGATATTCCTCCCAAAGAATCATACAAAGGAATATCCTCGGTTTCGATTTGCTCGGCGGGATCATGGTACGGTTTCATACGCAGTACATGGACAACTTCTTAGTTTTCTTTTCGTGAAGCAGGATCAAAATCTTGTACTGCGTAAGTCACGGCTGATAAAACGGCGTAGCACCGATACGGTCCGAAATATCTTCTTAAGAGTTTTCGGAGAGACCGACTTTCTCTCACTGAGTATAAACCCATACGAGATCTCCGGGAGCGTAGGATACCATTTGGTGTTTGGAATCGTAACGTCGACGATCTTTGTCTTGAGCTCTCAGAGTGTGCACTCGGGCTAGCTGTCGTGATTCTTCGGCTCTGGCTGCTATCTTGGTGATGTTATTGTCATCAAAATCGTTAGGACAGAATGGTAGCATTGTATCTAGTGTCGTTTCCGCTTCACGACCATGAAGTAAATAGAACGTCGTAAAACCTGTGGTCTCTTGTTTAGCGGTATTATAAGCGAAGGTTACAAATGGTAGAATTCCATCCCAATTTTTCTGCTCTACATCCACATACATTGACAACATGTCGGCCAAGGTCTTATTGAAGCGCTCCGTCAGTCCATTTGTTTGGGGATGATACGCCGTTGTGAAACGATGATCAATGTTACACAAGTCGACGAGAGAGGAAACAAGTCTGGATCGAAAGACGGCTCCACGATCTGTGATAATTACTCGAGAAGCTCCATGCCTGAGGACAATTTCTTCAAGTAAGAACTTCGCTATTTCGGCGACTTCGGCTGTCGGCAAGGCTTTTGTTATTGCATATCGCGTTGAGTAATCCGTGCAGACTATTATCCATTTGTTTCCATGAGCAGACTTTGGAAATCTCCCAAGGAGATCAATTCCAATGCGATGGAAAGGAGCTATAGCTGGAGGGATGGGAACTAAACGTCCAGGTGGTCGTTGAGGAACGGATTTTCTCCTTTGGCACTCCCGACAATGCATGACATACCGAACGACATTTCGGTACATTCCCGGCCAGTAAAACCTCTTGCGAATCCTGTCATAAGTTTTCGCGAAACCAAGGTGTCCTGCGGTGGGGGCGTCATGAAAGTGCCTTAGTATGTCTGCTCGTAGATGTTTAGGAATGACTGGTAACCACAACTTTCCATCTGGATCAAAATTCTTCCTGCAAAGGATACTGTCGATGAATCTGAATTCTTCGTTTTTGGATGAGTTGCTCAAAAGTTTTAATTTCGCAAGGTCTTGATCTTTTTTCTGTTCCATCACAAGGTTCATACTCGTCGTGACTGCTAAAAATTTGTCTGGTGTTTCCGTTTCCTCTTCCACTGGATTTCTCGAAAGAGCGTCGGCGTCACTATGCTTCTTACCGGTTTTATATTTTACGTCAAAATCATGCTCTTGAAGTCGGAGGGCCCATCTGGCAAGCCTTCCTGAAGGATCCTTTAAATTCATGAGCCAGCACAAGGAATGATGGTCAGTTACAACAGTAAAGTGTTTTCCGAATATGTACGGCCGGAATTTGCTAGTAGCCCATACGATGGCAAGACATTCCCTTTCTGTGGTGGAATAATTCTTTTCGGCTTTTGTCAGAGTTCTAGAAGCGTATGCTGTAACTTTCTCGACATTATTCTGAATTTGTACTAGGACAGCTCCGATACCGTACCCGCTTGCATCAGTATGGATTTCTGTAGAAGCTCTTTCGTCGTACATCCCCAATACTGTGGATCCGAAGTAAGTGCTTTCTTAAGACTGTGAAATGCTTCCACCTCTTCAGGACCCCAATGAAACTCCACGCCACTTTTCAGCAACGAATGCAAAGGTTCGGCGAGATAACAGAAACCTTTAATAAATCTTCTAAAGTATGAACAAAGGCCAAGAAAACTTCGTATGTCATGTATATTCTTTGGAGTGGGAAAATTTCTTACGGCTTTTATTTTGTCGGGATCGGGACGAACGCCATTACTAGATACAAGATGGCCTAGAATCTTTGAGAATATACATGATGGCCTAGAATCTAGACCCTTGAACAAAATGACAGCGGAGCGCTGTCTTCTTTTTCGAGGGGAGCAATGCCGCACGCATAATTTGCTACAAGTCCCGATAGCCGAGTTGGCAGAGCATTGGACTGGACTTCCTCAGGTCTCGGGTTCGAATCCCGGCTCTGGCAGATTTATCCAAAGACTGGAATTTTGTTCTCGTTTTTAATGTATTGTTTCTCTAGGTTCTAGATGAATCCAGATCATTCTTTAGAGTGCATACTGGGTATTTCTCGAATATTCCGAAGTGTATAAAAGCAGAGTTCATCGCCAGTTGGGGTTGTTCTCAGTCCAGTGTTGTATCGAGCTCCCAGAGTTAGAATAAATCTAATTGTTTGTTTAATTGAACTGTGTACTTCTTTCGAACTCCGTGACAATATTTATTAAGAACTCTAGGACTTCATTGTATTTATTTATTTTAAAGTAAACGAATTGATTGATGAAACTCTTATAATTCTGAATATACAAATAAAAGCAAAAATATCCAAACAGTTTCTCCATTAAAATACAAATTCAACAACATTTTTAGTAGCGATCAAATAAATTAGCGAAAACCTATTTCAACAATAATAGCTCTTAGATTATGTCTTTGAATGTCCTTTATGACATATTTTCCTCCTATTAAAAATAGAACTTATAATAATGAACAATGAATTAAATACATTATATGTATAATTGAAAACTATTTCTAAAATCTCACAGGATAGATCAAATGTAAACACAAATTGTCTGATTGGAAACAGCGGGCATGGCTGATCAAACTTAAGTCTGAGCATTTCATCTATTTGAATCAAAAGTGACTTTCCCAACGGGACATCTTTGCTGGGGACCTGAAGAATCACTAAAAGTTTCAATTGAAAAAATCCCATGGGTATAATATGTAAGAGAGTTTTAGCGCTAAAGTTAAGGTATTCAATACAAATGGAATTCTCATTTGTAAGCAAATGAAGTTAGTTAACCAAGAAACCACGTTTGATTAATAATATTACCAGATTCGAAATTCTTATTTCCTGTAAGAGCCTTTCTGCAAAGAAAATATCCCGAAAAGCACATTTAAAGTCATTTTATGTTACATTTAAGTACATTAAAAATTTTGATTAAGAAAAAAAGAATATATACAAGTACACCCAACTCTTCTTTTATAAAATTTTGAAAAAAACATGGTATGCAAATTTAACGATTTTTTCATTCACATTTTTTGGGAGATTCATTCCCCTTCTATGAGGATGATTTGATCGGATTTATGACTGCTTAGAAATCTATGACGAAGTCGAAGTTCAGCTAATAACAGCTGATTTAATTCGCAAGGGCTACAAGTGTGGAACAACATTATCATATTCGTGATCGTAACTTAAAGCGTGCATTTTTTCAACTAAGGTATCCGACTACTTTCGACAACTATTTTTTTTTAAAAAATGGAAGTATGGAGATTTTTTTATGATTTTTAAATTTATTTAGTATATTTAAGGAAAAAATCATAAAATTGAAAAGATAAAAAAAAGTTTATTATTAAAATAAGAAAAAAACTGGTGAAAATGTACAAAAAATTAAATAAACGGGGCCTGCTCTGTACAAACATTTTACGAACGAATTTTCAATTTTTCAATTTTGATGTGTTTCTTTGTTATTCGTGTATGAAATGACCTTCAGGATTAGAGATATTTTATTTTTTGCAAAAACTGGAGTACTTTATCTTAGTGATTATAGGAAATTGCTTTAAAAACAATGATTATATTCCCATAAAGTAAAATTTTGAAATAAAGCAGTGATTGATAAATCTGAAGGTCAAAATACTTCTAGTTTTACAAAAGATACACAAAAAATTTCAACAAATTAGTTTCAAAACTTTTTGAGCAATTGCTGTCCCCGTTATAGCTTTTCTAAAAAAATCGAGTAAAACGCATTTTAATGTTTGACATCTTATGTAAAGTTATGGCACATTTGCTTTTACTAAAACACTTGTAGATTTCGTTCTAGCGAATGAAAAATATAAAAACTTGGTGTTTTTATTAAGCTAAAAAGATGGCGTATAAAATAAAATCATAAAACAATTTTGTCAATTTTTGAAAACAATAAAGATTTTAGGGTAGTTGGATATCTTAATAAGAAGTTTTCAGTAGCAGGATACACTGGCGTAGCTACCACTGATACGGGACCCCCCAACCTGTGTAAATACAGTACCTTTTAAGATAGTTTTCATTTAAAAATGCCTCCCCCAAAGCAGTTTTGAAACGGGCCTACTCATAACTAGCTACACCAGTGGCAGGATATCAAGAATTATGTAAGCAGCTTGAGATAAAAATAAGACTAAGTAAAAAAAAAGTTCCTTTCAAACAAAACGACAGTTGCGTTAGATATGCCTGACACGTCTACTGATAATAGCATATTTGATATGTTCATAATCAATGTGCAGATTTGTTATCAAGTAACGATAAAAAGTTGTGTCGGTAGTTTTATATATATATATATATATATATATATATATATATATATATATATATATATATATATATATATATATATATATATATATTCCTAATTTCAATTTGACTTTTTATATGTTGTGTGTGTATGTACTTAAAGACTAAATTATCACTGTACACATTTTTTTGTAATAAAAAAAGATTTTTGTGTTATAATATGTAACACGGATTTTATTATTACTTTTTGAACAGTTTCTTTCGAAAATGCTTGGAGATTTTTCACAATTTAAAAATTTTGGAACATATCCCCCAATTTAACATTCGTTGCATATTTTTTACACGGTTTTTTGGCACGTTTTTCTGAAGAACGTATCTACAGAGTAAAACAAAAATGTCGGGTATATATCATTTAAAAAAAACTAGTAAATTTTAGTTTTATTCGTTATTTCTGGAAAATGCAATATTTATTTACAAGATCATTTCTTATTTTGCTTTCAACAAAATAATGAATAACAACACTTGTTTTAAAATAAATATGGAAAAACCCTTTCCACTTCAGTGTGCTAGTAAGCCCAATACCGATACAAATTTTGCAAAGGAATCTTGAAGGCATACTTTAAATAGTTATGAAGAGAACATAATGCAAAACTCTACTTTGAAAGACATTTCAAATCCTATTAAAATACTTTACTAATGTGGTCTTAAAAATGATAACCTAGCTCATTACCATTATGATACGTTCGGCACATGGCCCCTTTTTGTCAATTATTCTAATTTGAAGCCATCTACTGCATTTTCCTCATGATCTTTAAAGAATGGACGCCATTTTTAATTTCTTGAAAGGGATTATGAGAAAAGATTTATGCATAAGGTATTATTATAATATACGTCATCTTCTCTTAAACTACTTTTATTCCTTTTCCTTCTTTGAGAATATTTATTTTACGAATTCGGTCAAATGATTAGATGGAGAAGGTGAAATGAGCACATTTTTTTACATATTTTAAAAAAGTAAGAAATAATAAAAATGCAAATTAGAAGCGTTGCTTTTATACTTTCATTTTACTTCTTACCAGACATATTTTTAAACTTAAATTAATATATTTTTCTAGAGGTATCCTTTTGTGATAAATTCGAATTATAGTAAACCCATGCTTCTCAAGCTTTCAATATTTGCGAACTAATTTTCAATCATACTAATCATCGTCCTACCTATCCATACTGTAACAATGTATTGAATTTAAAAATAATATACTTTGAAGTTAAATCTACAATACGACTTTAATTATAAACCATACAAATTATCAGGATAAATATTCAATTTTTTATATACATAGAATATGTGACAAGCCCATGGGGTCATTGGTAATAATTAAACTGGTTCTTAACTTAGTATTTCTAAATCGATTATAAAAATTGCATTCTTAAATTAATTATTAATACTTACAAAATTACCGTAAAAATCCGTCGTATAGTGTGCACCGGCGTATAACGCGCACCCATAGTTTCAAGCTGCATTTTTTTTCATTTTTAAGTTTTTTAGCCGTATAACGCACACCCGTTTTTTACAAATGAACCAGAAGTGAGCGTGTACAATGCTTGTATATTTATAAGTCATTTATTTCATTTATTATCTCAAAATTTTGAAAAAAATAGTATACTATTAGAATCAGAACCCTTTAACTTCATTATGTATATGTCATTTCTTTCAAATATGTAGCATTCTGATCTATGTAGAAGTTTAATTTTTCTTATGATCATGTCTTTTATTTTATTTTTGAAGCTATCATTTTTATACTCGGTGTATAATGCTCACCCGTAAATTTCGATCTCATTTTTTGGGTTAAAAGTGTGCGTTATACGCCGGATTTTACGATATTTATCATACTTTTATAAGTGTATTATATCATTGCAAATGTGTATTGTATTTTATTATGTCAAAGTATTTTCTTTTGCTTTATTTCAGCAAATTAACAATATTTCAAATCATCTTAGATTTTTGACTTTTCGATATGCTTGACCCCAACGCTGTCGTCAACACAGCAGTGACTTACAAATGAAGCAATTGCATTCGGCAGTTATATATTTAAATATAAATTTATACATGCTATATATAAGTGTTACATATATATATAGATATATATATATTTAAATACAATAAAATTGTATACTTTGCAGCTGTATATTTAAATACTGCAGTACATATGTCTATGACATAACGAATGCAAAACAACAATTTTGTTGAATTAATTTTTTTAAAAATTAATCGATAAAAATTTATTTGTTGAATAATTTAACATGCTTAAGGATAACATTAGATGAATTTAACGAAAAGTGCCTTATTAATATAAAGTAATTTTTTTATAATTTTCTTGCGTCAGAACTAAGAATAACAATTTCAAATTATAAAGTATTTACATTGCTAATATTTAATTAGAAATATGCTAAATTGTTGTTTTGTTTGTCGTGTCCTTCCCGAAGGGAAGAAATGTAAGTTACCAGAGCCTGAGACAGGTTGAACTATTACACGATAGATGGCGACATCACCTGTTTCCACCTCCATAAGTTAGTCATGGGACTGGAAAGAAGGGAAATATTCTCCAGCTACCTGGAAGTACTCCAGAGACCAACCACAAGACTTTCGGACACACTCATTTAACGAGCACGTATTCTATGTGTATAAAACTATATGTGTATATATGTTAAATTAAATAAATATACACACAGCAAATTTTATTTATATTCAACATTCTAAAAATAAAAAAAAATGATCGTCATGTTTTAAGAAAACAGTTCATAAAATTGCAAGAAAATGCATAGATAAATAACTGAAGTTCATAGAAATATAATGTCACACAATGTGAAATTATTTCTTTACTTGTAAGCCTGTTTTATTCTTGCATAAAGTTGTTTTTAAAAATACCGAATCTTCTTTTGAAAATGATTTTTTACATTATTATTTCAATGTCTGGGCTAGGACTAACTTTGTAAACATAATTGCTTCGGAAAACACATAACACACCCCTTCATGACGGGCAGTGCAAATATGCATTCTTCACGGACGCATCTCATGGACGGGCAGTGCAAATGTGCATTTTACAAATAGGCTGTGGGGGGGGGGACGGGCAGTGCAAATGTGCATTTTCAGCTGGAACGTTTTTTAATGACCCCTGGATGGCCCCCTATGTCCATTATATTGAAATCGAACGTAGCTAAAGTAACCTGGCCTTCAGTTTATTTATATTCTTCCTAGATTTGGTATTTTGCACATCAGCGGAGTAGAGGGGAGGGGGTAATTGAAATGTCAACAAACAGAGCTCGGCTCATAAACTTTCCCCTCGTCGAAACATTCGTCGAATACTTTTTAAAATTTTTCTTTACTCCAGAGTGCGGTGTTTTAGCGTCAGTTCTGCTTAAGATTTTGTTGTTTTCGGATATATTTCGCGTACTTTTTTTATTTCAAAAACCATGACTTCAGGTTATTATTTGATTGTTTTGAAGGCATTTTCCAAACCTTAATATGAACAAAGAGGGTGAAAAAAGCCAAAGTGTATAGTCGCAAACCGTGTGTGAATAATAAAAAAGGTAAGAAACATTTTATATGCTTGCAAATCATGCAATGTAGGACTGTGTTTCTCCATGCTTCGAAATTTTCCACACTCAATCTTCATTTAAATTTTGCTATTTCTTTTTGTAAATAATCTTTGTCGTAATATTTTTTATCAATTTGAAAGTGTATTAATGTGTTTTGTCAATGAAAATTTTGGAAGAAATTGAATATTGCTTACTAAATTCATTTCCCAAGGTAAATCATTTTTTTATATAACTTCATGCAAGTTAAAGGAAAAACGTTATTACATTCTAGTTTTAATCTAACTGACAACTTGTGTAATAATTTAAAGGGGTACCAAAAATTACGATGTTAGGACTATAATTTTAATATTTATGCTTTTCTTTCTTAAGTTAGGCTTAGCGACAAAAACGCCCGTCTTGAAGGGAGTAGACCTTAAGCATTCACCCCATCCCTAGCGAGCGGGCTCACAGAAAATCGCCCCGTCTTGAAAGGGATAACACACTATATAACAATTTTTGGCGATAAGTAAGTTGGATTGGTGAAATATATTAAATTTCTCTA
Source organism: Trichonephila clavipes (assembly GCA_019973935.1). NCBI lineage: Eukaryota > Metazoa > Arthropoda > Arachnida > Araneae > Nephilidae > Trichonephila > Trichonephila clavipes. The sequence continues at coordinate 338,014 of BMAU01018158.1, read as the reverse complement.
ATGCGTGTTGAGGATGCTGTTGATTTTAGTCAAAACGATTTTTCGCATCTCATAAAATAGTAAATGAACTTTAATGTTGTTTGTTACTAAATAAAATACATGAGATACATGGTAGCACAATATTCTACAGAAAAGTAAAAATTATTGAATGATCATAAGTGTTGCCAAAGAACAACAAAGAGATTGAGAGAAAAATTAGTTAGCTTCAGTTCATGCAGCCACAAATTATTGCATATTCTTAAAGATTTGTTTCCTTACGTAATGATCCTGACAATCAGTTTTAAAACTTTTCTTGATGATGAATGAAAGTAAATCACTAATTAATTATTGAAAAATAATTCGCAAAAGCGTGACCACATAAATGTCTGTCATATAACGTTTTATATTATAGAATAATAACATTCTAGTTATTTCTATTAATAACATTACTGCAAATAAGGAAACAATTAACCGTATTTACTCTGATCTAAGCCACCCTGTTTTTCCAGAGTTAATTCTAGTGAAAATCGGGCGCGGCTTAGAATTGAATGCAAAATATTTGTTGGATGAAGGAAATTGAGTTTCCATTCCTTTCAAAAAAGAAAATGTAACCGTCCATTCTGGCAACTTGTATCGATGACTTATACCATTCTGCGCGGTTTATATCCAGTCTATCCCAAACATCGTTGCTTGCTCGCATTTAGGAGGCTCTTTTGCATAAGCTTACTTTGATCCCGTAAACATCAAACGTATTACTAATAGCATCAAGATGAATTCACAAAGACGTAAGTATGAAAAAGGAGACAATTTATCTGCAGAAAAAAAACGGAAATACAGCAGCGGTCACTGAAAATTTGACACTGATGAAGCAAATATTCGTCGATGGCATAAGATAAATGATAGAATTTTTGCTTGAAAATGTATAACAGTTTTTAATAATTATTCTATAATACATTGTTTTAAAAAATGTTGCATAACAAGTGCTTTAGATGGCAAGGCAGATGACACTGTGTGGGAAAATGACGGCAACTGCATCTATTTCGTAGTCAGAAGTGACAAAAGGAATGACGAGCCAATTGCAAATCATGATACTGGCGTTTAAAGTAATTACATGGTCATGTATGTATTTAAAAAAATTTAGTTCTGGCAAAATTAATATTTTTTATTAATTAGCGCGCCCCCTGGTGGAGTGTGACAACCCTACGAGGGAGGCGCGATCATATCGAAAATAAAAGACTTAAAAATAATTAATTTATTGAAATGAAGTAAAACGAAGTACTTTCTGACGTAATAAAAAGTACACTTTTGCACTAATATAATTTATATATATCATCTGGCGATATTACGTCGTCAAAAATAAAAAAAAAATTCTTTAATTCCTAATTTTCTATTTTTGATCCTATAGCCAAATGAAAAAACTTTTATTTGATTTGCTGTAATCCTATGATATATTTTCTTATTACGTTTTCTTTTTAAACTTAAAATACTACTCTTTCAGATTAAAAACAAAACCCAGAACCAGAATCGAAAAAATTAGGAAGATAAAAAATTCATCACTGTTATTATTTTGAAATATTGAACATTATAGCTGTAGGCAGCAGAATGAATTTGTTGATCATTTGTTTGAAGTTAATGATATGGTTAGTTACGACCCCTCTCCTATGCGTTTGTTTTTCGCTTAGGGAGGTTGTAAATGTATTTTTGTTGCGCTTTTTTCCATATAAAATAGTTTTATGATACTTGGAAAATCACAGAAAGCACTTTGAATGATTGCTTGGCCAAGATTTATTTTAATGAGTATTTTCAAACATATAAAGCATAATGAAAAACGTTTTACACATTTTTTAGCAGTAATATCCATATTATTACATTGGATACACTTTTAACCAGGAAGTATTCGCGTGGGGCGCGCAGATCTCGAAATCGTGAGACTTGTTTACTTGTTGCCAAAGAAAAATTTAAAAGTCCTTGAAAGTAGGTAAGTATACTTTCTCTTAAATTATCACTGGAATCACGATTTGTATCGTGTGCAATAAAAATAATTATAAAAAAAAGGATTGGGGTGACTCAATCATCCTGCGTGACTATTAACGTTAGTATCGAGTGCGTGCATGCTTCCCAGGTTAAAATATTTTTAAGTCTTCTGGCTTTAAATATTAAAAATAACGCAATTATTCTTTATCGGAATTTATATTTTTTTTCATTATTTAACATTAATTCTAAATGCTAATTCTGTGGTGAGGCTTAAAATTACTGTTCGCGCAAAACTAATTATAATGCGGGCATTCATTTTAAAATATCATTTTACATTTTTGTAAACATCGCCACGCATTACGGTTTATTCTCCTGACTAATCAGCTATTGTATCAAGTTTTTTTTAAATGAGCTCTTCAGACAATGTACTTTTAATGTATCAGTTACTGCACAAGGTCTTTTATAACTAATTTAATAATACTAAATCAAGAGCAAGTTTAATAAGTAATAGCGACTTCCATGGACTTGTCTTGCATAGGAAAGTTTCTCAAAGGTAGGTTTACGATTAGAAATGGACCCTCTGAGTTATTTTTCTATATTTAGCTGAAATCTATATTTTGTCTTCCAAGCAGCCACCGCATTTTGCAGTAAAATAAAATATATATTACTTAAAAGTAACAGATACAAAATTTAATATACTTATCTTATTAATTTATACGTTTTATAATTGAGATCATATTGTAGCTATAGCGTCAAATTGCATTAGTATTGCATTCAATACATTGCTATTATAAAAGGGAAGGCACGATAGAAATTATGATTGAAAAGTGGGTCGCCAGTATTTGTTTAAGAAAACAATGGTGTAGATTTAACGTTTGTGTGTTTTTTCTGAAAACCGTGTAAAACGTATTGGGGATGCGGAATAGAATCGATGACAACATTGTTTTCACAAAAAATATCGATAATTTGAGGTATGGCTTAGAATCGAATAAATGCGGTATACTAATTTTCCAACTTTTTATTTATTAATTCGTTTAAAACACACAGTTACTTTGTTTGATGAAATATAAATCCAAAAGAAGATTCAAGTGGTTTCAATTAAAGCTGGAAACTTTATATTTTCCGAAGTAGTTTTTCACTTGCACAATCTGTCATCTATCCTTCTAAGTGTATTTTTTCGTCACTTTTCAAATACTTTTATTATCCAAAGGTGATCCCATCTTCTAAAAGAGAAGTTATTCCATTACTCAAAGCTGTTCCTTCCACTGCTATCTGCTTTCATCCATCTTGCTGCCAACACACAATATCCTTTCCTTGACCAAGACACGTGGGAGACTTTCACCCACAATGGGCCGAAAGATAGAGTTAAAAAATGACCACTGAACGCGATGAACCATTCCTCCTGTTCATCTTTCTCTGTGTCATTAAAAGAATCTATGATTTAGATTATGTAGGCTTGAAGACTAATGACTTTTTTGAAGATGGTTGAAGTTCATGTCTTATATAATTTAAAGGTGTGTTAATAGAACAACTTACACTCTATTTTTATTTTTAAAAAAATGCTTACGATTCGAAGATGAACGTTAAAAAGGAAATTAATAAAAAATAGACCAAGAGTAAAACAAAAAAAAAATGTTTTGGCTTTTGTCTACACCAATGTTTCTCAAACTTTCAATACTGGCGACCCAAATTTCAATCATAATTTTTGTCGCCCCTGCTGTACAACAATAATATATTTGCTGCAATAAAAATGCACTTTGTGAGAGAGACGCTTAAGTTACAATACGATCTTAATTATAAACCATACAAATTAATACGATAAGTATATTAAATTTTGTGTATATGTAACACGTTTAAGTAATATATATTTTAAGAAAGTTACTTAAAATATATATTGCTTACTTATTATTATGCTATTTTTCTTTCTCTAATTTTTAAACTGGAACAGATCGCAAAATGATATATTTAATTAAAGATTTATTTCCTTCAGCATTCATTTCTCAAAGTACAAATGTCATTAGAAAAATAGTCTAGTCTATGTTGCTCTCTATCATATCCATCACATCTGGCATTATAGGGTATGTTTGCGCGAATCTGGGCAACCTATCAGACGTCTGCACAAAACATGTAAAAATGCTTTTCCTCGTACAATTCCTGTCAGTTTTGGTCGACTTGGATACTCCTATAGCTACCGAATCTAGCTTGAATGCACATTTTTTTTAATTTACACGTTAATTGTAATTCACAGTAATTAAGTATTTACGGCAGTAGATTAACACAATATCATACATACATTTTTAAGTCGTAAGCAAACATTCGATGATAATAAAGAATCAACAAGTACAATGACGAACGAGCATGCTTCCGAAAATTAAATCAAGGCGATATTCTCAAAAATACTTAAATTTTGGAATGATAGGAAAAAAAGCCCCAGCTCGATACGTGTTAAAACTTACAAATCTGTAGAACAACATGTGAAAGTGGTTTTTAAAACATGTAAAATCATTTAGCTATGTTGGCAAATAATTTTAAAAAGTACTTTCTGGATGAGGACAGCATGGTAGCAAGTTACGAGTGGATTAGGGATCTATTTCAAGATACTCCAGAAGGTCTCTTAACTTCTCAAGAAGAAATCTTCACAGATTTCACATCCAGTGAAAAATTAAAAGGCAATTTTGTAATAAATCACTCTTTCAATTTTGGGTGGAGGTGGATGAGGAATTATCTGTACTGAAAACAAAAGCACTTCGTATACTATTACCATTTTCAACACCCTACCTTTGTTAAAACGGATTTTCTGCGGTGGATGCTTTGAAGACAAAATATAGATATCAGCTAAATATAGAAAAATAACTCTTTAAGTGTCAATTTCTGATATTATAAACCTTCCTTTGAAAAACTTTCCTCTACAAGACAAGCCCATGGAAGTCCCTAATAATTATTAAACTTGTTCTTAATTTCATAATAAGATTGATTGATTGAATATTAACGTCGAACTGTTCAGTTGCACGAGGGCTTTTGACAACGGACCACGTAATTTTGAACCATGGTCAAGTGACGTGGCCGACACCTGAGCTGGCACCCCTCTCTCCTAACTACCACACCACACCAACGGGAGGACGTTTCAGCTCTAAACAGATTTAACGTGCATCGCTGCCCTACACGGCGGGTCTTTAGTGGTACTGGGCTCGAACTCGTGACAAGGCAAGCCACGATTCGATACCTATACCACTCGGCTACCGTGGCCACATTTAGTAATAAGAAATTATTTATAAAATACCTTCTTCAGTACTGATACATTAAACGTATACTGGCTGAAACACCGACTCTTCGCACGAGTTCATTTTTTAAAAAAATAAAACATTCTTGATATAATAGCTGAACAGTAAGGAGAGAAAAACTGCGGGAACGACATTGTATACAAAAAAATGTAAAATGATTTTTTTTAAAGATAAATGCTATAATTGTAAATAACTGTTTAAAACAACTGTAATTTTAAACCTCACAGAATTAACATTAAGAATTTATGTTAAATAATGAAAAAGAATATAAAATTCCGATGAAGAATAATTGTGTTACTTTTTAACATTTAAAGCGAGAATACTTCAAAATGTTTTAAACCGGGAGCTGGCGCGTATTCGATACTAACGCTAATGGTAGTGTGAGGGGACTCAGTCACCCCACTCATTTGTTTATAATTATTTTTACTGTACACGATACAAATCGGAATTCTAGTGAATATTTTAATTTATAGAAAGTATACTTACCTTCTTTCAAGGACTATTCAATTCTTCGATGATTTGAGAAAAAATCCAATAAAACTAAACTAAAATGATTCAAAAGTACAAGACCATAATAAAGGACGCAAATCAGACACTTTTCACTAATAATACAGAAATGTTAAATCTATCAATTCTTTTCCAAATATCGTAAAACTCTATTATTTACAATTTCCCTAAGCGAAAAGCAAACGCATAAAAGATGAGACGGAACTAATAATGAATAACCATACCATAATATTGAAGGTCAATCAAATGATTAGCAAACGTACTATGCAGCTTGGCTGAAAAGTGAATCATGCCTTCCTTTTCTTTTCCTACAACTAATGTACAGTATTTCAATAATAATTACAATGATGAATTGTTTATCTTCTTAGAATTTTTCTCATGGTCTGGGTTTCGTTTTTCTTTTAACGGGTAATATTTTATGCTATAACGTAATAAAAAAATCTTTCATTGAGGAAATACAGCAAATAAAACAAAATGTTTTTTTCTTTAATTTGGTTTTGGGATCAAAGATAGCTAATTTGATGACGGAAAAAAGCCAGATAATAAACATAAGTTATGTCAGTGTTGTTGTGTATATTTTTTTATTATGGAAGAAGACATGTTTTTTTACTTCTCTTTCCGGTTATATTTTTTAAAACATCTTTAAATTTTCGATATGCTCGCGCCCCCCTTGAAGGGTCATCGCCCCCAGGGGGCGTGCCCCACACTTTGAGAAACACTGGTCTGCACGATAGAAGTGAACACTTATCATTTATTCTGGACAAGAGAATCCAATTGTCCCAATGTACTACGTTTTCTTGTACAAAATTTTCGCATACGGGCGCTAAGTAGTTCTCTTTTCCAAGCCCATGCATTGGTGGATTTGTTTATTTCATTCATTTTCTGTAAAGGGAAATTTTTAAATAGTTATGCATTCTGATATATTTATATATGAGTACATACGATTTAAATGTCTATTAGTCTAATTATTTAAAATATTTATACGTAAATTTCTTTTATGTGAATTATATTTCGGAAATGTATATGTTTATATAGTAGTTACGAACTATCTCAACAATACCAACATTTAAGATACCCCCCCTCCCTGATTCTCGCATGTGTTGTACACGCTGAATTGGCAACCACACACACACATGTTTCCTTTCTTATAATGTCGCCAATACCGTTGCGATAATACGTAAGTACCATTCATAAAATTTATAGAAAGCTGGAAACCATGTAAGGCTAGGGTGAAATTCGTTCCTAAATGGGGTTTACGAGGGTATTACAAATAAAAAAAATTTCTCCAATTTTTTAAACACTAAACCAGTAAGATTAAAATTTTGTACGCATCTTTTTTCCCCTAATAAAAGATCCGCCAACTTATTTTTCTTTTTTCATGGAAATTGGCTCCGTGTTGAAATATTAAGGGTTAAAAAGATGAATATATCTTTATTTTCTAAATTTAAGTAATGTGCTTTTTAAATCAAAGAACGCGACACAACAGTGCTTTCTGGACAATCGAAAGCTTAATTACGTGATTTACATATAAACAGCTTAACCCCTTAATTGCCGATTAAAAGTTAAGCAATTTGTTGTCTATTGTCACCCACGTATGTGAGTGAGTGAGTATGTTAACGTCGCACTAAACAGCTAATCGAGGGGTTTTGGCGACGGACCTCATAGTTTCGAATCATAGTCAAGTAACATAGACAGCACCTGAACTGGGACCCCACTCTCCTTTCCACACCACACCACACTAAGGTAGGACGTTTGAGCTCTCGACACATTTAAAGTACATTTTCCTCTACACGGAGGATCTTCAGAGGTACTAGACTCGATCTCATGACACTCCTGCTTCGAGTTTGGTTCCTTGACAACTAGGCGACTGCGGTCCCATGTTTACGTCTAAACTAGATATATAAAGTGACATGTGTTTCTATTTAATGTCTGTCAGCTACGGATTTGCTAACATTTAAATTCCAAATCTTTAGGTTCTGCTTACAAATCTATTTGAATTTGTTCAATTTCACGGCAATTTAAATCCATTACATTAATTAAAATATTACATTAATGTCTTCTCGTGAGACATACACATTTGTGGAACTTGGTTTATTTTCTACTGTTCGGTGTCAAATAATTTATTCGAAATAATATTTTGCTTACAGAATTCTTTAAGAAAAGGAGAGGGGGAAGAGAACAATTTACTATAGAGGGACTTGCTGCCTTTAGATCTGTCTTTTTTGGCACCTCTGAATAACCCTCTTCTTGCCAAGCAAACAGTAACCCTCTCTTTCGTTTACTGTTTGATTGAAGAATTCCAGAGAACACATATCTTAGTAGAAAAATTATTCAGCATCCGAACAGATATATGTAAATCCTGTCTCGCAGAAACTTTACAAAGTTATCTCATCGATGCATGTTAGAAAAACGGATTCAGCCTTCCTTCAGCCTTACGTAAGCACATGCACATCCCTATGGTTTTTCTCTCTTTCATTAGACATGAATAGATCATTTTATTTTTAGATGCACATCAAATAATATAAATTGATCAAAATGTTGACAAAAATTAAAAAGTTAAAATAAAATATTTTCAAAAGGACAGAGTTAAATATTTGCACTTGTTCCTTGAACGCTGTTTTTTTTTAAAAGCTACTTTTTATTGGGCGGTGCGTTTAATGATTTTCAAATAATTAATTTGGAAAGGATACTTAAAGAATAAATTTAAAAAAAGGAACATTGTTACATAAAAAATAGAATTTAGAGCTTGTTTTAGATATAAAGACCAAATCAGTACAATGTTGTTTACTTTAATTAAAACTTTAGTAGATTTATGTCACATTGTAAACATAAAAATAACTTTTATACATTAACTATTTTAATATATCACTTGTACAGGGTTAAAATACTTTTTTTTAGTATGTGTGTGTGTGTGTGTTTATTTTCTAAAAATCACTATAATTTTTTTTCCAATTTCGTATTTTTTTAAAAAAAAATACTTAACTATAAAACAGTGTGGAAACGTGTGGTTTTTATTTTGATTTAAAATATTTTTTATCTTTTTTCTTGTATCCAAACGAAATTGAATCAATTGAAGCTATTTAAATATAAAAGAACTGGATTATGATAAAAATGAACGTTATATAAAACGATAAATGATTGACATGTGAGAAACCAATTGCCTCAAAAATGGCCCTAAATTCGAGAATATTAGTAATTAAACAAAGTTTGATATAAATTATATATGCGTGTCAGAGAAAAAAATAAGTAAACCTTGCTGCTCGGAATATTTTACACAAAAAAAAAAAAATTGGTGTTCCATCTAAGTGTACTTTTACTCATTTAATGTAGTGCCCTTGTTTGAAAGAGGACGACTACGAGAAGAAAACGAGCGATGGCAAGTAGACTCTTCAATCACACGGTAAGTGCCATTGTTAAAATTTTGAATAAAAAAAATTTGCTTATTTTATAAAATTGCCAATTTTACTATTAACTCTTATTTAATTGGTTAGCATAAACATATATTACCTGCCTTGACACCAAAGATGTTATGGAGAAGTTGTTCTAGGTTTGATTACAGTTCCTCTCTCTTAACCAAAAATCCTCCTTGCATTTTCCACCTCCAACAAAATAACTGTTCTTTAGGTAGCACGGCATTGGGTCATTACTCTTACGGTTGAAACATCGCACATGGTTCTAACATCAAACAATTAGTATTCACATCACTCGAAAAAAAAAAAGCCTTACAGTAGTCGTATACGATGTGTAACATCTGACATGTTATCATGGTAAATACGCATAGGTAACTTAAATCCTGAAAAAAAATGAATCAAGTATGATTGGAAATAATTTTCTATCGAATAATTAATTATATCTTTAATGAAAATTGTATTTATTCAACACAAGGAGTAAAATGCAATTTTTTATCAAAAATATTTATTCTAGTCAAATTTGAGTAAGGGTGGACACAACAGACTTATGATAGGTAAAATATGACACATATACTTGTAATTTCAAAGTATTTAAAAACCGTTGGAAAACAGCGTCAATAACATTACCACTGTTAGTTGTTGAAACATTTTGATTTGTGTTCATTTCGAGCTTGAATTCATCATTCAAAAAAGCTATGAGCGGCTCAGATTTTGGCAAACTGAAATTAAATTTAAAATCACCCCTCAAAATTATGAGAAGCGAGTGATAGTTTTCTTTAAAAGAGCAAAATCATCTTCGGTATATGGTAAATGTACAAAATGCAGAAAAAATCTGCAATTTTTCTGAACCGTTTGATTCGGAGAAATGTATACGGCCACCTAAATCTCTTTTTGTCAATTTTCAAATATGCATTCTGCCGCACAGAAGTCCCCAATATCTTGACTAGCAATATCCAGTCCACTTGTTTGACGATAAATAATGTGCATGTGAGGAGTCACAACATGTGAGTGGTTTTATTTGCGATAGATCGCAACACCAGCTGCTGTGTGGCCCGGTCGTATAAATTGTATGCCGCAATCGAAGTTGGGTATCGAAATACGTTCGTTATTACCTAACCGCGTCTCGGCCAACATGGTGACCTACCATTTTGTGAAATAACGTCATCGAATTTAGCTTGGTAAATGTTTAAAAGTTAGAAGTATTAGAGAAAATCAAAATTTCCCGTGTAACTAATTAGTTTTTTTAGACGAGAAAACTTTTTTTCATCCCAATTAAAAAATTTACTTCAACAGCTACATGAATTAACCTAAAGGAAACACACTAAAGTATTTATTCGAATAATACTCTATTACTTACTCGTATTTTCTTAAGAATGTTGAACTTTGTCAGACGCTTAACAGTAAATATAATTTTTAATATAGTGTACATCACAGCTTCTCAAACTTTCTTAAATTGCGGCCCAATTTTCAATCAGAATTTTAATCACGCCCCCCTCCATATAATAACAATGCATTGAAATCAATAATAATATACTTTGACGTAAAGCTAAAATACGAATTTAATTATAAACCGTACAAATTATCAAGATAAGTATTAAATTAAGCAAATAATTTTATGACATTCCCATAGGGTAACTGTTAATTACCAAACTTGTACTTAAGGTATCCGACTACGTTCAGAAGACGATTTTAAAAAAACACATAAATGGGTAATTTTCGAGATATTTAGTGACACTTAGATTAGAATATATGCATAAAATTGTTTTATGGTCATTTTGACAAAAAATATTTAAATGCAATATATTTCGGCAAAAAAAAAATTAACTTAGAATAACTTTTTTTTCAAAATGCTCTCCATTTGGGAAAAATGCTTCTATTATAAAAAATATTTTGCCTGTGTATAAGCTCAGTCCTCTGTGCAGAGGCTCAAACAGGAATTTTGAAAAATTCACATTATTTTCAGTTATCACCAATTGAAATAATTAACGGCGTTTTTTGCGTAAAATTTCTTCTCTTTTCGTAAAACACATGGATATAAACCCACTTCTAAGTTATATATTTCAAAAATTCTAGTTGAGCCTCTGTACAGAGGTATGGGCTATATACAGGCAAAATATTATTATAATAGAATCATTTTTCACAAAAGGAGAATCATTTAAAAATGGGTAATTATATTTCAATTTTTTGTCAAAATATTGTACTTAAATAATTTTTTATTGTAATACTATTCTTAAAACGATTTTGCATACATTTTCCAATCTAAAAGACACTAAATATCATAAATACTATCCATTTATACACTTTTGCAAAATCATGGTCCCGAACATAGTCGGATGCCTTTACTTCGGTGATTCTCAAACTTTCAATACAGGCACCCCCCCTTTTCGATCACAATTTTTATCGCGCCCCCCTTATACACTAATAATGTACTGAATGAAATAATAATGCACTTTGACGCTAAAGCAACAATAGGCGATCTTAATTATAACTCATACAAATTAGTAAATTAAGTGTTAAATTTTGTATATATAATATAGAAAAGCAAATATAGAAATAAATGAAATAATAGTATAATTATTATGTTAATTTTCCTTTCTCTAATTTTTAAACTGTACATATTGCAAAATCTGCTTAGAAGACAAAATATAGATATCTGCTAAATATAGAAAAATAACTCAGAGGGTCAATTTTTATTTATAAGCATTCCTTATAAAAACTTTGCTTTGCAGGACAAGCCCATGGAAATCGTTAATACTTATTAAGCTTGTTCTTAATTTAATATTAATTAATTAGTTATAAAATACTCTGTGCAGCACTCATATATTAAAAATATGCCGGCGGAATTGCCCGCTCTTTGCACGAGTTCATTTATAAGAAAATAGAACATTATTGATGTAATAGCTGAATTGTAAGGAGAGCAAAGCCAAGTGTTTGACAATGTTTACAAAAATGTAAAATGATTTTTCTAAATGGTTGCTCAAATTATAATTAGTTTTAAGCGAATTGTAATTTTAAGCCGCACAGAATTTGCATTTCTAATTGATGTTAAATAATGAACAATAATATAAAATTCCAATGAAGAATAATTGTATTATTTTTAATATTTAAAGCGAAAAGAATTCAACATGTTTCAATCCGGGAGAAGCGCGCACTCGATACGGTCGAGCTGGGTTATTAAGTCACCCCAATCATTTTTTTATTATTATTTTATTGTACGTGAAACAAATCGTGATTCCAGTGAATAATTTAACTAAGAGAAATATTACTTACCTACTTTCAAGGACTTTTCAATTTTTTTTTTTGGTAAGAAATAAACAATTTTGCCAGAATTAACGATTTCGTAATCTATGCGTCCCGCCCGATCACTTCTGGGTAAAAAGGATATTCTTTATGATAATATGTATGTTACTGATAAAAAGATTGTGTAAAACGTTTTTCGTTATGCTTTATATGTTTGATATATTTTTTATATGTTTGCTCATAAAAATAAGTCTTGGCCAAGTAATCGTTCAAAGTTCTCTCCGTGGTTAGTTTCTTATTTTAAATTCTACAAAATCAGGGGTCTCACCAACACAAACAATAATGCATTCTACATACACAATCACTCCTAAATTCTCATTTAACTACACTCATAGTAACTTTTAATTTCCTAATGATTTTCACTCATCCTATTTTTTCTCTCTTAATTATTACAATTATACAGCAAAGGGCTAAGAGAAAAGCTGAAACCATGTATCACCCAGTTAATCATGAAAGGAGTTTGAGCTTCCCTGCGGGAAGCAGGTACTCCAGTAATCCATCAACTTATCTCCGTGGTTTTCCAAGCATCATAAAACTATTTTGCATGGGAAAAAGCGCTACATTACTTACAGTTTACCTAAATGAGAAACAAACACATAAGAGACAGTCATAACTAACTGTACTAATAACTTAGAAGGTCAAACAGATTACAGGTATAATGTGCAGTATTTCAAAAATAATGACAGTGAAGAAATTTTTATGCTCCTAATTTTTTTCGATTCTGAGTCTGGGATCTATTTTTCTCTGAAAGAGTAAGTAGTATGTTAGGTTTAAAAAACGTAATAAAAAATCTCTCATCATGGGATTACAGCAAATCGAATAAGTTATTTTTAATTTGGTAATAGGATCAAAGATAGCTAATAGGTATTGAAGAAGTTTTTTTTTATGGCTTAATATCGCGCGCGCGCCTATAAATTACACCAGAGTAAAAGTGCATTTTTTATTATGTCTGAAAGTATTTTGTTTTAATTCATTCCAGTTAATTAATTATTTTTTAAATCTTGTTTTTGATATGCTCGCGCCCCACAGTTTGAGAAACACTGCTTTACTTTGTGCTGTTAAAATAATTATGAAACATATTGTGCAGTACTGATACATTTGTAAGTGTATTATATCAGGGTAAATCTGTATTTTATGATGTCAGAATGTATTTTTGTTTTGCTTCCTTTCAGTAAATTATTAATTATTTTCATTTTCGATATACTCGCGCCTCCCTTTGTAGGGTTATCACGCCCCCTGGGGGGGGGCTCCCCACAGTTTGAGAAACACTGGTTTACATAGAAAAAACCCTCCAATTCCATACACTAAGAGCCCAGAGACTTAGAACCTTAAGCCCAATTGTCAAAGTTTATCCTGAATAAGACTTGCTGGTATTTGCGAAGTGGAGTAAGAAAATGAAATCGAGTTCTAGAATTCGAATATTTTGTGAATTTCTCACTTTAAAAATATTAAAAAAATAGCTACTAGAGTTAGATTTTGCATATATTCTGCTCTAGATTTATCTATATTTTCAAATCACAAAATCATGAAAATTTAATTAGCTTGGTAAATGTTTAATTTTTTGGTAGAGAAAACTTTTTTTTTCATCACAATTAAAAAAAATTATATTGGCAGCGACAGGAATTAACCTCAAAGTATGAAAAAGATGCGCACTAAAATATGTGTTCGAATAATTCTATATTACTTACTCGTATTTTCTTAAAAACGTTGAACTTTGTCAGACGCTTAACAGTAAATATATTTAAGTAAGTTTATCCTGAATAAGAATTCGAATCTTTTGAAATGCTAACTTTAACAATATAAAAAAGAAAACATCTACTACATTTGGACCATATGCGAGGGTAGTAAAAAGACACCTTCAAGTAAATTGGATCCCGATGCGAGGGTAGCAAAGGCATACCATTACGCGGGCCATTTGATCAAATCAAATAGCGCGTGCTTACGTCACTCCCTGTTATGAATTTCCGTCTCTTTTCACAAAAATCACCCCGACAAATATTCGGTAAGCGAGAGGAAAGAAGTTACACATCAAAAATACGGCTTGAAAGTATTGGTGCGCGTTATACGCCGGTGCACTGTATATGACGGATTTTGCGGAATTTTAAAATTTTTACCCCAGGTGATGCAGAATTTGGACGACAAATTCAGAAGGGTGAGAGTATGTAGCATGGGGACGACAAATGTCCAGAGAAAGTTGGGGAGCAAACCACGTTTAGTCGGTGAAAATCACGATAATAATAGCCTTCGAGGGGACGATGAGCCGGATAAGATGAGTACAAGTAAATGGGGGATGAGGAGCAACATGGTAGTGTTGAAGAAACGTACGTGTTTGAAAATTTCCCACTTCTCCCGGAGTTGCTGTAGGGAGTATCGGTCACTGCGCACCACAACGTGTGGTTCCTGCACGATGGAGCACCAGCACATTTTTCCATTGTGGTGAGTAACCATTCCATGCTACATATCTTGGGAAGAGAAGGTTGTCTTGTTGCTTGGCCTCCAAGCTCCCCGTACCTTAATTTCTGTGAGTTCTTTTTTTGAGCCACCTGAAATTGCATGCGTATGAGACGCCGGTGGCTACAGTGGAGAATTTCACGTCATGAACTGCCGTCGCATCAGCTGCATCGCTAGCACAGCGGATTTGTTTGAACGCGTCCGACAATCCTTCATCCATCGGTGTCAGCTGTGCTATGATCTATGAGGCCATTACTTTCAACAATTCCTGTTATAATCCTTTGTTGAAATTCTAATGTTGAGATGTGATGCATTGTTCTTATTCTTCATGTTTTACGTCTAAAAAATGAATTTATTGCCTTTTGTTGCTCTTTTCATTCCACTCAACATCGCACCCTTCAGAATTTGAGAGCTCTCTTTGAGAATTGCTCCGTCTAAATATGGTTAGCTCCTTTATGTTCTATGGTGATTTGTCACCCCCATACTGCCTACTATCAACTCTCTGAATTTGTGATTCGAATTCGGTAACACTCTGTATATTAGTTTGGAGGACAGTAAAATTCGGATTTCGAAACGAATATTTAAAACTACACATCTTTCTTTAAAAGCTGTTTATTTAAATCAAATTATGCTTCATTTGCGTCAATGCATTTTTTCAGCGAGATTTTAATGCAGAAATGTCTGACTTGAAGAAATTCTGATCTTTAGAATCAGTAAACTCTTGATATGAATTGTTTTCATTTTCATACTGTTTATCCCGGCTAAGAGTTGCCGCAAAGTTGTATGCAGTCACAATGATTTGAAGTGATGGACGTGTAATTTTCAATTTTCTTTGCATTTAATCAATGTACTGGCAGTACTTAATTTATCAGTACACTTTCAACCAATCCAGCTTTCTCCGCTCAGTTAATTACACAGTATTTCCATATCCATTTCCATTTCTCCTTGCCTTTTTCCGGAAAAGTATCTCAATATTCTTTGTTCATCCACTGTCATTCTATAATGTCTGCCCATTTGAAAAGTTGAAACGTGCAATAAAAAGAATGATTTTATTAGAAATAAAAAAAATCGCGTTCAGGGTTGTAACACAGGTCGCATCATTTCGGCATTTGGTCTATGTCTTCACTCTAGAATAAACATGGTCGATTCTTGAGGAGATACTGCACGGCTTCCTTCAATTCATCGTCCAAATAGAAATGTAACACTGTCTTAAGAGTACTAAAGTCACAGGGCGACAATTCCAGACTGTACGGTGGATGTTCCATTATTCCCCAAAGATTTTTTTAAGTTGGTTTCGCGGGATACATGTAGACGGGTATTGTCATGGCGATCCGATATCGTATTGTAGAAAACTTTTGCATTAATTGTTCCAAGACTTTCAACCTAAACAGTGTTCACCATAGAATTTGTCGATAGTTGTCAGCAGTAACTCATATCATGCAATCAGAAACCATACTACCTCACTTTATTCCGATCTGGACGTACCCTTGTATGACTTGCTTTCGATTAATATCCTCAACTATTGGCATGTTTCACTGTTAAACATTATATGCGGTGTGCACGTCCTTATCTTCCTTAGTGTTCCTGTTTGATGGATCTGCTATAACTGTAATTCTGACGGAATCGCATATGTCCACTTTACATTTGGCCAATCCTTATAGGTACAAGTTTTGTAACAGATTCAGTTGGATTCGCTACCATCAATGGTTACAGAGCATTATTTTTGTACAATTATTTTGGGTCTTCCACGTGGTTCATTTTGTAAGAAAAAATTACAGAAATTCTTCAAATCCAAGCTACAATTTTCGCTCGTCGACAGTATTCTCACCAAATACAAGGTTTATATTGAACGCAGCTTTTACAGCATTATTATTAAGTTTAAGTTCAAATAAATAATTACACGAATATCATTTGAATTGACCTTGCGAAATTCAAAAAAAGAATAATAACAAGATGAAGCACTTTTGAGAACATCTTCTGTTTAAATACAGCTCTGGGAATAAGCAATACGACTATAAACGAGGTTATGCCCAAAAGAACAGAGAGACAGACGTTCCCATGTAAAGAAAATCAAACATTTCATATGCACCAACCTAATGGTTGTGATATATTGTGCGCTTGTTATAACCACTTACATAACAGAATTCAAAAATGCAACGCAAAAAACATGAGATGGACAAATTGCATATATATCCAATCCTAGCATTTTGTTCAGCGATAACAAACTTTTTGAACAGGAAACTATTTCTAAATGCTAATATTAGAAAGGATTTAAAGAAAAACTTCACATTTCTATGTTTGTTAAGCTCCAAGAAAGAAATCTTACGCAAAAACAAGCAAAAAAAATGCAGAACGGGAGACATTGTTGAATAAAGCGAAATTGCTCCCACTCTTCCTCTATTTTCCAAAAGTATAAAAAAATGAAGATAAAAACAACACAGAAACGGGAATTATTTGAGTGTTTATGGTAGAGAAAATAAGAAGCATTTTAAAAATCCCCCTTTAAAATACATTTAAAAAAAACTTCGCCGAAACATAAATCGTAAGGTGATGCCCATAGTTTCTACGAAGCCATCCTAAGTTCTTCCTTTCGAGTAAGTTTTGCATTTTAAAAGTGAATTCAGTGAAAAGACTTCAGTACTATATATATGCATAACTCGAAAGATACAAGTAGAAAGGAGAGAGCGCATTTTTCTATAAGTTTTAAAATATTCTGTGATTAGACATAAATGCTTAAGATTTTGCAAATGCTACCAAAAGAATTGCCTTAAAAATAAATGAAACGATGAGAAAAATACACGGCGTCCATCAAAATGACACAAGCAAGAAAAAGTTCAATATGCTATTTGTCGTTCCAAGGACAATAAAACTACAATAACTTGCACAAAATATGATAGTTTTGCTTACAAAAATTATTCTTGTAAAATTAGGGAAGAGAGCCTGATTTGAGTCCATTATTTAAATCCCACACATTTGAAATATTTTAGTTCCGTTTGATTGGATATTGTTTCCCAATTATCAAAGCAAAATTGAAAATCACTTTTATGTAGGTAAGTATACTTTCTCTTAGTTAAATTATTCACTGGAATTCCGATTTCTATCGTGCATAAGAAATAAAAATTATAAAAAAAAGATTGTTGTGACTTGGCTAACCCGCGTAACCATTAACGTTAGTATCGAGTGCACGCATGCTCCCAAATTAAAGGAGGATTTTTTTCCAGATGATGATGACACGTATCAGAATGACAATGCTAATTCCTATCGCTCCAAAATTGTTTAGAACTGGTTTAACCATAATCATAAAGTATTGCATCATCTTAAATAGCCATCAAAAAAAGTCATAATATTAGTATAATCTAAAATCTGTGGGATGAACCGGAACAGCTTTTAAGAGAGTTGAAAAACTTAACAAATGTCAAAGAGCTAAAATATATATAGCATATATCCATACCATATAGCATAAATTCATATAGCATGGTCTAAAATGTCAGAATTACATCAGTACCACTACGATTTAATGCTCTATGAGAAACAAAAGGGTGAAGTATTAAATAGTAATGAGGTGACAAGTCATTAGGATTAAGTTCCATCACTTAAACATGAAGACACAACTGACCCCGTTGAATTATTTCCCTATGTGCATTATCTCTACTTACATGCTTCTTAATTCTTACGATCAGCTTTTTTACTACAGCAATTGAAAATCTCCTCCAAACCAGTAGTAACTGTAGCATTTTATTTGGTGACTTAAATGCTAAGCACACTTCTTGGAATTGTACTAAAAACTATCCTCGTGGTCTTCAACTCAGATTTGTTGATATTCTTGATCTCGATATTGCTTTCCATTCAATTCCAGACAGATTTGGTCACATACAAACACTATTGATATTGCTATAATCAGAGAATTTCGTAGGTATACACTATTAGATCTATTCCCGAGCTCACATCAGATAATATCCGTTAATTCTAAACTTTACCCTCAAAACTCAAGTTCATATCAACAATAGTCCTGAATTCACCACTTGCTGAAATACTTTCACTAAAAATCTTTAAAATAATTTACTTTTACTTAACTTTGAAAACATAAATAATCCGGAAAATTTCTAGCAAACAGCATCGCAGTGATCCTTTCTGCACATAGACACCTTTCAGCTAATAAAAATTCGAAGACACCTTTACACACCATATCGCATTAAAAACAGCAATAAACTGAACAATCTAACCAAAAGGGACATAACGAAACCTACCTAAATTCAAATTTACAATCCGAATACAGCAGAATGCTAGTCAAAATTAAGCAATAAATTAGGAAGAGTCATGAAATGGACAATTGCAAGCACTCAACACGTAGAATATGTCTTTAGCGGGAAAATTTTTTTTAGAAAGAAGCATTCTCCACAATACTTTCTTTCAATGATACTATTAGTACTGATAAAAAAGCAAAGATAACCTTCTTGCTAACACAATCAGTAATGAATTTGAAGAAAAGGTCAGAGAAAACAATGACATTTATTTAACTGTTACTAATACCCTTAATAAACGTTTCTTCTGCCATTCCACCAATATCATCGAGCCTACTTCTCCGTACAAAATTAACGACACTAAAAATTATGATACTAACAAAGCTAATATTTCTGATTAATAAAATCTTTAGATTCAACTATTTACCTGACTATAGGAAAAACGCCATTATTTTTCCTAGTAGAAAACCTACATCTTACTGACAGCTATAGGCCAAGTTCTCTTTTCCTCATATTTGGGGAAAATTACCAAATCCATTTTCTTAATAGTATGGAATTTTAATCTGTGATGACAATTTCATCAATCCAAATCAGTACGGCTTTACAAAACATCCTTTCACCGTCTACTCACTAATTAAGTTAACAGAAACTACCATTGCTGAATTTCAGACACAGAAGTGCAGTATTTCTAGACATCCAGAATGTTTTAATAGGTTCTGGCAAAGCGGAATTCTCTAAAATCAAATCATTAACACATTTCTACATCATTTGCTGTTGATCATTTAATCCCTGTTATTAAATCTTATTTAGCAAACAGATTTTTCCAAGTCGGTGTTAAAAACTCTCTATATCTGAACAATGTGTCCTTTGAATATCCTTGTAGGCGCGGATTCATTATTTTAATGAGTATATATAATTTAATGATATTCCAACTCATAAAATGACCCTTATCAGCATGCAAGCTGATGATACCGCTATCCTGTGGTTTGCAACAGACATCCTAAAGCCCTCGTGTAACTGAACAGTGCGACGTTAATATTCCATCAATCAAAGAAAGCAACCGAAATCATGACACTGTTAACAAGGTTTTGAGTGCGCATCTTCATCTGCTCGAAAAATTCTTAACGAAATGGAAAATTAACATT
Organism: Trichonephila clavipes; assembly: GCA_019973935.1. Classification (NCBI taxonomy): domain Eukaryota; kingdom Metazoa; phylum Arthropoda; class Arachnida; order Araneae; family Nephilidae; genus Trichonephila; species Trichonephila clavipes. The sequence continues at coordinate 317,726 of BMAU01018158.1, read as the reverse complement.
AACTTAAAGAAAACCATTGAGGCTTTTTGCAAGAAAAGAGTACCAGGCGTAAATTTTAATGTCTATATCCACAAGTAAATCCTGGTCTTAATCCAAGTATCTTAATACATATTACTAAATAACTCCAACCTTTCTATAAATAAAAATGTATTATTTAATGGGTTTGGGGCTGAACACTTGAGCCAAGAACAGTAAAAGTTTTTTATACTTAATATGTGAATCAATTTTTTTTACACTCTCAAGACAATCACTTTATGTGCGATTTTTGGAAGAAACCGACTCGATAAATCCCTGAAGTAACAGTTTTTCCATGTAAAATCCTTTGCTCCGAAAAGAAAATCACGGAAAGTTATTCAGCTTTATTTTCTTTTAGAGCATCCTGAGCATAAGATCCTGGAGCGTACCTCGGAGACTTGGATTTACATATATTTGTGAATTTTCAAATTCGAATACAGTCCTCTCAGTTCTAGGGGTTATTTGTTTTTCGGGATTCTTGAACTAGGGTGGTAAACAGAAGTGGGATCGTGTTATAAATGCGAAAACCGTCGGAAGAATATATATTTATGTAGGGTAAGAAAGACGAAAATCCATTGCTGTGAGGTGGATGCTGTTTCGTTTCACCTAAAGGTGAAATAAACTCTGTTTTTTCTCCCTTTCAGCGAAAAATAATTTGTAATTAAATTTTTGGAAGAATTTAATTTTCCTATAAATTGAACAAATGTGATTCAAAATATGTGTAGTCTCACTTCTATTGTATAAGTGCTTTTTAGTTTCTTTCTTGAGGGTATACATTTATATTTAAAAATTCTAAATGTAACCTATGTGTTGGTCATGTAATAAACTTTTTTTAAAAAAACTATTTTATTTCACTAAAAATATTCCATTTAAAAATGCACCACATCTAGCTTTGCTACATGTTCCTACTGTACCCAACGTAATAAATACAAAACGTACAAACCCAGTATAAAGCATAAAACATTGTTTAAATAAATCTGAGATTTTCGTAAGACTAATTTAAGGTTTAATAAACCCTTACTTAATTGTGCAATATTGACTGAATTAAGTATTTTAATGAAAAGATAAATTCCTCAGAATAAGTGGAGAAAAGGAATAATGAAAAATCCGACTTAGCCTTTTGAAAATTTTTCAACAACATGGTAATTTATTCAAAGTAAGTTAACATATAGTTGCTTAGTTAATGATTATGTATGCAAACATTCTTATCTATCTATACACAACATGTCGTATGGATTGTAATAGTAATTTACTGTGAAATTGTTTGTTAAGAAGATTCGGCACCTTTCTCCAATTTTTTATTTTTTATTTAAGAGTTTTAAAATATTTTTTTGTGTATATTATTAACAATTACTATTTAACTAAGAATTTTTACCATGAAAAAAACGGCTAAATTTACTAAAAATATAATAATTAATTTTTTAAAAAATTTTTAATGCTTTGCAAAATGCTTGTTCTTTTGCAAATATCACAACTTTGACACCAACTTTTTATAGGCTTTTAAGACTATGAGTAATAACTTTGGGGATCGATTTTGAAATAAACAAATTAGTTTTGGAAAAAAATTTTATGTATACATCAATGGAAAAATGGCTAAACAAACATGATTTCTGCTACATTTTCTTTTTTAAATTTTTTCTATTGAAAATATTGAAGCATGGATGCCTAATTTTACTAAGCACATTGTAGTAAACATGCATCCGGAAATTACAGTTGTTTGGTAAATATCTGTGGAAGTTTTGTACCTTTCAAGACTACGATTTCACGAAAAAACTCAAACTGACAAAGCGCATTTTAAAGAAAAAAATGAGAAATTAATTACAAAACAAAACAATGTCTAAATTTTATAATAATTTTTTCAATATATTATATAGATTTATACCTTTAAAATAAAACATAACACAATTCAATTTCAAAACATTAAACAAAAATATAAGCATTTTATAAAAAGCCTGTCTGTGAGCCCAAAATTTTGGAAAATAGGAAATACCATTAACTTATTTTGGCAAGAAACATGAATGAAATATATTCAAAATAAATGAAATGTAAGTACATGAAATGTACAATAGAAAATTTAAAAGCTTTTATAAAATTAATTTTCTATTTAATTCAATATATCTAATATAAAATAAATTAAAATAAGTTTAATCTAAAATGTACTGTTTGTTTTAAAATTGGGCCTGTGACATAAGTCATTCCTTTTCGCCTCTTAGCTAACTCTCTTCTATATATTGCTTTTTTAATAAGCTTAAGAGCCAGCTTATTACTGGCATTTTGACTCCGTTTTCTAAACTGTTGTTTTCGACAAACTAAAAAAGTAGAAAAATGTTTGTTAGAACCTCCAGTAGCTACACCTAATGCACCTAATGGTACGTAGTAGAAATATTGTATTCGCAGACAGCTTCTGTTACTGCCCACTTAACACGTCTTTTGTTTACAAAAATTTCTTCTGGACACTTTACGCAAATTATGCTGTGGAAATTTTTCTTTGTATTTTGTGTTCCACATCGAATATATCTTTCTAACAATTCAGTAGATGCAAATCTGTGATAAATTGGTAAACACTTTGGAAGAAACTTTTCCTTTATTGGTGTTCCTACTTTTAATTTATGATTGCTAAATTTTTCACCATTAGCAATCACAGATTGGTAAAAACACCATGAGTTTTCTCCTGCAGGACACTTCAAATGTTGAAGTTAGCATATGTAGCATATATTGCTGTTTTCATAGGATTCACATTCCCATTGTTTCTCAAAATAGCCTTTTGGTAGTAAGTAGTTAATTTCTCAAACTACCATGAGCTTTACCATCTAAAGAAATATCTTGAGCACGACAGTCTTTCACAGCAGATCTCAAAGCTGTTCCTAACCGCTTACTGACATGATTGATACATTCTTCCTTTTTTGTCACAATGTCAGGTCATAAACTGTTTTTCTCACACAAGTAGTTGAACGTCTTACAATCATCAGAAAAAAGTGCGATAAAACAAAATTCGAGTGATGTGTATCTCTTCTATAAGTTTAATGCTGCTTCCATTTCCATTGATGTAAATGATTCCAAGTGGTTTATATCACAATCGCTTTTATGTCCTTCATACCGTTTGCTGAATTCAGCACTTCATTCACCTAGCTTGTTTTTTGCCACAGACCAATGACGATACATTTTACTCATCACTTCAAAGTCAACGACATACACGGTGAGAATATCTATAACGATTCCTACTCCGATGAGTGAGGTGTGACCATGAGCTAGCCACGTTCCACCAAAACTAACGCTTAGGTATGTGATTTCAGCTTCATTCGTGTACGCATCTTTAATCTCTCAGTGGATTTACTCAAATATGTTTTCATATGCCAGAGTATATGCGTTATCCAACCGTATCGCACACTTCCCATATGTAGTTGATGAAAAAGCACCTATATTCATCACCATACAAAACTATTCTACAGCTGAATAGCCTTTCCTAATGTGTGAAAAAGGCTTGAGTTATTCTCAAATTCACACCAGACTTTAGGATAAACTTGGAAATAGGACCAGACTTTAGATAAGTACTTACGACAGTTTTGTTTTCATCAAATTTAATACACAATAGTTTTAAATGGTATGGAAATCCCAACTTGGTTCTAAGCTCCAGGTTCAAAGTTTCCTTTTTCACAATATTGGCACTTTGCACTTCGAAGTAGATTATAAACTTGGTTGAAGTGCACCAAAATATAATTTCCAATAGCAGACATTCTTTTTTACCACAGTGTTCAATTTTTCCAGGCGTACATTTGAAACTACTGAATTTTCGATCACTTCGCCATCAACATTCTCTATACGCTATAGTTTTTCATTCATTTCTAAAGTACGTACTGAACGTTTCCTAAGAGGCAATAGTAACTACTAAAATGAATTGTGATTGAAATAACATTAAAAAATGCTGTTTTAGGTTTCAATAAAGTAAAAAAAGTAATGAAGCTAAAAGGCTCACAGAAAGTGAAATTGACCCCTTAAAATTGGATATGTAAATGAGAAATAACTAATATTCCAATATCGCAATATTCAAATGACATTCTAATGGATTCTTAAACTAATGTAAGATCAATATTTTACGCACAAACCTATAACAGTCTGTTTCAATTACACTATTCTATTATAGATACTACAAATTCAGAGATGAGTAAACAAATATAAACAGTAATAACTGCATTTTACCTTATATTGGGTTAAAATCTTAAAAGTGGTATTTTCCAGTCACGTTATATCATTTAATATACGATGTCTTGGGTTTTCTTTCTACTGAAAATGAACCCTATACGTAACAGACTTATAGAACTGTTTCTAATGTGTCATTGTCATCCACCTTATTAGTAATGAGAGGATCTATTTCTATATGAAACATATGTTGACGGGCTTCAACCGCAATAAGTCAAGGGGTTAAAAAAATGGGCCTGAACCCTATCACCTGGTTCTTCCAATGTTGTTTTTTTATCTTTCCGCATGACACTGAATACATATCTGTAGATCTGGGGTGTCCAACCCGTGGCTCGCGTACCACAGTGTGACACGGCGGACAGTGTGCAGTGGCACGCGAAGTAAAAAAAAGTTAAGCTGGAAAGATAGTTATCAATAATTTTTTTTTTTTACTATTTTATTAAAATGCATGATTGTCTCAGAAAAAAAAATCTCATAAGTTATTTTAAATAAATTTAATTGAGATTCAGTAGAAATTTACCCTCTAGAGAATGTAACTGCATTGCTGTGCGAGTTGGCTTTCTAAAGCTTTTCTCACTCGCGAGATTTTGGAATTTGAAGCAGTTTATTTTAAAATATCTGGATGAGAACACTGGATTGCCCAGTGAGTACTAGCTGTTTTAGAATGAATACAGGCAATGTGATTTTGTTTTCCTTACCGATATTAAAATAATTTAAATTTATGATTACAGAGAAAATGTTGTATTTTTTCTACCCTAGTAGGTCAAAATTTTTATTTTGTGGACAAACTTTTGCTTATTTTGGCTTGATTTTGAATGGAAAAAAATAACATATTTCGCAGTATTTCAGGAACTATCTACAAAAGTTCACAAAGCTCCGATCTGGGATGGATTTAAAAATTTAACATCCATCTTCGCAATATTCGTTCAGTGCTAGGTTTAATGATTTTCTACGGCTAACGAGAGGCGGTCACTTAGCCCTTTGCAATGATGAATTTCGGGGGCCTCGATGGGGCCTTGGCCAATCAGGTGGCATCAGTAACAACAGAATTTTCAAAATAATAAAAAATTGCAATTTTTTTTTCAGAAATCATTTTTAAATTCTACGTAAAATGTTAATTGTTACCCACTAGAAATCAAAATCGAAATTATTGTATACCGCACTATACTACACTGAAAAGAAAATGTAAGGCATTATATTGAATTTTGAAAATTTGAACTATTAGGCGATTTTTTTAAATTTACACGATTGGGCTGGGTCGGATATTGTTGTAGATTTGAATCCTCATACGTTTGTGTGTGTGGACAAATGTTTTCCCTTATGAACCTAAACAATAAAATTTAAGTTTGTGCTTTGGTCTCATGTATTATATTAATTTTAAATTTCCACCAAGACTTTTGCTTTAAAATGTACTTTCTTTGCGTAAAAGTTACAAAGCCTATAAATAGCATTTTTCACCTTTCCATCTGTTTAAAAAGTAGGAACGCTGGCACATGAATTAATAAATGACATACCCGATCAAGCATTGATTATTTAGACAAATGGTAGTCGATCAGATACGGATAGAACAAGGAGTGTTATATTTAGTAATCAGCATCAGGAATCCTGACCACGGTTCCGTCTTTAGACGGGAACTCATTGCTATTAGTGGTGCTCTCAACTTTAATAAGAACAGTATCTGTATCCTGACAGACAGCAGAAGCTCCATTCAATATTTGAAGGGTTGGTCAAAATTAATGGGCAGTACTGATCTAGATATTATATCCAAATTGGCTAGACTTGGTTTGAGGAAACAAGTACGTCTCCAGGGGATACCGTCGCATGTGGGTGTGCCTGGGAACGATATAGCTAATGAGAATTTTGATCTCCCTACCCCCAGTTTCTCTGTCTTGAGCCATTCGGAAATTCATTCTCTCTACAGAGCTAAAATGAATTTGACCTAGCGAAGCCCTCCTGCTCACCACTGGTAAGCAACTAAGACTCCTGGCCAATATCTACAGTGCAAGAGGTCCAGGGCTCTTCACACACAGACGGCCTTGCCACTCTTTAAAAGTGGTCACCTGCGTGGTATGACCTTTGTGCAGGGGTAAAGTCTTTCCATACATATTCCTGGTCCTCCTTCTTATCTTTGGGACTTTTCCCTGGGACATTGTTTGAAGATGAAGACCTGGTGAGTGATATTATTATGTGGAAAGGTCAAATGGACTTCGTGTAGGCTTTCCTGCTCCAAGGGGACTTCAAATAACAACAAGTTGGAAGAGGCACGCTCAGTTATTTTTTATCTGAAAGTGGCAATCTTTATAAAAATGTTGGCCACTCCTGCTGTAAATTATGTGATTGATGGACTTCTTTAATGTAAAATGATACGAAGGAGAGCTGAAGAGCAACGAGGAATAGCTGGTTATTTCGAAAGGTTTTCTTTTATCGAAATAAATTTTAAGGAATATTTAAAGTTAAGGGGAGTATACGTAATTAATGGAAATGAAGAAGCTAGTTCCAGATTCTCAGATGACTTTGAAATATATTATATTAAGACATGAAAAACGGCCTTTTATTTTTCTAGCTAATCCCAAAAATCAGGGATGAACAAAACATCCAATCATTTTAAAATGTAATAAGGATGCCTCAAAAGCTTGGTAAATTTTACAACTTAATAAATATAAGGGTTGACCAAATGAAAAGTGTATAGGTTCAATAAAATAATGATTTTATTTGAAATAAAACGAAATCACTTTAGGGATCGTTTCGGCAGGATGTCTAAGTCTTCTCTATAGAAAGAACATGGTTTATTATAGCGCAAGTCCTGCTCAGCATCATTTATTTCATTGTCCAAATGCAAATGTAATACTGTCTTAAGTGGCCTATAGGGCTAGAAATCACATAGTGACAAATACGAACTGTACGGTGGGTGTTATAACACTTCGAACGGAATTTTTTTTAAGTTGCCTTGGGTTCACGAGGTAAATGTAGGTGGACATTGTCACGAAGATCCGATATTTTTTAGAGAAAACCTTTTCACCAATTGTTCCAAGTCGTTCGACGTAAACAGGGCTTGCCATAGACTGCCACTATCCGTCAATAACTGTCAGCATTAAACTTCCCTTCTGTAATCAGAAACCATACAACCACATGTTGTTCCGATCCGGATGGCAGGACTTTACTTCTGGTTAATTTTCTGTACCATTGACAGGATTCACTGTTAAACATCGTATGTGGTATACACTTCCTACCGTCTTTCGTGTTCATGTTTGGTGACTCTACTGTAGCTGCACTCATTATGACACAAACACGTGTCCACTTTTCATTTGGGCAACCCTTATTAGGAATAGAAAAAAATATTAAGATAAACAATTTTATTTAAAATATCCTATTCGAACCTTGAAAATTCATATTTCACAATATAGCAGTTGATTCACAATACAAAATTTTTACTCCTAAGAAAGCATACCTTGTGTTACATTATAAATTTCGTAAAAGAAAAAAAAAATTGCAAGTAAATTACAATTTCCAAGAATTTCAGCGTTTTGCATTTAATTTTGGATCCACATTCATTACCTATTTATACGTTCTGAATTTCTTTTGATAAATTTCTTCATACATATTATGATATTGAGAATGTTATTTTACGCCACTTAACACTGTGATCGGAGCATCCGTCTCTCAGATGGAAATGATTTGTTTTATTGCCTGTAGATAACGCAGTGCTGTGATTTTTGGGGTGGGCTGCCTTGACTTCTTCAGCTGAACTCTACCCAGTGAGAGGGACACGCGGTGGTACTAGGCGATTTTTTTCAACTCACGATTTGTGAGATTCTTCTTTTCTATTATCGTCTATCATGCCGATATTCCTATAGTTTCTTCGTTTTTGATATTCTTAATTATTTTTACATGAATGTAAATAATTTTTAATCAGTTTTTATAAAAATATTAGTCACAATTCTTGTGATAAAAATATATTAATATAGTGTGCGTCATAAAGACTTAAATTTTAAAAATTCTACTCAACTTCATGAGCGATTAACGGTTCTTAAGGTAATAAAATTCAAAAAGAAATTTGCGTACCCATCTGTCAGACGGATGTTTCTAAGAGCAAAAAAAGATTGATGCTCCGGCCAAAGAGTTACATATGTTGTATCTAAAACACTAAAAGGTAGCAGAATATTTTCATATTTTAAAAACATTTTGGAAATTCATTTCTACACATATTTCAGAATTTATAGGTACGTATAATAACGCCCATTAGCCCATAAATGTTCCCTATGTGGGGAGAAGATAACACTATACTTTCAACAGTTGAAATCAAACTATATTACTAAACCCTTTAAGAAAAAAAAAGTATATTTTAAGCAAAATAAGAAAAAAATCAAAAGAAAAGTTTAGATAAATTTTTGAAGATGAATCGGGACCACAACCATATCAGGAAGAGTTTTATGTAATATTTCTGTAAAAAGAAAATAAATAAATTTCACCATATAATTTTATGTATTTAGGACCGTAATCCTTAAACCATACGATGGGGAAGTTTAATTCGCGGATTGAAAAACCAATTATATTTAATACAGATTAGTAATACCATTTAAATTTAGGTTGCATTTTAAAGTTTCCAAAATGTGTATACAGAATAGACAAAGTATAAAAATAAAAATAAAATCCATATTTAAGCGAACACTTCTCACAGTTATATTAAAATATGCTATATAACTGTACAGAAATTCGAATACATTATATTTAATGTCACTTCCATACATTGAATAACATTGTTTTAGGAAGAGGAAATCTGAAACTCGTACAAAAATTTGACTATGGTTAAAATGGCCACACACACAAAAGTTCAATCAATTCTGTTGCATTTCAGACAGAAAGAAACACGAAACTGAGAACTATTTTTAAATGCAAATACGATGCATACGACAAGAAATATTTACATTTCCCTGCTTGTAAACTTTGAGAGAGGAAATCTTACACGGAATATCAAAACAAAACATTCCAGAAAGGAAACAATCTTTTGAATAATGTCATTTCCCTCAAAATGTTCAAAAAATAAATAAATGGCAAAGAACCCGGAACCTTTTTATCGTTTCTCGGTGACGAGAAATAGAGTTTCTGCTCCCAACAAAGGGAAAAATGCGCCGCATAAAAACACTCGAAAGAATGCAAATCGAAGGAAAGTGACATTAGCAGAGCTCATACATAATTCAACTAGAATTTGAGCTTCGAATTTTCGAACAAAACATGGCTACACAAATCATGGAATTAAAATTCCCAAGGTATTCTTTAACCTTTTATTTACCGCATTATGATTTATTGCAGTTTTTTTCTCTCATGTAATATTTTTTTGAATCACTACATTGAAAATTAAGGGATATACATAAGAAAAAAATACTCAACTTTGGGAAATTTAACCCGCTAGAGCTTATTAATTAGTTAAAGATATTCAACTGTTAAATAAATTATATACACTGTACTCAAAATAAATTGTCATATCGTTTTCTAAGGTATTTATTAACGTACAAAAAAATAAGACATTTATCTTTTGACATAAACTATTTTTTTCGGAACAAAAATTACAGTCCGCTTGATCCGCTGAAAGCGCTATCAAGCTGAAAACGCAATTTCTGCTATAAAAACTATTCATCATTCCCTCTAAAATACTCATCATAGAACCCGTGCTGCTATATAACTTGGGAGAGTAGATTTAAAAGATTATCCCTACTAATTATCGTCAGAGTATTCGTAAAAATGGTTATTCTATGTAATTTGAAAGTAATTGGTACTTATAAGTACCGTCGGTAGAGAAAGGGTTAAAGTGGGATTGCGATTAAAGGAGATTATGGAATTAATTTTTTTCAAGACTATACGAATAATAAGCAACTTAAATGTAATCAAATGACACATGCAGGAGATATTCATAAGCAATGATGTTCTCACAATAAGGAAATCTTAAAAAAAGATTTACTTAATTGAAATTCTATCGATATTGTATAATACAAGGTGATTCATAAAGTATACAGTTTTATTGTGTACTATATATCAAGGACAATGCAAGATATTAAATGTAACCTGTAACAGAAATGTATGGAACTATTTTAAGTTTTGTTAGAGACAGTCGCAAGTGTTCTATGTGTGAACCCTTAGTCACACATCGAGGTAGTACATCTACCTTACGGTTTTCGCATAGGTGGTCTATGACGTTTACAACATTTTGAAAGTATATACTTTATGAATTCCCCTATGTTTTATCGGTAACGGTTTTGCTTATTAAATGCAAAAAATATTAAACATAAGCTCATTATTAGTAACAACCAACGAAAATAGTAAAACTGAAAATATCAGCAATAAATTGGATCAAAATGGTGATTTCGAATGAAATGATTATCAGGATTTCCATTTTTAAAATTTCAAGTACAAAAAAAAAAAATCAAATCAAACTAATACGAAATAAAAACAACAGTACAAGCGCCCGCTACCACTTAACAGTAAGAACCAGTTTTGCTATAAGTAGTATACATTTTATAACTAATACAATACGTTTTTAATACTCTAAAAGGAAGGAACTAAAAAAATTGTCATTCCATACCTTTCTGAAATTTATTTTCATTTAAATCCATTTATGAAATGGTTTTTAATAAATTTCCTTAAAACTTATTTTTGCTGCTAAATTACTTATACCTCATTCGGCTTTCTTTATTCATTAATTTTCTAAATGATGAGGTTGTTTGATAACATTTTGTCACTTCTTTCGTCAAATCACACCAATAGTTTTAGAAAATGTATTGTCACCAGACTTATTTATGATCTTTCAATTTTTTAAACTTCAATGTTAGAGACTTCTGAAGGTCATTTTTCTTTGTGCTAACATCAGAAACAGAAAAAAAGAAGCTTCATGCATTCGCTAGTTGCAAAATCTTTTCCATTTGTCAATGAAAAAGGGCTCTCCGTATTATTTTCATTGTATTTTAAATAATGATTTCTTACAAAACTATCCTGCTTTAATCTTATTATTTTTCCCCAACTGTATATTTCAGGTATTTAACCATAAATTACAATAATTAATTAAAGTATACACAATAAAAGTAAAACAAGTAACAAGAAGTAAACAAAATGAAAAAAAAATGAATAACGGTGTTACTGAATGTTTAAAAAAAAAGTAGGAGAAAGCTTATGTCTGTCTCTTGTACCCTTTCGTTTTATTACACTCTGGTCCCAGAAGGCTTGTGGCTAATAAATTGAAGAGCTTTAGGAATCTGGAACCCTAAGATTTACTGCTTTCAACCAATCATTGAGTCTTTAGTTCTAAGATGTCTTCACATATTTCTCCCTTATACAATCCGTAGAGTAGGGATTTATTTTATGCAATGATTTAACAGCGGTTTGTATAATTAATGGAAAACTTTAATTTCTAACACTGCGACAATGCTGGCTAGGTTGCTAGGGAATAAGAATCTATTTTATACCTGTCACGGACGTTTTAATGAAGCTTACTTACATAGTACCTTTAATGGAGTTTTATTATAAATAATATCCTTGAGGTATGTTTTGTGAAGGAATTTAATCTAGTGAGAGGTTGAATAATTAGTACAAGTGTAGAAATTCTACTGAATTTTTTCATATTGGCCACAATCGATATAGGCAAGATCTACAGATCGTTTCAACCGATACAATGATGCGTTACCAACCACCTCTACAATATGAAGCGAAAGTCCACACACTATATAAATGCCAGTCGGGGCACTACGGGTACAGTACGGGGCAACATTTAAGGACGTGATGGAGTAACGCAACGTGTGAATCGTGATTCAGGATGTTTTCTGGCTTTTATGTTATACGGTTTCCATAGATACCAGCTTGGGTTGCTGGTGTGAGAAGTGAGCAGATATTTCATAGCGGCGATATGAAGATTGACCATAAATCTGGAGCCGGTCGACCATTGTGGTCTAATATGGACCATTTACGACTGAAAGTCAAGGCTCGATCAATGTCAATGGTACGACGGTTAAGATCCTAAATCTCTGTAGCATCACAGTCAATCTACCGATATTTGGCAACAATAGGCATGGTGAAAAAGCTAGAAAGCTGGGTACCACATGCTCTAACGGAGAATCAACGCTTAGGGCACCTGGAGACCTGCAAATCGCCACGGGAGCGCAAGGGTAGAAACCCATTATCTATCTATCTATCTATCTATATATATATATATATATATATATATATATATATATCTATATCTATCTATCTATCTATCTATCTATCTATGACTGTGGCTGAAAAATATAATATATATATATATATTGTATGTGTGGTTGTTGTGGGTAATCAGAAGCGCAAATTTCAGTGGTTGCATAAAATCGCGAACTAGCGAAACTGCTCCACAAACCAAATCGCAGTATGCAAAAAAATTCTCGTCTCTGTATGGTGAACCACCAAAACCATCTGCTCATTAAAATGCGTTCCTGATGCAATATGTCACAAATATATGTAAAACAAATACTTTTACACGTTATTTCGTTCATTAAGAAAACTCATACCTGCCACAAATATGATTTTCATGTTAGAATGCTAATAAAGATTAACATTTTTTAAACAATATCAGGAGAACTTAATTAAATTTTACTTGTTGCACCGTTTGAAAACTTTTGTCCGGATGAGGTACTCATGAAATAAAATGAACTAATTGAGACAAAAATTGTTTCCTGACATCATGTAATAACGAAGGAATATATTAAAACTATTTTAGCTCAATGAAACATAGATGTGGATCTGTAATAAAAAACAAAGTCTCTATCCTACTATAAGTACTGTGATAACTCACTGCTATCATGAGCATCTAATGTAAATGGAAATTATTGCATTATAACTCTTTTTTGCATTGCAAATATTATAAATTGATTTTATGTATTGGATTCAGTATTACAGTTTCATTTAAGTGATATAAAATACTTTGCATTTTGTACAACGTAGCATTTTCTATACGCATATACATTTTAAAAAGTGTAAGAAATTTCAAGTTTCTACAATTTTGGTCTCTCATTACTGTTTACTTTTCAATGTTGTATCTAAATTAAATATTACGAAAATAAAAAATAGTGTTAAATTGTTTTTTATGCATTTATTGTTCCTTGGAATAATAATCTATAAACTTCATTCTAAGACTCATTTGTAAGATTAACCGTGTTCTAATTATTTTTTAATGATGTATGCATTTTCCTGTACATAAAAATTATGTGTAAGAAAGTTCAAAATGCTTTGACAAATCTTTTGTTTCCTTACTAGGGATTGCAATACCGGGATACCGAATTAAGGAATTTTGAGCCATTTGTAAAATTTTGTAATACCAATATTCACAAGTTTAAATACCGTATTTTCGGCATTTACAAGAATTTTTTTTAATTTTCTGTACTATATGTTCAGGTACCGTCAACATAACAACATAATATACGATTTGTTTTTATGTCTCCCTAACGGAAAAAAATGAAACTGAAAATTCCAATCCAAAAAGCAATGATCGACCTAAACCTGCAGACTGATTTTTCCGATAGTGAATTCGACTTAATATCCAGAACTGTATCAGCTCTACTTCCTATAAAATTTTCAGCTTAGGCATTATGTCGGAGAGATTCTAATTTATTAAAAGCTATGTAACAATAAAAATTCCATGTTGCATTCACTAAAAGAACAGCACACATCGCTATCTGGAGAATTACATATTACATTGAAAAATCGCAAATACGGGCATGCCGAAGTAGAAAATGGCTTATAGTATTTACATATATGTAATGATTTTAAAAATGAAAATAAAAACGTAAAGAGACTAAACACAAATCAAAGTTGATCCAGTTTATGGTAAATTTTTGTGAAATTTTTTACCCACACACACACACATATCCACATTTAGAATAATTCAATACAGTTATCGAATATTATGGCGATAGTGAATAGGAATGTTCTCTTGAACAAAAATTAGAATTAACGATAGCTAAAAAAATTCAACAAATCAAAATACAATACAGAAATTGGCTATATCCAAAAATATTCGACGAGTGATCGATTTATGAAGATGAGGAATTTAGATGTAAATACTTGGAAAATAACGCGCATTGGTAACAGTACTACCAACTAGCGTAGATGCTGAAAGAGTGGTATCTACAACTGGTTATTTTTTAACAATATTACGTTCCAGACTTAATGACAGTACAATTGATGCATTATAGTTTTTAAGATCACAATTAAAAAATTTGTAATGATACCACAGATTGAATACTGATATTTACACGTTTTTGTGATTTAAATACTTAAAATTTTTCTTTACTTTTTTGTGATCCTTTATATATACTGTTATAATTTATAAGTTACAAATTATTTTTGTCGCATTTACACTCTCTAACAATACTGGTAAATAAAACAAACACTTGTGTTTTTTTTTCTAAAATTTCTACTAGTGGTATTTTTAATACCGCTAGTACCCGGTCTTAAAATCTAAAAAATACCGAATAACGGGATTGAATTTTTGGTCCGATATTGCAATCCCAAGAATATTAATATAATTAATAACAATGTTTCTTATTATTTAAATAATATTTCCTAAATTCTTAGTAATAATTTAAATTTAGGATTACAATTAATATTGTAACTGAACATATTCATAATCATTCATTCCAATTTAGAACAGTTAGAAAACTCATTCTAAGAAATTTCAGAATATTTTAAATGGTGAACATAAACCTCTTAGCTGTTCAAATTTGGAAATCATTCCTTTAGAATTGAGAAACATTTCAAAATATCTTGTTCAGTAATATTCAGATCCAAAGCGTCTTTATTATTCAAAAATTTATATTTTACTGTTCGTGACATTGATTAAATGCAAATCGATAAAGCAAAGTATCACAATTGAGTAGTAAGACAAATTATAAGCAAACTAAATTAAAAATTAATTTAAAATAACATTTTGTAACATTATTCTGCGAGTCAGAGTTTGCATTTCTTACACAGAAAAGAAATAAGAGTTGGAAACTTTTACGTCAGAAAAAAGTACATCACAAAGAAAAATTATCAGTATTTCCAGATAATAAGTTTAGAATAAAAAAAATTTCATTCTTTGCTTGTCTAAAAAATTTGTTTACCTATAAAGATTTTATAAAAATATCCCCAAATAACGATTTGAACGACAGCGGGGAAAAAACAGGATTCAGCAAACAATGGGCGAATATTTAAAATTTTAATTAAAAGTGATTTCAAAATTTTTTGTGATTTCTAATAAGCTAAAAATATTTTGCGCTGCGGTTTCTTTGATTGTTTAAGAGGTCTCAGGGGTGTTAAATTTCTCTAGAGGTCTGAAAATATAAACGATTTCCAAACAGGTATAAATCTTTTAAATTTAAATTAAATGATTCGAATCTTTTACACATTTATAAGGGAATGGGGCTTCAGAAAAGTATAAAATGTTTAAATTATAATCATAATTTTAAAAATCATAAGCATATATGAATTTTTTATAATAAATATTAAGTATTTTTTGCGTTGTGCACGTTATTTTCTTAAATAGTGGCCTCTGATGTATAAAACTTTACAGAATTATAAAATGCATCATACTCTTTAAACCCTACCTACTTTTAGTATTATATGTCTTTTGTTTTTCAAAATATTTGTAAAATATTGGAATTTTTTAAATATTTTTTTTATTTATTAAAATATGTAAAAGTTATTGTTCTATTTATACAAAAGTAGTTACAGTGTAATAAAAATACATTTATATTTAAAAATCAACTTATAGCTAGTAATTAAAGCTACTATTTTAGAAAATAGCATGCGTGACGTAAAACTCAAAAAATATTTCTTATAGAAAAGATTCTTATTTTCATACGCTTATAACTTTTAAAATTATGATTATATTTTAAATATGTTACACTTTTCTGAAGCCCCATTCCTTTATAAATAATGTGTAAAAGATTCGTATTATTTAATTTATATTTAAATGAATTATACCTGTTTGAAAATTGTTTATATTTTCAGAACTCTAAAAAAAAATAAACACCCCTGAGACTTCTTAAAATTCAAGCATGTGACATTTTCTATTTCGTTAGAGTTAAATAAGAATATGCAACATATTATAATGTCTTGTCTGGTGGATAGCTAATGCTATATTTTCTATAATAATGAAAATTCTGTATTAAACGTCATATTAAGTAGTATTAATCAGTTTTGACATATTTTCTGCCGATTTATCTTTACAAAGTCTGTTCAAAAACTGTCCGATCTTTCGCCAGAAAAAAGTATCTTAGTTACTTTGCTGGATTAGGATTCTAATCAAACTCACAAAACTGGTCATTTGTGCCTCCACATACTGATCCCAGTATTCTTTCCATTGACAAAAACACTTCTGAGTAGCCTTTTTGGAATGGTCTACAACTCCGTCGCTTTCTGCCATCTCGTATCAACTCGGAAAATGGGGTCTTTTTCAATGACATTTTCTTTTTCCGGGGACTGCCAGAATTTGCCAGAAGCCACTTTCAGTGTTTATAGTATAAAGTAGAGATTGTGCAACAAGTGCTTTCTATTCCACTAAGAAAAACTTGGGAACTAAATTCGGAGCCACTCAGTGCATGTAGAAAACCTGTACTGATCAACTTATTCAGAAGTATCTCATATTGTCAAACGATGATCGTTCTCTTTATCAGATTGCCCACTCTTTCAACAACATTTGCATTTCGAGTGATTTGTTCCCTCCAAGAAAGCTGGTCCCTCTCTTTCGATGTGTGTGTGCGTTGCGCGCGCGCGCTACTTTTGAATCGGTGAAACCCCACCTTACTTTGTGTGACCCCATAGCATCGTCTACAAATACTCGCTGAATCTTACGAATTGTTTCTCTAAGAAAATCATGGTTTCTACAAACATTTCGATGTGCTATCTCTGTTCGAGTAGTTCAGTCATCTTTAGAGAAGTAAAAATCCGACGAACACCTATTACAGTTCCTTACTCGATTGCCTGCAGGAAGCGACTGGTACATTGGAACGAAGAAAAAATCAAACTTGTGCATGAAGCTATTACCTATCACTGTGCACTGAGGTGACACTTTAGAATCTCTACTTTGCGTTTGAAAATTCAATGTCGGATAGTTTTTGAACAAATCTTGTAGTGTGTTGTCTAGTGAATAGCTACTGAAATGTTATGTAATAATGGAATTTCTGAAATAAACATCATTTATCAAGTGCTATTTATCATCTTTGATGTACCTTTTGTTACGTCATGTTTATTTTTTGTCATTTTAAAGTATAAAGTTCAGAAATGTAAAAAGTTTTCTCCCAATTCTGAACAAATTACAGGATACTATTCAGCTTTAAGAAATCACGACCGAATAATGCACAGTAAAAGCTATTACATTAATAAGTGTGATATTTGATATTCTTATTAGTTAATGTATCTTTCTTCCCGTGCTGATTAATTACATTATTTATCATCAAGCAGTAGACCTCTATTAAAACACGCTTTTGTAATAAATTATCATTTTCTCTTCACTGAGAATAAAAAATGAAATTTCAAATGAAAAATTTGAAGGTTCAACTATGCCTAAAAATTTGACTTTCTTCAAAATTGTTATGAAGAAGTTGGGATGCGTGTTTATGTTGAACTCCTTAGAGTTCAATTGTTTTGCCCAAAATGATAAAAAAAAAAAAATTTTTGCATATTACTTAGTATAATGCTTAATAGAGTTAAAAAAAGGAAAGAAGTTTGTTTTAATTTTACATTTCAAACTTTTTATACTATTTTTTATTTTATAATTTTGAAACACAAAAATTATTAAACGTTTGGTTTTTGTAACTACTCTTTCCATGCTAAGAAGAATGTCCCATGTATCTTAAAAGATTTTGTCTCGTACTGACAAAACCTTTCATGTTCGTACCTCTTTTTAAAGTGTTTGAGGATTTTGTGTGTGTATATGTATATATAAATGCATACTCAATTTTAAGCATTGTATAATGCAAAATATTACATTGCGCGATTGAGACAGAAGTATATATCAGCTTTTTAAAAATTATCTTTCCATTTTCATTTCTTCTCAAGCAACAAACTGCCCATTGTCTTGTTGATCTCTGTTGCTTATTATTTTTTTAAGGATTTTAATTCCTGCCTTCAACGAAAAATTCTCAACTTCACCGAAAAGAAAATCCCGCATGAGAAGTATTTCAGTACCATGGACAAACTGCAACTCTTAAAAACACCAGCACTAGTAATTGAAGAATAAGAATTGAAAATAGGTGTAAATTCAAGATAGAAATAAAAAAAATATTTGTGAATTTAAATACTTATTTTCAAAACATTAACTGGTTCGCCCGCACAACGTACGTGCACTTATATTTTTTAATTGTTTTTAAAAGTACAATATGGTCTGATTCAACACTTTGTAAGAATATTAATCTACAAATTATATTATTTAACTTATTGCTCATTGTAAATATTTCTTCATTTTTAGAATAGAGTTTTCTTCTATTAATTAAGTAATTTTGGCTTAGAGAGAATGAATGATGAATCTATTTTTGTTTTCAATTCTTCCTATTATCCCACACTCTCTACATACACTCTATAACAAAAAAACGCACCAAGAACGAGTTGCCAGATAGAGGCAAAAATTTGTGGGTAGGAAGATTATGCACAGGATAGAAAATGATTGAAATTCCAGAAAAATTCAACAGTTTATTTTAGAGTTACATAGTTACAAAGTAATATACTCAATAAGGTGTTCACCCACCTCTAGCCTTTATGAAATCTGCCACACGACGTGACATAGAGTGATAAAGCGCCCTGATGGTCTTCTGCGGTATTTCTTGATAAATTTGCCCAATTGTAAGGGTAGGTTATCAATATTCCCTAGTAGACGCAGTCGCCTTCCCATCATATCATAGACATGCTCGATTTGAAAGACATCTGGCTGCCCAAAGGGTTTGAAATGCTGTAAGGCAGTTCATAGCAACACGTGCCGTATGTGGTATGGCACTATCTTGTTTAAAATTAAGATCAGGGTGCTGCTAAAGGAACGGCAACAAAACAGTTCCCAGAATGTCGTCGACGTATCGCTGTGCTGTAAGTTGCCTCTAATGACGACCAAATGAGTCCGACTGTCAAAACAAATGACACTCCAGACCATAACTTCTGGTTAAGAGCCTGTTCGAATTACAATAGCGAAAGCAGGATCGACAAGCTGTCCTGGAGGTCTCCAGACACGTCTTCGATGATCGTCCAGACACAGTTGGAAGCGGGATTCGTCGCTAAACACTATGCGTCCTCAGTCAACATGATTCAAACGTTATCGATCCAAGCACAACTGTAATCTGGCTTGACAGTGTACAGGCGTAAATGGCAATAGGCGTAATTGTCGGTGCGCGCGTAAATTTCGCTCTATCAGCCATCTATGAATGGTCATGAAGGACACTCGCGTACGGGTCGCACGTTTGATGGTTGATAATAATGAATCAGGTGCTGTGAAGACCTGATTTGACAATCGATTTGTCCTCTCTATTTGCTGTGGCCGTAGGTCACAACCGCTACCATCATGACGCTGAAATCTGCCATTGTACACCCATTCTTGCTAGCATCTTATAATGGCTGCATCCTTCGAACCATATGACGAGCGATTCTCCGATTTGTGTGTCCAACCTGCCTCTTTCAATCTAATGATACGACACAATTTCAAACTCTGACAGTTGCTCGTAATGAGTCGAATCCTGCAATGAGGCATTTTTTCAGTCGTTGAAAGGTATCCTAAAAAGCAAAAGAAATTTTGGCAATCAGAATCGCTTCTTATAGACACCTGAGTGCGCAGTTCCGATGCGCTATAGCTCCCGCTATTTATTCATTGGACACCAAATTTTAATCATTTGCATATTCGGGACAAATGTCTTGGCCTACGAAATTTCATTACAATCGGGTAATTCCTTCTTTGTGCGTCTTTTTTTTGTTATAGAGCATTTATCGTGGTGGAATTTTGAACCGTTAATAAAATACATTTTAAAGCACTCAATTGAGCTGAAATTTTATAAACAAGATTATTTTGGATGACAATACAGTAATTTAATTATAATTAATAAAAATTATTAAAAACTAATTATTCAAAGAATTACAAATAAAGCCACGTTGGCATCATTTTTGGCGTCTTACCACCATTTTTAGCGACTTGTGTCAAAACTTAAAAAGGTTTATTTCTCTTGTTTTAATGCTCTCATTTCAGCTGACATTTTCTTTACACTATTGTTTTGGGTAAAAATACCATAATTTAATTATAATTAATTAAAATTAATTGAATGAAACTAATTATTTAAATAATTATAGATACAGCCACAGTGATTTCATGTTTTGCGACTTGGATCAAAACTTTAAAATATTGTTTTTCTTACATTTTAAAGCTTTCAGTTGAACTGAAATTTTAAAGACACGATTGTTTTGGATGACAATACGATACTTCAATGATAATGAATAAAAATGAATTACCACTTAATGTTGTGATTCTGCCCTATGTATATACATATTTATATTAATTGTAACTATTTAATAAAAAGTAGATAAAATAAAACTTTTCTTTGTTGATTGAAGTAGGAATTGACTTAATTTTTTTTAATATTACTTGCTTGTTTGTTATAACAATAGAAAAGAAAGTGTATACAGTCGAAAATTAAGGAAGAAAAACGTAGGCTTGATATTTAAAAACGTAAAAACCACAAGATTTTTTTTTAAATGATGCTTAAGATTGTTAGATAAAATTAATTCAAAATTTTAATATCGGCAATACCAAGCCTAAAGCAATCGTTAACTTTCTTTCTAATTGTTAACTGTTACTTAAAACCGACTATATATTTACAGAAAGGATAATATAAATAATTAATTTGAAATGATGTCTCAAGTGTACGTATATAAATTTAAAATCTATTTTTCATAATTTTATTACTAAATAAATTTCCCATTTCCATCAAAATATCAAAGGTACGGAATGTATAGACAACTAAAACCATAAGGTTTTGAGAGTATTTGAATGGTACACTTTAAAATGCAATGTTACATTCGCGATTCTGTAACTGAAGCAGACATCATCACAATTATGCTATGTTGCTAAAATTCAGCCCCATAAGGAAAAAAAGTATCATAATTATAATAAAAGACATTCTTAATTTCTTTTATTATAATTATGACGCTTTAAATGATTGAAATATCTTCTGCGTCTTAATGATTGAAATATTATCAAATACTATTAAAAAAAAACAGTTTTTTAACTACATGAAACTAGTTATTTAAATTATCTATACTATAGATAATTTAAATAACAGTTTTGTCCAACACGTCGCCCGCCAGTACGTAAGTTGCGGCCCACCGACTCTAAAAAATTTTAAATATCAGGTTTTTAAAGTTATATATATATATATAAATCTACAATATATTCTTCTGTTACCTGTTCTTGTTCTAAAATAAATTCTTTTGATAATAGAAATGTCCTTTAGATTAAATTAGATTTATATTTTATCAAACAGTTACATATGATTTTTCTATAATAAATTACTTCTTTATTAAATTCCGAAATGCATTATACATAATCTTTACTATGCATGGTACATGATTCCCTGTGTGTGTGCTACTTTCATTTATCCTCCTCCTTTTTTGTTTGGAGTGTCCAAAAAACAAGAGGCAGTCAGAGATCTTCTTTCAAGTTTAAAAAAAATATTCAGGATGGTTAAGATAAAGGGCAATGTATATGTAATCGTTATGACAGAAAGAAAATGGCAGCACTGTAATATTTCAAGCATTATTTGATCATTGCATTATTATATATTATATAATATTATTATATTATCCATCTCTGGGGGTATACATGAAACATAATGAAAACTATAGTAATATTCATTCTGTATTAAATTTCCACTCCAATAAATGTCTTTCTGTTTCCAAATCTGATACAAAGGTACATATTTTTATGTGCGGCCCGCGAGATTATAATGTTTTTCCGAAGTGACCCCGCAAGGTCATTTGGTTTGGATACGCCTAATCTATAGAATTAGTGCCAAAACACACACAACTGATAAAACTAAAACATCTAATATATTTTATACATAGAGGATTCAGTGTTTTGTCATAAAAATTGCCGGCTGGGTGGCGTAGATGGTCAGATGCTGAAATTGTAGCCCAACTTTGCGGGTTTGACCTCTGTCCATGTTGGTGGATTTTCATTTAACAAAAAGTCGACAGCATCCATGCCGTATAATTATGTTAAAGGTACCTAGAGTCCCCGTGTGGCTTGAGTGCCAAAGAAGTGATACCAGCTTTTGAGGAATTTATTAGGTCTGTAATGACAATTGCTAATCCGCAGCCCCATTAGAAAAAAAAATAACTAAAAATGGGTAGAAATACACGAAATAACACTCAACTATATAACATAAACATGGCATATATATATATATATATATATATATATATATATTATGTAACAAAATTATTTTTAATATTGAAGGTTAAAAATTAGTCCTTTAAATTAAAAGACACGTTATGACTTAACCAATTAAAGTTACGTACGACAAAAAGATTGAGAGAATTCAGTCTATATTTTGATGAAACCCTCTAGTCATTAAATATCACTTAATTCGATTCACCGATCTCATAAATGTTAAGTACTAATTATTCCAATGATAATAACTTTTAAAAAAAAGCAGTTATATAAAAAAAGTTCTATTTTTTTTTTTCAAATCACCCAAACTCCAACTATTCCTGCTTCCTTTCATCGTTATATTTATAAAATTATTTCTGTTTCGTGCGCATAGGAAATTTTAAAAGGGTTTCTCCTTCGGTAAATGGAGTAGATGACTCCCCGGTTTCAAAAAGTCCCATTACTTATTATTCTCTTTCCTACTTCTATTGAGATTCTCTCGCTGACGATAACCCTTTTATCCCTCCGCTCGGTCTGATTTGCGTTGAAATGGGTATGCAAACTTTATTTTATTGCGGAAGTGAGTTGTTGAAAGGGATATTTAGGGAAGAATCGGAGTTTAGGGAACTTTCACTTGGAAATATTTACATATATTCTACGGAAAATTTGGATTCGTTGGAATTCTGGTTTTTTGTGTTTGTCCGATTATTTCTGAAGCATTTTAAGGGGTTGTTGATACGCATGGATGAACAAAGTTTTCAAGTGAAACGGTTTTGCATGGTCCGCTTGTAACGGAATCAAAATCTAAATTTGTTGATTTTTTCTCCCATTTTGATGTTTATTGATGAATGGTATGTTTCTACCTGTCATGTTATAGTTGCATACTCTTTTTTAAAGCTTTATACATATTCGTTTGCTACTTTGTTTTCATTTAAATCCAGTGTATTTTTCTTTTTGTCAGATAGATCCGGAATTATTTCGATAGGTATGGTAGTTATCAACGCACATGCTGATTTATGCGAATTGCAATGTAGAAGGACTACAATTAGAAATTAAATGTTAAGAGTAATTGTATGCAGTTTAGGGATTATTATTTTACGTCAAACATTTAAGGGACATAAAATTGAATTACTCCATTATAAAATTTCTTATTTCTTTTCTTTGGATTTTTTTCCTCCTAAAATAACGTGATGAATACGACCAATTCTAGTTATAATTATTAGCTCATTCACTCAAATAATTAAAACAAGAAAGAATAATATTGCTTAATTTTAAACCTATTTTAGTATAATATTTTCAAAAATTAAATGCACTCGGAGACAATAATTAGCTTTTGAAATATAACATGCTAACAAATATTTTTTCCATCGTGAAATTAAATTATTTTTCTAACAAAAGTGAATATTAATACTTTTTGCATTATTTGTATCGTTTATTGCACGTAATTTGAGTTCCTGAATCACAGTATGACTTACAGATATCTGTATGGGTTCGTCTCGAATAAGATGAAATTGAATTTATACGGAACTAATTTGATATCACGGGACACGCGCCAAGTTGTTGATTATGGTCGCCAAGATGGGCGATGCCATTACAATATGGTTACCTTGTAGATTTTGGAATATTGCAAGTTTTTAGTACTGTTTGATATTCATAATAAATTTTAAAATATATTGTGTAATTATTTTATTAATAATATAATATAAAAAGTATAATTATTATTAGAAATGATCACAATATTCGTTATTCATTATTCGTTACTCTATTATTATATTTTAAATGTTATTATATGTTGTTTATTTATAATTTTACGTTATGAGTATTCTTATGTTTTATTTTTATAATATTACAATACAGTGATTATTCTTTTTTTTATAATTACTAGTAAATTATATTTTATAAATATTATTAAATCATACTATGTGAATATTATATATATATATAATTAATATCAAATAATAAGATTATTATTTACTGCATAATATTATTTTAGGGCATGTTACTTTTTATATTATATTGTTACTCATTATTTTTTATTGATATTGGTTATTCTCATTATCTTTCTATATTCATCTTTTGAAATATATTTCACTGTCTTTCTAAACAATTCTTTAAAATTATCTTCCTGACGACTTGATACCACTGGTCCGCCATCTTGGATTCCATTCTAGCGACAACAACCGCTGCTTGGCGTAATTCCTACAGCGTTTGGCGACTTGCCCCGTCATTTCAAACTAGCACCGAAATTGTTACTCCAGTATTTTTTTACAAACTTTTATTTTAATTTTATTCCCATACTTTTTATAATCAATGTTATAAGCTATCAGTTCTTATTTATCATTTTGGATTAATTATCTCTTATTTATCATTTCCTCAAAACGAATTTATCTTTCTAATTGAAATTAAAAGTTCAATTTCTAATAAAATCTAATGATGTTGCCTTTAATATTGCTAAGTACATTAAAAAATGCCCATGCAAATTTTACTTAAAAAGGGGATCGTTTTTTTAAGTTACAAGATTTTTCTAATTAGATGTCCATTATTAAAGTAAAATTCTTTAAAAAATATTTAGAAAACATAATTTCAATATGGTAATAAATCAACAGATATCTAAAAATCTCTTTATTTAGGTTCAATGAAAGAAAAAATGGCGAAAGAAATTATATAAAAGACCCAGCTTTTTCATTCAAAAATTATTGAGGTTTTCAATTATATTTTTCCCTTATAAGATACTTTTTATAGTAAAAAAGTTGTCTTTGGAGTCCCCAAGATTTAAATTTACAAAAAAATATATTTCAACAAAGAGGAATATTTCTGAAAATCCAATATCGAATTATATTTAGAATATATTTCAAAAGATTTCATGTTTGAATTTTACTTCTTGGTGACATTCAGGTGTTATAAGAAATATCAAATTCAGTGAAAATCAAGTAACTAGAAAATTCAATACATCCAATTTTATTAGTAAAGTAATAATCATATAATCTACAACATGGTATCTTTAAAAAGATTTTAAAATATTTTTCGGAAAAATAATTTCTACCCTACTTACTGAGAAATTCAAACAAAATTCAGTAGAAAATGACATTTCTAAAAACTTTTAATAGAAAAGTATTGAAAGTGTAACGTTTCCCGCCACACAGCTGTAAATCGGATGTCTTAGTAAATATAATCACCACGTTACTCGGTCTTATCTCGGACATCACCCGGCTATCTTTAACACTATGAGGAACCCCTATTCCACCCACGAGCCGGATGTAACTTGATGATAAAGATGCCTACCCTATCATCCGGAATACTCTAGAAAGGGCAGAGGGAGAGATGGTTTGAAAAATTGTCTGAGAACAAACACAACCTCCTCCCTCACAAACAATATCATTTGGACTCTAATAATATCTACAATAAGTTTAATAACTTCGATGTATATTCTGTAAGAAATGGCCGTGACGTAAACTAAACATTTAAATTGATAAATATTACACTACCATTATTTATCTCACACGTCACAGCAAGAATCGGTTTTTAATTTGATTGGTTTTCTATTTATTACCTCAGTGATTGTGATTATTTCACGCATAATACATGTCAACGTAACAATAAATGTCCCATTTACTGGAAATATAGGTACTTTTCCGTTTTGCTGCCGCAAGCAATAATGTCGCTAAAAATCATACAACCGATGTCAAACGGAATATTCTAGCTTGTAACCTTTTACGACTAAATTTTCAAAACCAGTCGAATTATTTTTTTATCAATTACGTCCTTTTCATAATACATGAAGAAATAGATAAAAAAACCAATGAGAACTAACATTTTCTTCAAGTGTCTATCGTGTGTTGTCACCCAAAAGCCTGCTTGTCGAGATTTGCGCCTTTGAAACGGAAGAATATACCGAAATATATCTTATTGAACAAACAATCTCATTGCAGTTACTTAAATGAAATTTACATAAATATACTTTCTAAAGCATTATTTGAATCATTTTTAATTACTATAAGCATAAAATATCAAGAATATACTTGAAAGAAACATTTAAAAAGACATAAGATTAAGTTTAATTTGGAACAATATTTCGAATATTTGAGTGTGGCAGTATACGAAGGAAAGAAATATGCAAATATTTAAGGAAAATAAAATTAATACTCTTGGAATCCAAAGAAATGTTATTGGATTACAAAGTCAGTTTATGGTTCTAATGTTTCCTTAACTTTTCTGAATGTGTCTCAACAGCAGTGGTTCTCAAACTGTGCGTCACGCCCACCAGGGGTACACAAATCTACGAGGAGGGTGCAAGCCTATTGAATAGCCGAAAACAAAACCGTATTTAGAAAAATTAGTAAATTTACTGAAAATAAACAAAATGTACTCTGACATAATAAATTTTTTTAAAAAATAACATTTACACTAATAAAATACATTTTAAATGTATCAGTACCGCATAATGTATTTTATGATTAATTTAACAATACTAAATTAAGAATAAATTTGTTGTTGTTACTAATCTCCCGTCTGGTTAGACGAAGTCAGATCAGACCAGTGAAACAGGTGACTTTAATGGCAATTTAACAATTACCAGTTACTCCTTGGACGGTAACATAAAATTATATAAAAAAATAACACTTATCTTGATAATTTGTACAGTTTCATTGTTAGTTTAGATTGCTCATTAAAAGTTACGCGGTTCGCTACCCAATGCCACCGTTTTCCACATAAATGCGCGCATGTGGTGTATTGTGGGAAGAAAATGAATAAATAACGAAAAAAAAATCCTCTGATAAAAGTAAATCCTTCCCAAACACACTGTCAAGGTCCTTTTACTGCATTCCAAAGTCTTTCGGAATTTTATGGATATCAGTGCACATAAAGTTCGTCCTTCGGAAGGACGAATATATGCGATTAGTCGATAGGTGTATATACGCTGGTGGCACTTCACAGGTTAAAGCCTTAACGTCAAAGTATAGTGTTACTGAATGCAATGCATTGTTATTTAGTAGAGGCGTGATGAAAATTATGATTCAATAGTGGGTCAAAAATAGTGAAAGTTTGAGAATCACTGCTGTGCAGGCTTCCCTCGTCTGACACGGTACTTGTAAAACAAAGGTTCTAAATATTACATCGCTTAAAATTTGCGATTATTGAAGCACGGATTCGATATTGTATGGCACAAAACTAGAATTGAATGCTATACCTTTTTGACAAAAAAAATAATGAATATAATTTTTGTTCCAAAACGGGAATTTCCAACTGGAGTTTTTTTCAACTGCGTTCTATTCAAGATAATTCTCAATTTTATTGCCCCAGTAAAAAAAAAGGAAAAAAATGCATAATGGAGAATGGTAAAATTTCTATAGTTTGTGTCATAGAGAAAGTCTGAAAGAATTACAAGATCAAACCTTACATTCAACTACGTCAGATAACATTTGTTATGATGGAGAAATAACTAGTAAAAAGAGTTTCAAAACACTTTGAGGAAAAAAAAAACAGATTGTAGCTTCTGATGGGAGTTATGATGAAAATTCATTTTGTGATCCTATTTAGCAGTTTCTATTTATTTTATAATAAAAATAATAATTATTAATATATATATATATATATATGTATATATATAAGTATATAACCTTTTTTTTGTTGTCTTTTTGGAGTTTACTCCCTAAGAATCTATTTTCACATAAAGCCTTCGGTATGGATATTATATAAGGAGTGAAATTTGTACAAGCGTTAACAGAAATGTGGGTGGTGGTTTGATATCGGGGGTAATAGCCCCCAGTTGTTGTTTATGTTCACCAAGAGGGGCGATAACATTACAATATGGTTACCTTAATATTTTTAACGTCTGCCGATGTGGTTGTCATGGGGATAACGTATGTTAGAAATAACCTTTATTGGTTTTTTCCCGCTGTAACCCTCTTGATTTCAGACAATTTTAAGACAAATTTCGAATTCCAGTAAATATTTAACCATTTTCAGTGTAATTTTTCTAGTGTTTGTGCCTTCTGTTTAATATTGTGCTATTTTTGAGTATGGATATTTCTAAAATTAGTTAGTAATAGAATATTTTTTCTTAGACGAATAAGTGTTGTGCTTTTAATTATCGCTGTAAATCGTTTATTTTCGCTTTATTTTACGTTTTAAAAATGTTTTTTTTACATTCTTTCTTCGATGCAATTCGTTGAAGGAACTTGCAGTGCTAGTTTCATATTGCAAGCTTTCACTACATTGTAATTAGAATTATTAATTAATTTGACACACATTATGTAATTATTGTATTCATAATGTAATACAAAAATGAAATTATTACTTTTTTAATAATCATCTAATATTCGTTATTTATAATTGTTTCTTTTAACATTTATTTATAAATATTATTACATATTTTCTTATTTATTAATAATTAATACTGTTATTTATTTATAACTATTACTGTTATTTATTTACAACTATTATTTTATTTATTTACAACTATTACGGTTATTTATTTACAACTATTACTGTTATTTATTTATAATTATTGTTATTTATTTATTATTATTACTGTTATTTATTTATTATTATTACTGTTATTTATTTATTATTATTACTGTTATTTATAATTATTATGTCATTGATTTATTATTATTATGCTATTTATTTATAACTATTACTGTTATTTATTTATAATTATGTAATACGAGTTATCTTATGCATTATTTTTATTTTTTAACAATTCGATGATTCTTTTATAATTACAATTAAATTATATTGTGTGATTATTAATTCTAATAAGTGTTATTAAATCGTACTAAATGAATATTATATATAAGTACGATAAAATA
The DNA here is from genome assembly GCA_019973935.1 of Trichonephila clavipes. Taxonomy (NCBI): domain Eukaryota; kingdom Metazoa; phylum Arthropoda; class Arachnida; order Araneae; family Nephilidae; genus Trichonephila; species Trichonephila clavipes. Next base: position 288,308 of record BMAU01018158.1, on the reverse strand, counting down.
ATATTATAAGATTATTATATGCTGCTGTAACGTCGTGAGTAGCTATCCATCAATAAACAAATCTTTACAGCTTAATATACAAATAAAAGCAAACTTTATTTGCTAACAATTTGTAAATGAAGTAATATAAATCTAGATTAAATGCCAAGCCGGTGTGGTCAGTTCATATACTCATGCTCAACGCCACCGGCGTTCATCGTCTTTTTTCACTCTCTCGGGGATTTTTTTTCTTCTCCGGTCTTTTTCTCTTTCTCTCTCTCTCTCTCTCCAGGTTTTTTCCGGTCTTTTCCTTCTCGTGTCCTCAAAAACAACCCTTTTTAAACAACAGGGGTGTGTTCACAACACGCCCCTCGCTCCTTCTTATTCGCAGGTCAACAAAGTCTCTCTTGACCTCCCTCGTCCTATTGGCGCATAACACGCCAAAACACACCCGAGCTGTCTGGTCCAAGGCGCCATAGTTCCTTGTCCGCAGTTGGACACACTGGCCCATCACGCCACCTGTTTCTAGTATTCCCTTTCATACAACACTAGAAAAAGACAACATGGATATTTTTAAGATAGGCTTCGCCTATTGTCAATGGGGCGCCGAACTCTTAAGTCTATTATGCCGACCCGTCTGCTAACTCCACTCCCTGAGTTCAGTAAATAAACAATGGCCCCATGGCCACGTGCACCGGTCATTCCACAGCTGGTTGATCGTAAAACATTCAGGGACAATCGATGGGTGAGGCACTTGTCCTTGACCAGCTGGTAAAACCATAAAACCTATTGTGACTTGGAAGATGGGGGTTCACTCCCATTGAAGATGTCACACTGCGTATAATACTATTATTACTACATGTTACTTTTTATTACATATTATTGATATTCATTATTTATTGATTGATCTAGGTTATTCTCAATCTCTTCCTATATCCTTTATTTGAAATACATTTCAATGAATTTCAAAACAATTCTTTAAAATTATTGTGTATCATTGAATTACCGTTATGCCGCCATATTGGATTTCATTCCAACTACCGCAAACGCTGCTAGGCGCAATTAGCGCAATTACTCCCGATATCAAAATTAGTTCCAAAATGTGTTACGCTGTTTTCTGCACATGTGCTACATCACTGTTGTAAGAAAGCAGGTGCTTGAGTCCTCCGGACAGTAGTCATCCACCTGCCAAGTGGCCATGTTACTGGCCTTCGGATACATAGGTCTCGGTTTCTATAGTCCGAAAGGTCATCGCCACTTTCAGTTCAATAAGCAGGACTTGTGATCCAAAAGTGTGATAAGTGATCGAAATATTTTTTTTTAAATTAATAATTATTTTTTATTTTAAAATGTAGTCTTATAATTACTCTAAAAAGTTTCATTAATAGTTTGCTGCCCTTTTTAGGACATTTGATCTTTTACTGGTTTTTTTCTTTTTTTTTTTGAGTTTACTTTTTGAGAATCGATTTTCATACAAAGCTTCCGGTATGGAAATATGAGTACTGAAATTTGTACAAGCATTAACAAGAATGGGTTACGCTGTGTTCTGCTCGTGCGCCAAATTGCTGTCGGAAGACAGCAGGTACATGAGTATTTTAGCGGCAACTTAATAAGCCAGTAAAAAAAAAAAAAAACTCCGGAAAGTAGTGATCCAATTCTGTAGTGGTCATGTTACTGGGCGTCGGATACATCGGTCATGACAGCTTCTGCACTTCGAAGAGGCACAACCGATTTAAGTTCAATAAGCATATCTTTTAAAGAAAAAGCGATCGTTTTAGAGATGTTATTTAAAACAATAATAATCATTCTTTATTTTAAATATTAGCCTTATATTTAATTTTAAAAAATCCATTAACAGTTGTCAGGACATTTGATCTTTTATTTATTTATTTTTTTGCCACTGTCAATAAACTAGATTTTTGTTTTAGTACTTTTTTCAATTTCTATATTAGCTCACACTCTCTCTACATTTATTTATCGTTGAAGAATTTTCAATTGTTAATTAAATACATTATACATTACTATTTATTCATCGGACACCAAATTTTAATCATTTGCATATTCGGGACAAATGTCTTTGCCTACGAAATTTCATTACAATCGGGTAATTCCTTCTTTGTGCGTCTTTTTTTTTGTTATAGAGCATTTATCGTGTTGGAATTTTGAACCGTTAATAAAATACATTTTAAAGCACTCAATTCAGCTAAAATTTTATATGCATGATTATTTTGGATGACAAAACAGTAATTTAATTATAATTAATAAAAATTAATTTTGATTAAAACTAATTATTTAAAGAATTGCAAGTACAGCCCTGTTGGCATTATTTTTGACGACTTAGCGACCATTTTGGCGACCTGTGTCAAAACTTAAAAACGTTTTTTCTCTCGTTTTAAAACGCTCATTAGAGCTGAAATTTTCTTTACACTATTGTTTTGGAAAAAAATACGATAAGTATAATTAATTAAAATTAATTGACGGAAACGAACTATTTAAAGAATTACAGATACAGTAACGTTGGTTCCATTTTTAGTGACTTCAGTGGGCAGAACTTCAAAAGATTTTTTTTTCTGACGTTTGAAAGCATTCAGTGGAACTGAAATTTTATATACACGATTGTTTTGGAGGACCATACGATATTTTAATAATTAATAAAACTAACTAGCACTTAATGTTGTAATTCTATATATGCATATTTATATTAATTGAAACTATTTAATAAAAAATAGCTAAAATAAAACTTTTCTTTGTTGATCTAAGAGAATCGACATGATATTTTTGAAATTAACTTCTTGTGGCACGGTAGGGAGAAATTTCCGTTACGCGTTACCAGTTACGGTTAGCGATAAACGTACGGTAGAAATGAATGAAGTTCCGAATTTTCTCCCCGTTTTAAAAAACTATCTATAATTCATACCATCTATCTCAGACAAAAAATTACAGAATCTGAAAGATAATTATTTTCGCCACGATATGGTACATATTTTTTTGAACAAAATAATGATATTTTCTATTTTTACGATTTTTTTTTAAAATGAGTCAAAATTGATACGCTTTACTCAAAATACTCAAAATTTTAATTAAATATTTAATATCTTCACCATCTATAAAAATAATCCAACGAAACTTTTTTCCATATGTAGAATAGTATTATCCGTAATCTGTTCAAAGATTGAAAAAATAGATTAAAAATTACGGCTTTTTAAAATTTCTTTTGTGTTTTTCGTCTATTAGCCCTGAGCCATCAACCCCCCCTCTCCCCATTCAACAGCAACTTTAACAAGCCTTTCCTCTTTTAGCCTTGCGATATATACTTTGTTTTGTTTTTACGTTACCTAGAAGTCAAATAATAATCAATTTTATGAATTAAAAAAAATCGGAAGTGAGTCTTTAATTTACCCGAATTAGGCATTTAAATGGTTCAAAATCTGCCAAAAACTAGTTTAAGGAGAGTTTGTTGGATATACAGTTTTAAAATACTTTTAAGGAAATAATACAAACAATCTATTGTTTTAAAATTTAGTGGCAACACAACAATTCTTCCAATAGTTTGGCAGTAAAAGATTGTGTTTGCTAAATTTTCAATCGAATGGAATTTCTAAATACAGTTTAAGAAGCGAGTATTTAAATCACATATATGCTTCGGTGTAATGAATTTGATAGTTGTGAAAGTGTTATATAGTGCTTCATTAATTTGTATTTTAAAACTACAATGGACAGTAATTTTTTTAAAAGATTTTTACAAACATACCCCAAATTTTTACTGACTTTGTGTAACTTAGAACTAAAACCAAATAAAAAAATTGGTGAGAATAAAATGAGTAATTTTTAAGAAATTTCAAAAAGTTCCATGCGTTTTGATTTCTTTTTAAATTTCATATTTTCACCTGATTTAACGTTTTTAAACAATTCTTTACAAATTTATGCATGTAATGTAATGTTTTACATGATAATTTACAAAACATGATTAAAGGCAAATTTTTATTAAAATTTCAAGAATTTTGATGATTTCCTACATAAAAAACTTTAATTTCTTCTTTAACCCTATCACTGTTATTACAATGCATCTAAGAATTTATAACTATACATTAGATGAATACTTTTGGAAAGTTTTGTTATAATTCGACAAAAATTGCAGCGCATGGAACATTTTGAAGTTTGGTTTGGAGGCAAATTTTTGATTCTTAGAAAAAAAAAAATCTTTTTTTTTATTTTAAGGGAAATTAACTTAGTTTTTTTTTTTTAAAAAAATTAAAGATATAAATATACGCTTGAAATTGAGAAACACTAATATCATACAAATAACAGATAGATGCAGAATATATATAAAAGGTTCTGCAATATTTACTTTAACAGTCACATTGACACGTGGTATATACAGTGCTAAAAATTGAAGTATATAAGCTAGAACTGTCTAATAATATCTGAAGAAAATTAGCAGAATGTATTTCATTATTGTTTCATCTCAACCAGATAGTATATTATATATTTCATTCATCGCAATGAGTAAAAATATAGTATTTCAAAAATTACAAAAATTCAATATTTTTGAGGAAAGTTTTTGATTTTTAGAAAAACAGCCATTTTTATTCTCAAGGAAAATAACTTTGTTTTTTTTTTATAAACAATTAAATACATAAATATAAATTTGGAAAAACACTAATATCAGCCAAAGGAGTTAACTTCGAACGCGTGTTCACACTGATACAAGCTTTTCTTTTTTTTATTACTTGTTTAGGCAAACGGTTGTCACGAGAAATTTGAGACTGATTATTACTATTAAAATTCAAAATTTAAAATCCCGACAAAAAATTATTTAAAAATAATAAATGTGCCGGTTTCTTATAATACATTTTATATCAAATACGTTTCCACTTTTCCAAAAAATTTCTTGCGCTTGTCAACCATTTTCTTAATTTACGAAGCACGGAAAGAAACAATTGATAGAACCAAATGTTGAAACGTTTCGATAATTTTGAATGTTTTTCTTATGTAAAAAAGTACAAAATGAGGATTTGAAATCTATTTTATTATTTTAAATTCTAAGAGTATATACATGTATCTAAAATAATGAATGTGAGCTTTAGCATATACGGGAAGATATTCTAAATTACTGAAGAAACAGTATCATGCACATCCACTCATACTTGGAGGGGATTTCAATATTGATTTGATGATATCAATATGAAGGATTGATATTAATACAATTTTTAAAATCAGAGCTTAATTTGGATTTTGTTTCTGGTCGAGCACAGGGGATGATTAGGTAGGGTATAACCACTGATTTCAAAGTCTCATTTAAAACGATTTTGATACAACGCAGTACATATTGCCTTGATTTATATATACTATGTACATACATATAATTAATCGAATAAATACATAACATAACAATTTAAATAAATAAATAAAAATGTCTAGTGTAACACGATTTCGATATAGCACTCCAAGGTGTTACACGAGTACACCTGTAACTGCTTAAATATCCAGTTAAAATTTTTTTTGATATAACTAAACATTTTATTCTGAAAGTATCGCACTTATCTTTTAAAATATTGTTTTATGTAGCTGTATTTCGGTGTCTTCAAATAGCACAATATTCCACACACCTATTAATCACCGAAGTAAAGACAACCCCTCCATTTGTCAAATAGGCACCTTCCATCCATCCAATTTGCTCTCTTCACACAAAATACTTATTCTTAAGAGAAAAAGTTGAAGACTTTCGTCCTCAGTCACCAAAAGGGCGTATAACAAAAGTGGACATTGGACAGGCTCCCATTCTTTCTTCATTTTTAACTCTTCTCTGTGACACTGACCATGATCCATTAATGGATGATTTAGAGGTAGAAAACAGGGAGTTGTTTTAAGAAATAATGTAACAGGAGGGTATTCTTTAGTTCCTATAAATAGCTGGAATTTAGCAATATTAGATTTCTTCATACAAAAGATATATTGCTTTATTTTTTTCACATATTTATGCGTTTTATTAAATTTAATTATTGATGTAAGATGTACTGAGAGTATACCTATGTAAGTTATGGTAATAAAAAAAAGGTTTTGATATCAAAACAAAAAGACATTTGACAATGTATGGCGAAAGGATAACATATTTTCTTTCCATATTTGTAAATTTTACTCTTGCAACAATGCCGGCCAGTCATTAAAATCTACTGTTACGAATTTTGCGTAATGGACGCTTAAAAGAGTGTAAATAAGTTATATCTGTATTTGTAATACGTATACGTTACTTAGTGTTGTATTTAATTTATATCAGAATTTAAAAAATCGCCAGTAACACCTTTCCTTACATTATAAGGACAATCAATTCAAAGGTAACTTGGTGAAATATTGGTGATAGAGCCAAGTTGGCATAATTCTTAGCGACCAGTTTTGGCAAGTTGGTGGAAAACTGGATGGTTCTGGGAATTTCTGGAGAAATTTATTAATTCCATGTTCCATGACGTTAGCGGATTAGTTTCGAAAGATCCGTGCGACCTTTAAATAGAAAGCAACTCGCCTAAACTGAGTCATTATTGTTTGTCCGTTGAAGAGTCGACTAATGATTAGTTGCTACTAACGAATGAGTGCTTGAGAATAATCTCAAACATTACGTACATGTATTTTTAGACATTAGTGCTTGTTTGAGACTGCCAGATTAAGAAACGAACAAAAAAAATCAGAGGAAAATAAAGATTAGTGATTATAGAATTCTAACGCTGCGGAGCAGTCGTGATATTTTTTCCGGTGGCGATTTTGACATCCAAAATATTTGCCAACTCCAATTATACCTTTTTTTACCCCCTATAATTGCACAATATTAAATGTATATGAACTGCCCTAAAAATCGTGAAAAGGGGAAGACTATAACATTTGTGTGCCCATGTTAATCCTTACAAAGAAAAAGGCATTAATAATAAACATTTCGGCTAAAATTACTATTCGTGATGAGGTTGATAATTGCGAAGACTTTTTCGTACTTTCTCATTTTCTCGGAGTAAATCTCGCCAAGTTGGCGTTATTAGCAGTAATTCACAATATATATAAATAAATGTTACAAACAAACATATATAAATAAATGTTACATACAAAATATATAAATGTTAATTTTCAATGTTTTTTCATCCATTTTCGATATATGAAAAATACGTTACTGATAAGAAATTATCACGACTTGTTTTGTAAACGTGGTGTTCGAGCATGCGTGATTAAGTGTATTAAGCGAAATGAGAATTAAGAGCTTTCAGAGAGTGTGAGGGAGATCAGACGAGCGAGATCGCGGAATTACGGTGCCCATCGTAAATGTTCCGACATACTCCCCGAGCAACAGAGTGTGAAAATAAAAGAGTTGTGTCAACATCCTCGTCTGGTTTCCTGAGACAAAAACACATAAGGACCACTCACCAACATGGTCCGTCTATCCGAGCCGGAGAAGTGAGCTATTCAAGGTGACGGGAGTAGTGGTCTTTTTTGTGTTTTTATTATTATAAATTGAGGACTAAATTAATTTTAGAAAAATGTTTAAGAGCTGCCGTAAGGAAGATCTTCGAATCGTAGCTCTTGAAATTGGCGAGACTGTTGCTAAAAAAGTAACTATCGTTGAGTTAACTGAAATTATTAAAGAAAATAAATATTTTAAAGAGGATGTTGAATTTGTTCAGGAATTAATTCAATATACGATCGAGGACCGTAAGCGAGTAGAGGAAGACCGTAAAAAAGAAGCGGAAAATAGGTTACGAGAAAAGGAGCTTGAGCTTGAACTTGCCCCCGTTTAAATGTTATAGTTAATTCAGATAACGAGAGAACAGGTGAGGGTTGTAACTCGCTGGATGCGTTGGTGAAAAGTGTTCGAATCTTAACGGTGAAGGTGCCTAATAGACCTGAAGGTTGGGCATTCTTTTTCGCTTCGTTAGAAAGAGCCTTTGTATCAAAAAATGGGCCCGAGAAATTCAAGTCGGAGATTTTATTAAATTTGTTGGGAGAAAAAGCTTCAAATGTGTTAACATATGTTAAAGATGACGAGCTCAACAATTATGAACAACTGAAATCAATAATACTAAGAGAATACGAGCCAAGTGCAAATCAATTCCTTGAACAATTTAAAAAAGCTACGCGTCATCCAAATGAAACATTCAATATACTTCTCGCTTAATTACAAATTGGCAGTATTACTTAAAATTAAGGAAGGTCTCTGATTTTGACTCTGATCTTATTGTGTCCGACAAAATTTTCAGTTCGCTTGAAAAAGAGGTAGCGTCACACATTTCCGTTCGAGTAGGAAATGATTGGTTTCGCCCACTAGAGCTTGCCAAAGAGATAGACTTGTATAATACTTCTCGGGGAAAGAGCTTAAAAACTTTGCCGAATGTCCTTACTAGAAATCATACAGTGAAAGCGCGTCAAGGGTATTTTTGAGTGAGATTAAATATTCTAAATGTATTTGTTGCGCTGAATCGCATCCATTATATAAGTGTGCAGTGTATTTAAAACTTCCCATAAATTTAAGAATTGATCTGATTAAAACTAATAACCTTTGCTTTAGTTGCCTTTCTATTTACATCTCATAGAGCGAAAGACTGTAAATAGAGATTTGTTTGTTCTGAGTGTCAAAAGAGACATCATAAAACAATACATTATGCAGCCCCAAACCAGGAAGTAACGAATTCCACCTTTGAACCTCTAAACATATCAGCGCCAGGCTTCCAGCCACGAGTAGCAATGCATAACTTATTAACCGCAACGAGTATAAACAGAAAAAAAATGTTTTGCTAAGCTCAGCAATTTGTTATATAAAATGCGAAAATGGTTTATTCCCAGTCAAAGCAATTCTAGACAGTGGAAGTACTTTGAATATTTTCACGAGGAGCTTATGCGATTAAGGGAGTTACATTAAAACATTAGACTTTTTTTGGTACCAACAATAACGGAAGATCTTGTTCCAACAACGAAAATCGATTTTAATCTGAATATTATTCCCAATCTTAAATTAGCTGACAAAAATTTCAATATTCCAGAGCGCGTGAAAATGCTATTAGGTGCAGAAGTATTTTATGAATTAATGTTACCCGGACAGTTCAAGATGGAGGGTTCAAATGTAATGTTTCAAAACACTGGTTTCGGATATATCATTTCCGGATCTACTTCTGCAGACGCGAAAGGAAAAGAACATTGTGGGTTTATTCAGGCTGCGGATAATCTAGAGCATTCAATTAAGTTTTGGGATACCGAAAATGTAGAAATCGATTCTGTTAAAACCAGTGAATTAGATATTTGCGAAGACCATTTTAAAAGCACTCATTCGAGAGATGACCAGGGGAGATATACGGTGGCGATGCCATTAAAAGAAGATCCTTCATGTCTTGGTGAATCCAGACAAACCGCGATTCAGAGATTAAACTCCTTGTGGAAACGACTAAGTGGAGATAAAGAAAATTTGTCCCTGTAATCAGAAATTTTTACAGGAATATGAGGATTTGGGCCACATGAGGGAAATCAAGGAGGATGGGTCATGAGTTGCATTTTACATGCCACACCATGGTGTTTATATATCGCCCCGAAAAGTCTACAACTAAACTGAGAACTGTTTTTAACGCATCCAGTCCTTCAACGAGTGGGAAATCTCTAAATTCAATTCAATATTACGGATATAGAGAAAATGTTTCGCATGATAAACATACATCCGGAGCAAACGTGTTTGCAAAGAATTCTGTGGAAGAAAGGCATAGGAGAACCAATAAAAACGTACTAGTTAACTACAGTCACCTACGGCACAGTTAGCGCACCTTATCTAGCCACAAGAACTTTGAAACAGTTAGCGATGGATGAAGCTAATAATTTTCCTTTAGCAGCTCCAGTAGTGCTGAGTGACTGCTACATGGATGACATACTATCGAGATCCGAGAGTATAGAAGAGGTAATCGAATTGCAGCATCAATTAATAGAAATGTTCAAGACCGTAGGGATGCATCTTCATAAGTGGTGTGGAAATTTACCCGAGATAACTTCCAATCTACAGGAGTATGCTTTCTTGGAGTCTGATGAGACTAAAGCGCTAAGAATAATTTGGAATCCTAAATTAGACTGTTTTCTTTTCGGAATAGAGCGACAAAGGCCAACTTCATTCACCAAAAGAATGGTTTTGTCTACTATTGCAAGAATCTTTGACCCTTTGGGTCTCCTCGGACCGATCTTAACTTGGGCAAAGATATTTATGCGAATATTGTGGTTGCTGGAATTGGGATGGAGTGATGAACTTCTTTTTATAGAAGAAAAGGAGTGGCGTCGATTTATCGACTCTTTGGAAGCCGTGAATAACATCACTACTGACAGATGTATTGTGATTCACAGAGAGGAGAGCATTGAGTTACATGCATTTAGCGAAGCATCGGAAAAGGCATATGGTTCATCCATTTATCTCAAGTCTATATCTGCCCTTGGAGAACTCAAAGTGTGTCTCGTAACGAGTAAAAGCCGAGTGTCGCCTCTGAAGCAGATTTCCATTCCAAGACTTGAACTGTGTGGGGCAGTTCTTGCCACTAAATCGATGAAGACGGTGAAGGAGGCATTGAATCTTCAGATTACAGCTGTGCATTTTTGGTCGGATTCGACTATTGTGATTTCATGGATACATCGAGAATCAAGAGAATTGAAGACGTTCGTGGCTAATCGAGTGTCTAAGATTCATCAATTAAGTTCCCGTGACCAGTGGCATCACATTGCCTCAGAACAGAATCCTGCAGATGTGTTATCTAGAGGACTACTTCCTGAGGAGTTTCGTGACGACTCTCTATGGTGGCATGGTCCTGAGCCTCTACAGAGTACTTATTCAACTACTGTCATTGCAGAACCAACCCAGAGAGATGACTTTGACTGCGAACTAAGGGTATCTGAGAGAACTCTGGAGACTTCATTGCTGAGTTCCAAGAACTTTGACTTTTTCAACCATCTTATAGACCTTTCTAATAATTATTTTAAAATAATACATATTGTTTCTTATATTTATAGATATTTACACAATTGCAGATCCAAGGTGAAAAATAGGGGCCTTTAACTACAAGTGAGGTAAATGATGCAGAAACCTGGCTTTTTAAACAGGACCAGAGAAAGTGGCATTAACTTAAGTGACCCGTCAGGTAATCTTAAATATTTGAATATATTCCAGGATGATAAAGGAGTCCTGAGAGTTGGAGGAAGGCTGGAAAATCTTCCATACCCTTCAGCCAAAAGCATCCAGCTATACTGGCTAAATATTCTAAATTGAGTAAAATCTATTTCATAACTTTGCATAAGAAATTAATTATTTCACGTTGGTCCACAAGGACTGCTGATTGTAGTAAGATTGAGATTTTGGGCTTTAGGAGGTAGAAACCTAGCTAGAAAAACGGTTCATACTTGTGTGGTGTGTTTCAAGTGTAAACCAATTCCCTCTTCTCAAATAATGGGCAATCTTCCATATGAAAGAGTAAATATGTGGCCCCTCCATTCAGTATAACTGAACTAGATTTGGGAGTTCCATATTTTGTAACTTACAAGCACCAGAGAAAGGGCATTTTGAATAAAATTTATGTTTGTGTTTGCATTTGCTTTGTGACTCGTGCCATCCACCTAGAAATTTTTTCCAATTTGACTTCGGATGCAATAATTGCGACCCTTAAGTGATTCATGTCTAGGAGAGGAAAATGTTCCAAAATTTTTACGGATAATGCAACAAATTTTGTTTGTGCGAATTCTCAACTAAAGGTATTATATAAGACCCTTAACTTTCCAGATCAAAAATAACAGTGCGACGTTAATATTCAATCAATCAATCAATCCAGATCAAAAATCTGGCGGCATATTTCACTGAGGAAGGTATTGAATGGATTTTTATTCAACCAAGGGCCCCACATATGGGAGGTCTTTGGGAGGCGGGCATAAAGTCAGTGAAATATCACCTGAAGCGAGCACTGGGAAGATCCCGACTCACATACGAGGAGTTTGAAACAGTGATTATCCAGGTAGAAGGAATTTTAAATTCCAGACCCCTTTTTTTACACCAATATCCAATGATTTTGATAACTTTGAGGTATTAACGCCTGCACATTTCTTGATTGGTAGATCAATTAATTCTATTCTTGAGCCCCTAGTAATTAATATTAGAGACAATAGATTAAGCCGTTGGCAGAAAACAAAGGTAATTCAGGTAGTTAGGAAAAAATGGAGTACCGATTATCTGAATACTCTCCAACAGAGAGGAAATTGGATGATCGAGAAGGACAATATAATGTGTGGTACAATGGTAATTGTAAAGGAGGATTTTACACCAGTTTGTAACTGGCTTTTAGGGCGCGTCGTTGAGGTCTGTCATGGTTCTGATGGTAAAGTGAGAACAGTCAGAATTAAAACAAAGACAGGAGAATTTAAGAGGCCCATAACTAAGATCTGAATTCTACCTATAGATGTAAATAGTTAAGGTCAATTTCCATTTAAGAAATTATGTGTTTATCCTTAAATTGTGCTATTGTAATTTTAACTTTTTTTTTTACTCAAAATTTATAGTACCTTATATATATATATATATATATATATATATATATATATATATATATATATATATATATATACTAGCTGCATGGCCCGGCTTTGCAAGGGCTTTCTCTTTCCCTCATGACGCCAGCAATTGTGTGTTTGTACGCACGCAATGTGAGTGATTTCTAAAATTATTTCATTAAATTTCCCTTTTTCGAAATTTGTTCCACATATTTTCGATTTAAAACAGGTTTTTCCCCCTCCCTCTAGCCCGGCATAACACGGTTTTTTAGTGTAAAATTACTGTTTCCTCTTTCCCTCCCCCTCACAGATAAAATATAGCTTCAAATTTCGATCTATGACTTTTAAAAACAATATTGCATTAGTTAAAAAATTATTAATGTGAAGCAATAAAAAGAAAACGATTCTTTAGTTAGCTTAAAAATGTCTCTGAAATGTATTATCTAAAAAAATAGACTATGTACTTTTTTATATATAATTAGCAAATAATTAATTTAGTAAGGAATTAATAGAAATACTTTTAAAAACATTTATATATATATATATATATAAAAGTTATAAAAACAGTATGGGAGAAGCGTAGATATATATTTACATGTACTGAAAAAAAACATTCAAAAAGAAAAAAAACTAAATGATAAAAGCATTGATATTTTATTTTAATTTCATAGTTTTCCTTCCACTGTCATAGTTACAAATTTTGTGTAATGAACGCTTAAAATAGTGTAAATAATTTATATCAGGAAGTGTAATACATTAATATTACTTTTTGTTGTATTTATTTTATGTTAAAATCTCTCCACCACCTTTCCCTTAGAAATCTAGTTTTATTATGAAATAAAAATAGTGACGACACTGATGAACGGAATAAATTAAAAGCGAAAGCGCACTGAAGTATGGCGTAGACAAAACAGAAGGGATAAAAAAAGATAGATGAATGCTGTCACGAACTTTTTTGCAAATGGCAGAATTTTTTCCTTCTTTCTTGACAATTGTCGTTAGATTTTGATACCTTCTCACAATATCTTTATAAATTTTAGCCTATGTGTTATTCTGATGTATAAGCTATATTACTGTTAAGTTTCATTAAAATCCATTAAGTTGTTTTTGCGTGAAAGACCCACAAAGATACTCACAAACTTTCGCATTTATAATATATATTAGATAATAATTTTGAAAACAATTGTGTAATTTTTGTGAAACTTGTTGTGAATTGTGAAACTGTATTGCTATTGTTGAATATTAATATTGCAAGGCCGGGGGGGTATGTTCGAGCATGCGCAGTGGACGCCACGCGGCGGTGATTAAGTGTATTAAGCGAAACGTGAATTAAGAGTTTTCAGAGAGTGTGTGGGAGATCAGACGAGCGATATCGCGGAATTACGGTGCCCATCTAAGTGTTCCGACGTACTCCCCGAGCAACCGAGTGTGAAAATAAAAGTTGTGTCAACATCCTCGTCTGGTTTCCTGAGACAAAAACACATAGGGACCACTCCCCAACACGTGGTGATAAGAGTTCACTAGCATGGATATATTGTTTAGCGTCGGTTGTATATTTTTTGGCAACTTTATCGCTTGCGCCGGTGAAAAAGAAAATTACCAACCTTTTTTTGGCGTGAACTTTGTTTCACATGAGCTCAAACGTTGCAAAGAGCAACAGAGACGCATGGAAAAAATACAAGAAAAGGCAAATAAGTTTTTCACAATCAGGACCTTTCATAAAATGTAAACATATTTTTTGAAACTAAAGCAACAAATACTTTTTATGTGTTTGTGTATCCTTCGGTTTTACCATCGATTATTTTTTTCCTCTCCTAACATTTGTAAATCTTGAATAGCTTGACTTGAATAGCTAAAAAACGCATTTAATATAAGCACAAAATATTCGTGGATTTATTTCCAGTGTTTTTAAAATGTAATTTTTTTACGTGAATGGATAAACGTATTTCTGTTATGAGTTTTGTTAGCCGTCTTAACATTTGTCAGAAGCAGAATGACCATCGGCGGTAACTGATGTGGGTGTAACTGTTGACATAGAAACCCCCTACCACTTATAATTATACGTGCTTAATTCTTTTACAATAAGTCTAAATACATTTTCACTTATCTGTTACTCTTAAAACGAAATGCAGGCTTCTAGTACGATCTCTTTTAAGCAGTGTACTGTATAAGCTCGGAGGGATACTTGCCGGACATTCAGATCTTCAAGACTGAATATTTTTAGATTTTGAATTATTTAGATCTAAATCTCTTTAGCCAAGTGATTTAATACGACTGTAGAACTGCTATTACTCTTCAGCTGCTCTTTGTATCACTTTATACAGAGCTGCTCTGAAGCAAAACTTTCTTTTATGCCTACAGCAAAAATGAGAATGAGAAATCGCCCGGTGGACAACCAAGACATTTTGGTGTAACCACCTTTACTAAGACCTAAGAAGTGCAAACTAAAACAAACATACTTCTAGAATACTGATACCAGCTAAGGTGGAGAATCGGCTTTTAACAATCCCATGCGACTATATTTAAGCAAATTATTCAAAAAATGGGTAGACACCCCATATACCTTTGTTGCAAAAAATGACGCAAATCTCGTTCACTGCCGCTATAGGATAAAAAAAGTAATCATTGCGAAATAGACTTAAAAATGAGTTTTTTCCCCTCACGTCGAGTGAAGGAGAATAAACGTTTATAATTAGCTCTTATCGAGATAGCGCAACATTGTCTATTGCGATATCATCCTACAACCGCGTTTTCACGGGATTGGATTCTTGTGTTAATTGCATGTTCCGCTGTGACGTGGAACTTGGCAGTGAATACATTAAGTACATACGTTGGTTTCAGATTCATCGGTATGCGTATGTTCTCTCTTCGCTGCATTGAATTCGCCCAAGCTCTTTGGTCTAGCAGTCGTTCATTGTTGTTTACGTATTCTACTTGACAATTTTGTGTTTCTTGCGTTTCTATAGTAAAAATGGTAATCTGCTATATTGTAAAAGAGGGGCACAAAGCCGGAAACAAGTGTTAAGAAAAAATATATAATTTCAGCAAAGAATGGCTCCACCTACTCTTCTGGGTGAACAGCAACACTTAAAAATAATCGAAGTAGCGCGTACCCATGTCTATAGTGTTTCGCGACAGCCGCCTCTCCATTTACTTTCTGTGAGTGTAATAAGCGGCTGCGGCTTTTAAATACAACAAATTTTGAATTCAAAGGGAGGTGCTTTAATTGAATAGTGTATATTCACAACAGTTTTTTTCGTGGTGAAGTTTTTTTCGTATTGCTCTTGTAATTAGAGTTGAAGCTTCGTACAGTGAATTTCTTTCTGTTCTTTCGAAATGCAGTATTTTGATTTGAGGTTTGTTATACAAACCTCAAATCAGGCATACAAAAAAAACTCACTTAGCGAGTGAAGAAATATCAAGTGTAGAATTTGCAATGGCATATATTAATTTATTTTGATATTTTATAATAGATAAAAAATATATATATATAAGAGCAAAATTCACATTTAAGAAAACTTTTTGAGTTCTATTCAAATAATTTTGCAGCAAATTGAATAACTGGCATTTATTTTCTCTTGCGTGCATGCAAACTCGAATCAAGACATTTTGTGAAATAGAATCAATTAATTTACTGTATTAATTGAATGGATTGATTGATTGATAAGGAGACACGTTCCTATTTTAAAATCCACATTTTATTTTATATAAAGGTAAGACGGTGACATGAAAATGACATCCTAAATACACACACAAAACAGGCAGACAATCACACGTGAACAAGACAAACACACACACACAATTATTGTTAGCTCCCGAGATCTAATATTTGTAGTCTTGGTCAACAAGAATATATTAAAATCATACGATTTCCAGTAAAAGTTTTTCTAATTGGTTCATATGCACCAATCATTCAAGAGTGCATCATTTTGCTTTTAAAAATGCTATCCTACCAGTTTTTTAGGGGGCGGGGGATATTTTTTAAGAAATGGGGGGACTTTTGATAATTTTTAATCATTATCAAATAATTCATAATGATTAAAACATTGAGATTAAAATCGGGTTTGATGTCCCGTATTATATTTCAAATCCCGGATGTTTACAAATTCCTGGATTAGGATTGGATTATTTATGAAAAATATACATAAACATAGTTGAAATTACATAATAACTCTTAAAACATAATTGAAAAATTGGTTTAATAATATTTATTGAAGCACAAATAGAAACAAAACTTAATTCGTAATAAAAACTCAAAAACAAACAAAAAGTAGTACATAAAGTTAAATAAAACATTTCTTCGCTTCTTCTGTTTCTGTAAAGAAGCTCTTAAAAACACAGCTCGTTCAGCATTTCTTCGTTCAAACGGCTTCTTATTAAATTACTACAATTAGCTCACACTCTATTTATTTATCTTGGTGGAATTTTCAATTGTTAATAAAATATATTTTAAAGTGCCCCATTGAGCTGAAATTTTATAAATAGGATTATTTTGGATGACAATATAATTTAATTATAATTAATAAAAATATATTGATTAAAGCTAATTATTTAAAAAAAATTACAAATACAGCCACGTAGGAATCCTTTTCGGCGACTTAGTAACCTTTTTGGTGACTTGTGTCAAAACTTTGTTTTTTTTCACACAAACGTTTTAAAGCATTCAGTTGAACTGAAATTTTATGTACACAATTGTTTTGGATAACAATACGATACTTTAATGATAATTAATAAATATTAATTACCACTTAATGTTATGATTCTGTCCTATGTGCATGCATATTTTTATTAATTGTAACTATTTAATAAAAAGTAGCTAAAATAAAATTTTACTTTGTTGATCTAAGTAGGAATTGACTTAATTTTTTTTATATTACTTGTTTTTGTTACAAATTGTTCTGCGGAGGACAATGCTCGTACAGACTCGACACTTGTAGGTTTTATCGTGATTAAATAGGAGTAAGTTCTTTCCAGGCAGTCACTATGTCTTCCTCCCTTTTCAAAAAGAGACATTTCTTTTTTGAATTTTTGATGACAGCTTCTCAAATTTAATAAGTTGTCTTGTGGTGCATATCCTTTTTTGATAACTATATCTAATTCTTCTATTCTGGTTTTTGTGTACAAATTGATTCAGTTGTTAAATCGGAATGTGAATCAATTTCAAGTTTTACCCCATTTGAAATAGTCGATTCAGTTGCATGAGCTGTTAGTAAAGCAGTGGGATTGCAAGCATCAACTCTTACAAGCAGGTTCCGAATTAATTTACGGCATTTCATTGAATAAGGAACTGAAGCACAACCTACTCCTGAAACTTAGCCGATACTATTGTAAAAGTATTGCAGTAAATCACTTAGATCTGTGCGACGTTTTCAAATACGAGAAATGAGATCTGCCTATAATTTTTTTTACTTATAGCACTTTTTGCATCTTTAACAAATTTTATGGCTATATCTGCTGTAAACACATTGCTATTTGCTATCTCGATAGCAGAGTGCTTCAACAGCTGTTTCTACTGATGTATATAAATATGAATTTGATGAGAACTAAATTCTTAGAAAATTTTAATGAAAAAAAAATTCAAAATGTAATTTAATCCGAAGCTAAATCCCGGAATTTCGGGATCTGAAGAAACACCGGGATTCTAAGACTGTAAATTCTAGATTTAAAATTAACTTTCCTTCGTTTTGAATGGAATGAAAAATGAATTTATGGACAACTTTTATCAACTAATGCAAAGCGAACGACAAAAAAGATTTACATTTTCCCTCCTTGTAAACTTCAAGTAAAGAAATGTTATCAAACAAAACATTCGAGAAAGGGAGCACTATTTTAAATAATGTCATTTCCCTCAAAATGTTAAACAAAAAATATTTTAAAAAAACGACACAGAATCCCCGTAACATTTTTTTTTCTTTTATCGTTTCTCGGTGACGGGAAATATTTTGTGTTCCTGACAAAAGAGGAAAGAAAAAATACGTCTATAAAAGCACTGGATGGAACATAAATCGAAGAGGGGTTGACATTTATAAAATTCATACATAATTCAAATGGAATTTGCGTTCGAAACTTTGGGTCAAAACTTGACTTCTAAAATGATCGAAGTAAAAATCGAAAGCTAGGGATTAAATTTGCATTGCGATCAAAAAGATTATCGAAAGAAATGTTTTTGAATAAACGGTAACCCAAATATACACAAATAACATGTGCATAAAGATATTCATAAGCAGTTTTGAGTCCCATCAAATAATTTAAAAAAATGTTTTCTTATTACTATGAAATAAGATTTGTAGTTAGTCTTTGTTCATTTTTTAGTATTTATTTGATATCTAAAAGCAATTAAATTTTAATTATAGAATGAAAAATAAATGCGTTGTATATTGCGGGGTATTACGTGCACCGCTACTACCAAACTAAGTTTTCATTTCTACGTATATTTGTAGTATAACTCGTGCGATGCTCTTATCTTTTGAAGTCTACACATAGTGTATGAGTAGAGCAAAAAAACACGGAATAGAATAAAACCTAATACAATTAAAAATACATTGAAAAAAAATTCGACGCGCGAAAAACTTTTTACCTATAGGCATGCCAAACCAATCAACCAATAGGATTCAGCGTGCCCCACAATAGGACATGTTTGAAACAATTCAATTACTGCGATAATGCATGCAGAGTTTGAGAATAGAGGTCAATAAGATAGATTTACAGTTTTATTTTACAATAATTTCGCATCATTGAAAGATATTTCTGAACATAAAAATAAACAGAATAAATGTTTCTTCAATGAAAATAAAAAATTCTACATATATTACGTATTTTTAAACAGATTTACTAAAATAAGAACTAAACAACATAAAATTTATGCATTTCACTTCATTATAATTAAATTAAGAGATAAATAAAAAATTTAATGCGAGCCTTGTGATTGCACCACTCTACTTTCAAATTGCAAAATCAGGGTATAATGTTTGATTTTAAAATGATTTGGAACATTCAGTTGTTATTTTTCATATGAAAAAATATTTTTTTTTACTTAGATATATAGAACCAAAAGCGCAAAGCAGAGAGTTGCTGCCATTTTTTCACTTCAATCAATTAAATATCAATATCAATGATACTCAATTGATAAAATGGCCATAAATTTATCTTTAGATTCATCTTTCAGATTTAATAATTAAACTTATAATTTAGATTTTAAATACAGACTCTAAGTTTGGTATTCGTGTTTCTTTGTGGAGTAGTGATCCGTTAAGAATAGAGTTTGCAAAAGTAAACCCCCAAGAGGATTTATGGAGGCTTTATAGTTTAAAAATTTTCTTTTTTGAACTATTAGATCTAAGGACAGGGAATTTATTTGCCATGTTCCTTTTGAGGATTACAGAAAAAGTTTTGTAAAATTCAACATCTAAAGGGGTTTGTAGGAAAGTTAAAGGTAAAAAAAAATAACTTTTTTGAATTGTTAGATTGATTGAGATTCACCTGTTTGAGTTGTTAGATTAACAACCTGTGGCCCACGGGCCACATGTGACCCAATGGGCTTTTCTGAGTGGCCCAGTCTGTCCCATCTTGCACTAAGAAATTCCATTATTTAAGAACAGTTTATTAAAATTTTAGCGGAAAATGCTATCAATAAAGAAAATATATAATTTTTGTTGTCGATGTCTTACGGGTCTGCAACTTATTTTTAAAATTTGTGTAACTGTAACGGTTAGTAATAGCAATGGAGTAACGAGAATGCGTTCACCGTACTGAACTCAGCTGGAGCAGCAACCATTTTATGGCTCAAACTGAGTTTAAAATATCATTCATGTCTCCCAAGCAAAAAATATAAGAAACGATAGCAATTGGTATGTTGAGTATTTTGTAGCGAAAAACAAACATGGATAGATTACTTCATTGATTTGTCGCGAAAATGGTACATTTAAAAAATATAATATTGCTTGGCATATTTTACCACAAAACACAAATGAATTAATAAAGATACTAAAGTGGTTAGGATTTATATTCGAATTAAAGCAGTGTGAAAATGAAAGAATTCACTAATATAATTCTCTTTAGTTAGAAGAAAAACAATTATGTTAGGTGTAAAAGAACTCACAACTTGAATCTAAAAATACCATTACTGGATTTTTTTATCGCTAGTCCAATTCAATCTCCAATATTTTCTTAAATGTTATCGTGTTTTTTCCCATCAATCCTCATGATGAGGCTCGCATGAAATAAAGGGTGTTTTTTTAGAGGTATAGAACTTTAAATTGCAATAACACAACGATGTATTATTCGATTGACATGAATTCTTTTTTATTCGAAAGATAATCTTGTGGCATTACATTTTAAATATGATTTCTGGCATAGGACTGCCACGGCTGGCTCGGATGGAGTCCAATCTGGACGTCCAATTTTCGATGACTTTTTCCAACATTTGTGGCCGTATATCGGCAATAACACGGCGAATGTTGTCTTCCAAATGGTCAAGCGTCTGTGGCTTATCCGCATAGACCAATGACTTTACATAGCCCCACAGAAAATAGTCAGCGGTGTTAAATCCCAAGATCTTGGAGGCCACTTCACAGGTACAAAACGTGAAATTAGGCGGTCACCAAACGTGTCTTTCAATAAATCGATTGTGGCACGAGCCGTGTGACATGTTGCGCCGTCTTGTTGGAACCACAGCTCTTGGACATCATTATTGTTCAATTCAGGAATGAAAAAGTTAGTAATCATGGCTCTATACCGATCACCATTGACTGTAACGTTGTGGCCTTTATCGTTTTTGAAGTACGGACCAATGATTCCACCAGCCCATAAAGCGCACCAAACAGTCAGTTTTTCTGGATGTAACGGTGTTTCGACATACACTTGTGGATTAGCTTCACTCCAAATGCGGCAGTTTTGTTTGTTGACGTAGCCATTCAACCAGAAGTGCGCTTCATCGCTAAACAAAAATCGCTTATGAAAATCGGGAACAGCGGCAATCTCGTTTTGGGCCCATTTGACGAATCTACGCCTTGCTTGATGATCGTTTGGCTTCAATTCTTGCACGAGTTGGATTTTGTAAGCACGCAAACCAGGATCCTTCCGCAAAATCTTCCATAAAGTGGATGGACACAGATCCAACTCCTGTGCTTGATGGCGGATGGACTCATTCGGGTCTTCCTCAATGCTACGCTCTGCAGTAGTCATAGCTTCTTCTATACGCACCATACGGCGTCTCTGGGGATGCGAGTTATCAATTAGAGAAAACGTGGTGCGAAAACGTTCCATGGTTATTCGAATTAACTGCTCTGATGGACGATTTTGTCGGCGATAACATGGACGTAGAGCGCGATACGTATTCCGCACAGAACCATTAGGTTCGAAATAAAATTGCACAATTTGAAAGCGTTGTTCATGCGTGAGTCTATTCATGATGAATTGCCAAACCAAAATGAGAATAAATCACTTGACAGCTGTTAAATCGGTCGCCATCTTGGAAAGTAATGCTAACTTAAACTTCTATACCTGAAAAAAACACTCTATACGTGCCATATATATATATATATATATATATATATATATATATATATATATATATATATATATATATATATAAAAGCCATGTGAATTATCTGCCAAATGTATGTGGCCCGACTGGAAAAAAGTTTGAGTACCTCTAAGTTAGACCAATGAACTCGACAATAAGCATGTACAATTTTCACTCCTATATAAGCATTCATTTCATTAAAATAAGATAGACCATCGTTGTTTTTTTTTGCATACGTCTTTTTTAAAGTTCTCTACTAGTACTGATGGAAATTATGAATATTATTTTTACTCGCATTTCTGTAATGATGAAGTTCGAAAAGCAGGCCGTATCTTACTTTTTGACTAATGTATTAAATGATACAAATCTGAGCATTTTTCAATTAGTTTTTACTAATTTTATTCAAATTAGAGATAATATTTTGGGTTTTGCTACTTTAATCCATACTTTAAAAAGTTATTTGCCGTATATTCTGGCGTATAATACTCACCTCAAGAAATACGATAGAAAAGTGTGGTGCGAGTTATAGGCTTGATATAAAAATTATAGTTTTAAAAACTTAGAAAATATGAGTATAAAAATAAAGATTTCATCTATCTAATTGTCATATACCTCCTACATTATATCTTCGAGAGCACATCATCGGATTTTTTTTTAATCTTTTCACCATCATTGTTTCTGTGACCCATAAATAATGATCTTCCTCTCCGTGTAGACCAGACTCGGCAAATTATAGCACACGTGCCACATGTGGCAAGCGGTTAAATTTTATTTTCTTAGAATAAAATTGTAAAATAATAAGAAAATGTCCCAATGGTGAGTGAAATTTGAAAGATTTATCTACCAGACAATTCAAAGATTCACTGAACTGTCCGTCTAATACATCACAAATATATATAAAAATATAAAAACATCACCAGAATAGCTATACCTACGAAGTTTTTTTATCAGCTTCAACATGTATACCTTCCTAGGGTTGATTGTTCTCTCTCTACCACCCTAAAGGAAAAAGAAATGTCCCGCGTACGCTCGCTGCAAAAACTTTTCCATTTGTCAACGAAGAAGCAACCGCCACATTATTTTCATCCATCTTGCTCAATGCAACATATACACGTACTTCTGGCCGAAGAAAAAAGGGTCCGAAATTCACCCACAATGACCAGATGGTTAAATGAAAAAGTGGACAATAGAAGCGATGAATCATTCCTTGAAATTTTTTTCCATGCCACTGACTGTTTTCCTGTGATAGATGGTTGAAATGAAAGAGACAGATAGGTTCTTCAGGAAGTAACAGTAAGTTAATAATTATGAAATGGCAAAGGTAGGTTTTTATCAGGTGCAACTCTTTCAAGAAAAAAAATATTAAACATTTAAAGATTTGGTTTGTGAAAGAATATTTTAGTTAAAAGAAATCGATGGTTATAGATATTCTTACGATTTTGTGTAAAATAGTATAAACAATTTGTATTTGGATGTGTGATGCCTTTATCTTACACTAAATTAGATTTAATTTACGTTAAAATTTTAATATTCACAAGCAATGCAGTCCCTTACGTTATAATGGTGATTCAATGAGAACTTGGCAGAATTCTTGGCGATAGAGCCAAGTTTGCGTCATTTTTGGTGACCAATTTGGCGACTTGGTGATCATGTTGTCGACCGTTTTTGGAACGTTCTCTATTCTTCTAGAAATTAGTTGAGAAAACCATTGATTTCAAGACCTATGACACAAGCGGGTCTTTCTCGAATTATCCGCGAGGGATATATAGAGACGCTCGTCGAAATTCATTCCGTTTGGTTTTGATTAGTGATCAGTTAACTAATATTGTTCTGATTCCTGAAGCGAATATTGATTACTTCGGCTGTTGAAAGAATTGTAAATGATCGTATATACGTGTATTTTAGACACCGATAATTGTAAATAAGTACTGTTGAAGGTGTAAAGACCTGAGATTTATTCGGCGAATATTGCTACTGAATCCTGTACTTCAAAGATTGAATTTTCAACCATAAATTCTCATCGCTCTTAAGGGGTCACATACATTTTAAAAAATTGAAAATGGTTAAAAATAGTGAGCTCTTTAAGGGAACAGGGACATCATATACTTTCAAATAATCGATTTTTAAATTTTAGTTCTAAAAAATAGTGCTTATTTTTTTTAATCTAAAAATGTATAATACTTATATGTTAGCTGATAAAATAGCCCTAAAATATGAAAAATAAAAATGTAAATAAATGACCACGCCCCTTTTGACACGCCCCTTTGAACTTTAAATATGTAGTTTCCCCTGTGTTTTATCTATATTAACCTTTGATTGTTTTTTTCGTTTGAATGTTAACCCCGCTACTTTTTAGCCACGCTTGTGCGTGAGCTATTGTTCCAAGCTGTGTGACAAAATTTCTTACTTTAAATTTCGGTTTATGGCAATGTTTTGAACCGAGTTCGTCGATTCCGAAGTTTCTTGTGGCATACAACTACTTAATTTTACATTAATATTCGTAAGAAATATTTATTTTTTACTTATAATTATTAATATTCATAAGATTTTAAAAGTATCTTAACTTTTTTTAAACGAGTAATTATGCCAAGAATAAAAAAATTTGGCAGAAGGAAGTATAGTAGCAATCAACATAAAAAGTCTAAATCGACTGAAGAATTGCTTTTGAATTCCGTGGAAAGTGCTTCTAGGAGAAAAATTAAAATACCGGATTTACTAAAAGAACAAGATTCTCAAAATGTAAACATAATCGTTGAACTGGATTTATTATCTTCCCTTATGAAAAATCTCTTATGTTGTAAATATTGCTGTTCTTCAGAGAAAATTGAGCTGAGAGAAGATTTAAAATTCGTAGAGGTTTAGCTGTGAGTTTGGAAATAATTTGTCACAACTGTGGAGAATCGACGAGTACAATGTCATCAAAAATATCAAATAAATGTTATGATGTTAACCTAAGATTGACATATGGAATGAGAGCTATTGGAAAAGGTGGAGCTGCTGCTCGAATATTCTGTGGGCTTATGAATTTGCCTCCACCACCTGCAAAGTTTGAACGCCATAATTCTTTGTTTTTAAATGTTTTAAGAACAATTAGTGAAGACTCGATGAATGCAGCTGTTCACGAAGCAGTCATAGCGAATGATAATAATTCAAATATAGCTGTGGCTGTGGATGGCACATGGCATAAAAGAGGCTATTCTTCATTGAACGGAGTTGTATGTGCTACGTCTGTTGAGAACGGAAAGGTTATCGACTTTGAAGCTCTCACAAAATATTGTTCTTCATGTAAGGGTAAAAAAAAAAACCATGTGAAAATTGTGCTAAAAATTACGAAGGATTCAGTGGGGGAATGGAATATCGGGGGTATTAAGTATATTTCAGCGATCTGAAACATCACGAAAAGCATGTTATACGCAGTATCTTGGTGATGGGGACTCAAAAGGATTTCTTACTATAAAAGAAGCAAAAGTATATGGCGACACAGAAGTTGAAAAATTAGAATGTGTTGGCCATGTGCAAAAGCGTATAGGCACAAGGCTGAGAAACATTCTAAAAATGAGCAAAGGCATTAAGCTATCAGATGGGAAAAATATTTCGGGACGTGGACGGCTAACGCTTAAAAAGTGGACTCAATCCAACATTATTATGGGCTAGCAATCCGTAAAAATTTGTCATCTGTGGAGGACATGAAAAGAGCCATATGGGCTATTTATTTTCATAAACTAAGTACTGAGGATAATCCTCAACACGCTTTGTGTCCTCTTGGTGAGGATAGCTGGTGCGGTTATAACCGTAGCATTGTTACGGGGAATTTTATATTCACAAGCATTCTTTACCTGAGTCAATTTTATTGAAAGTGAAAAAAAGTGTTTCGGGATCTCACAGAGAAGGACTTATTGAAAAAGTGCCTTCATGGAAGAACACAAAATCCCAATGAAAGTTTTAACAAATGTATTTGGGAGCGAATTCCTAAAACAGTTTTTGTAGGCATTGAAACTTTGAAATTTGGAGTTATGGATGCTGTAATTTGTTTTAACGATGGATATGTAAGTAGGATAAAAGTCTTTGAAGCTCTGGGCATTAAACCAGGATACAACACGGAACGTGCCTTACTTATAATTGATAACAAACGAATTTTTGAGGCTGAACGTATAGTAAATAAAGTGTCATTGGAAGCCAGAAATAAAAGAAGGTCTTTAAAAAGGAAAATGGATAAACAGAATTTAGATGAAGAAAATGAATACCAAGCAGGGAAATATTAATCAAATCTATAATGTAAGGAGAAATTTTTTTTAAGTTTTATTATATTTTTTTCTCGAATGTTTAATATTTTTAAATTTAGGTACACTTTAAAAAACTATTGTAGCATATTGTTTGAAACCTTTTATATACCTAAACAGGATACATGTGCATACAGTGAACAAAATATCTTTTAGTATGTGTCTAATTTTTTGAAAATTGATTTTATATGTAAAAAAAAAAAAAGAAAATTAAGATTTTCATAATTTTAAGGTTTTATGATTATTTTTAAGAAATTATGCAATTATATAAATATAATTATTTAAAAAACAGATTCATTATGTTTAATATGTTACTTTATATATATTTGTAAATTTTTTTTGTATATACAAAGAATATTTTTGTAAGAAATGGTACCTATACATGAAAATATGTATTACAAGATCTCGAAAATTATGTTCATGTTAACTAAAACAAAGGGAAGAAAAACATATGAATTTAAAATTATTTTTATAACTCTAGAAAATGGTTAAGGATTATTATTAGTCATATAAAAATAGGCAAGGAAATACTAATCAAGTGTATAATATGTGAAAATATTGTTTTTTTTTTTAGTTTTTTTCACTTTTCTCAAAAGCATATTTTTTGCATTTAGGTACATTTTTAAAAAAAACTATTGCACTGTATGATTCCTGATTTTTATACTTCTATACAAGGTGCCTATGCATATAGTGAACCTAATTTTTTTCTATTAAAATAGTGCCTAATTTTTTAAAAATTGTTTTATGCATAAAAAAGCAGAAAAATAAAAAAATTTCAAATTTCAAAGTTTCATAATTTTTTTAAAGAAACTATACTAAAATTTTACTAAAAAAAGGGTTTCACTGTATTTTATGTATTGTTTTATATATGTGTAAAAAATATTTTGCATAAAAAAGGATACTTTTTTAAAAAATGGTACCTAAACATAAGTATATATTACGAGTTCTCAAAAATTATGTATTACTTAAATTAAGTAGTAAAAAAAACTTTTGGAGTAAAAAGTTATTTTTGTAGTTCTACAGAATAATTAAATTATCTTTATTATAGACATAAAAAAATCTAAGCTCTATTGGAAATTTTAAATGATATATGTCTCATAAACAAAGGGTCTTAATTTTGGCATTTTACTCTTTCGAGCATGTCCTGGTTCCCTTAAAGCTCTGTAATTGTTTTATTATTTCCTGGAATGAAAATTTTGGAGGAATAAATAAATAAATATTACTTTACTTAAAACATAACCAACAAACACATTGCTAATTAGGATAAATTTTTAGTTAAATAATTACAAAAAGGAATTTTGGTTCTCTTTTCGCAAGTGATATGCATTACGCGCAGCTTTATAAAAAAATTTACAAATATTTTTTGATGAAATTTTTGCTCAGTGTTGGAAATTGTGTTATCTTTAAAATGACGAAGCATAAAAAACACTGATTAAAAATTTTTAGTAAACTATAACAATTTAAAAATTAACTATAAATTTTTTAAAAATTTTTCGCTATTTTTTATGTGTAATTTTAAATTTTTTCATCAAAAATTCAAACTGGTTCGTTATTTTAAGTACAAATATGGTCAGAATCTCCAGTAAAAATGTTATAATTTTTCATGGAACGGTTTTGAAAATATCATGCGCGTAATGAGAAAAAATGACTTTCTGAGAAAATTGACATCAAACAAAAAATTTACCACAGTTTTATATATATATTGTTCCGGTTACTCAAGCAACAACTAAATTTAAATTAAACCTAATGTGAAGTTTTTTTAGTCAATAAACTTCAATTTATTAAATTTATTATAACTAAAAACATATTTTACCAATGCAGTACAAGCATCGAAACGATATCAAAAGCTGCAAAATAATCAAAGTGCAACAAAGTGTTTCATTCCTCCAAAATAAAGTTAAAAATTTATAAATATTACTTAAAAACAATCAATATCTTAATTAACAACTACTTATTATAAATATTAAATAATTTCTGATATGAATGCAGTGTATTACTATGATTCTAAAATGCTAAAATTCGCCAAATGCATACGATGTTCCCTCTTTTTCAGTTAATTTTTTTACGGGTAGTTTTAAATTGCATTCTTTAAGCCTGTCGTACTCTTTTGTGTGGCGATTAAAATGTCGTTCTGCAGTCTGAATACTTTATATCTACAAGTGTAACAAATTTTTGAGCAAATTGACCTACAGTCAGACCAGGCGATTGCATAATTTTCAGTCTGCCTTGATTGCCATCATTAAAAATGACAATTGCCTCATTTGTAGATATATCAACAATCTTTCTACCACAACCTTAAGTTTTTGGGCATAATTTCCATATTAATGAGTTAATGGGTTCATTATTATTTTGGGTTTTACCCCCTAGACATTTCCGTAGGAGTTTAGGTTGTGATAGATCATTAAACACAGGTTTTATGGCATCCATTACTGCCACTGGCAATTTGTTACTGTGTCTAAAAGTTTCCACACTGCCCTCTAATACTTGATTTTGATATTTACACCAAGAATTAGGACCTACAGGACAAAAACTGTGCAATGGTTCTTCGTCTCTTGAACGTACATGGAAATATACAGCCCAAACAGCTTTTCGCATATCTGACAGGCATGTTTTATTTTGTCGGATTGCATTTTCATAGTACGTTGTAATTAAGTCGATCATTTTGTCGGTCAACCTTCTCTTTCCCCCAATCGACTTCCCATCACTGAGTTTGGAGCTCATTTGTTTTAATTTTCGTAAACGAGTTCCCATTCTTTTTTGAACGTGTCCAACACATTCAATTTTTGAAACTGTGATATCTTCTTCATACGGATTGGATGCAGTAATAGATGAGAATGTTTTGGAATCGCCATCCCCGATGTAAGATGTATATCTCACAGAACGATGACTTAATGAACGCTGAAATATACGAACCATTCCCACAGTATCCATCATGCCAGCTGAACCATTGTGGTTTTTCAAACATTCTTTAACGTGAAGAATTTTCCACTTTTTGTAAGCAGGTGACCCTTTTCTTCGTTTCCAATAATCACATCCCTTACAGAAAGAAGACATCACTTCCGCATCAATACACTTTCCTGTTTTGTCTCCTATAACAGCACACACACCAACACGAGAATAATAGCCATTTGTTTTCCACGTTCCATCTCCACTAATTATTATATCGGAAGAATTTGTCAAAGTTACCTCTTCCAAAGCTGCACTTTGCATTGAAGCTTCTGCAACTTCCTTACTGCACAGTTGTAGTTTGTTTATAATGTTATTATAGGATTTTTCAGCAACTGGAGGAGGAAAGTCCATGACACCACAGAAAGTTGTCATTGCTGCATGACCCTGTCCAATTGTCCTCATTGCGTACACAAAACGTCTGTTTATTTCTGGAATATTTTTTCTTTTACCCAGCAGTTTTGAATTTCTAAACGAACACGAGTCTTTACAGTTTTTACATTCAAACGAAAAAACACTAGACAAACCTCTAACACTTTTTCTGTTAGCTCAATATCCCCACCACATTTTTTGCAAGAAGCAAAGCTTTGAATATTGGTAAATATGATAGTTTTATCAAACACTCTATAGCCATCAAAACCGTCGTCATGTTGAATAACAGAGGAATCAACATCTTGCAATTGAATCTTTTTTCCAGATGCACTGTTGTTTAGTGATTCATCCACACTGTGTACACAGCTTTGCACCTCGTATGCATATTACCAGTAAACTTCTTTTTCTTAGGACGTTTACCAGATGGTCTCTTTTGGCAGATTCAGTCGAATTCATAATTCAAAAGTTTATAAAAAATTAATATTTTTCCTAAAACTTATCTTAGAATAAGATACGGTATGAAAATCATAAACGAGCGAGCAAAGAATCAAGAAACCCTGTATCAAAACAAAGTAGAAGTAGAAGTTTATAAAGTTAGTAGAAGTTGTAGTTAATATTCAGAACAACAATAATAATATTTGAGGCTTAGATTCAAGCATTTGATAATAATTAGAATAGAAATATTAGAAACAGAGAAACGGAGCTATCACCAGCGACATGACAGCTGTCACCCTGGAGCCAAAATGTAAACAATATTTAAATCGCCTTTTCGACTCTTTTTATTTTCTTAATAACTTCTGTTCTATTGGGAATATCTGTATGCGGTTTCTTTAAAACACTCAGAAAGGTTTGCTCTATAAAAAAATAATAATCGATTTTCCGGAAATTTTAAAAGGTATATGACCCCTTAAAGAACTGACTTGTTCTTTGCGACTGATTTGCACAAAATCCTCGAACCCCGATCAACATATCAATATTAATCTTGAGCTACATAGCTTCAGTTCATTCAAACTGCTGCTAATGTAAGACAAATTGTGGCTTTGAACATATTTCGATTTTGATTAAATTTTAGATGGTACTCTAAAAATTTTTTAAAAAAGAAAGACGGTAATTTAAAGCTGCAAATACTTTAGAGCAATAGCATTGTCTTTTTCAGCAGAATCACGAGAGATATTGCGTTTTATTGAAAAAGTCAATACATTTATAAACATGCTATAAAGGCCATTTCTGTATAAGCAAGCAAACGGCTCTCTAATAAAATGATTGCAAGAATCTTGAGTTCCTGTGAAATACAAAGAGCATTCCCGACAGTTTTAGCATATTGCTTTAGTGTGGCATGCATACTACATAATAAAAATATGTTTTATATTAAATTTGAAGCAATAACGATAGTTATATTTGGAACTAAATGATATTTATTGTCAAATGAAATATATTTTGATTGAAAATAAGTCATTGATGAAAATGTTATATTTAAGAAAACTAGGCTTTAATTACTTAAGGTTAGCAATTAATCTTTATCAACAGAATAATTTTTTATAAACAATAACAATAATTTATGTTTTATATTCAGATTATATTACTTAATTGAATCTGGAAATGAAAAAGTCAGTTGTCAATCCCCCCCTCTTTCTCAAATTTACAAAATTACACACATTTTGATTTTTTTTATACTCTTTAGTTAATTTTTTAAAAAATCACTCTACATAAAAAAAAGAGATTTACATCAAAATACGATTTAAAGTAATTATGCCTGAAATAATTTTTTGAAAAATTTAAAATTTTTAAAGTATGCTTTTGAATATTGATAGCATTTGTTACGACTACAAATTATTCAGCCTTATCTTAGCCTAATATTTTCACATAAGTTGTATACAAGAATCTTTTATTCTGAATATAATAATGATGATACAAACTTAGGATAGAAATTACAAAGTTTGTAAATGATATCTAATGTTTTCTCCGTTTTAAATCGGGGCATTTTAGCAAGTTAAGTCTTGTTGCGTGACTTCAAAAAATATTGTATATAATGCAATACTGCTACGACATACTTATTATAATGTAGTTTGGTACATCATAGCAATAATCAGTTAATTCTGCAATATTTGTATTTAAAACATTTGTATTTTGAAGTATCATTCTAGTATCAACTGAAGGGTGGGGATTTTAGATTTATTATTTTCAGTCTTATTCCATCTCTTCCAAACATTATTTCTCATAGCATCCTGTGTACGTTTTGGCCGTAGCATCTTCTCAAAAGGAAAAACTTAATGAAAATAAACTCAATAGCTTCTAAGTTATACAAATTATGTGTAAAAACAAATATTGGTCTTGAAATCAATCTTAAGTAACTGTGAGAGACTCCGGAAATTAAAACATAAGCAAACAATAAATGATTTTTGTAATGAAAACTACAGTTAATAGTCATTTCACATTGAAAAAAGGGAATGTGTTCAAAATATTTTTAATTAATTCTATCTAGGAATGAAAAAATGCTTTAAAATGAAACCCAAACTATAAAATGTAGACTCGGAAAACTTCAAATATTTTGAAAACTAATTCGTACTAAGATCTCAAACTTCAGAACAAAGTTTCTAAGTATGTGGACCATAGTAAAATGCAAAAAAATATAATTCTTTTAGGGTACTGTTACGCCTTAAGTAATATTGCGTCAAATTTTAAAAACTCAATGCAGTCATTCCGTATACATACATGTAAAATTCATTCCATTCAAAGAACATATGTGTTTTTCTTCTTAAAGTAATCCAGAAACAAATCACCCTAACAGAACCACTCTGGTGCCGTTCCACCGTTATTTATGGATCCATTTCTGTTTCATACCCAGGGCGGACCTTAAAAGGTTTCTCCTTTGTAAATGGACTGCCGAGTAGATGACGCCCCGGCTCCGAAGCCCCATTACACCTTATTATTCCCTTTCCACTCCTATCGAGGCTCTCGAGTTGGATATAGGTCTCTTTTATCCCGCCACTCTCCTATGCAGAGTTTGATTCCTGTTGTAATGGGAAAGCGAATCTCGTTGAACTGCTGAAGCGACGTGTTGAAAGGGATATTAAAGAGAGAATCGGAGTTAAGATGGCTTTGACTAGTAAACATCTACAAATACCCTTCGAAACATTTCGATTCGTTGGAACTGGTTACATGTATTTGTTCGGGGTTATTTTTGAGTTAGTTGAAAGTATGGATAATATGCAGTGATGAGTGAATTTTTCTTTTGAAATATTTTACAGAATCTGCTTGTAAAAGAAACGACATTTAAATATTACGAATGCTTTTTTTTTCTACTGTTGATGTTTGTTGATGAATGGAATTTTTCTGTCTTACAAAGCTGTAAGGTTTTAATACAGATAACCTTACAGGTTTGATAAAACCTCAAAATAAATATTTATATATATTCTTCGGAATTTTTATTAATTATTGATGCAGGTGTAAGTTATTAATTGATGGATTGATTCAGGAGTATTTTAGGAGATATGAGAATTTTTAACGTTCTTTATTAAGTAACTTGAAATATAGAAAGTATATTCATAAATTGTTTAAGTGATCATAAAGTGTGCTGGTATGCCATTTAGTAATTAGTACTTTTTATCAAATAAAGAATATGAATATTGTATTACTCGAATGTAAAAGTTATGTAAGTTGTTTACATATTAATTCAACAAGTCCTGGATTTATCACCAAATATTAATTTCTCGCATGCGTTTAATTGTCAATGGTATTGCGAGTTATGGTAACCTATTGAATACTATTCTGTTCTTACACCTCCCCGGAGATCATCAGCATTAAATAAGAGGTCAATGACTTCATATACCATAAAACAGTGATTCTAACCAACCAGCAGGACCTAAGCCAATTTTTACTGTTCAGGTTTTTCCTCTTTAATATTATCAGCACTGTTAATCTAATTTTTACTAATAATTTGCATTAAAAACCTATAGATAAATATTAAAGCATTATATCAAAGCTTTTTCCGTAGAATATGTTCAATAAACTGTAAGTGGCAATAGAAGAAACTCTATTTAGCTTCTAAACCCTATACTAACGCATAGAAATGTATATTTTTAGTCCTAATTATCAAAACGATATCTGAATGAAAGAGTTTATTAACTTTTTACATTAACCATTATTTCTTCTTGTGTCATTTCAGCAAATTCTAGTATTACGTTTAAATTTCGTTATATATTCAAAGGAAGGTAATGTATTACAAAATAAGATTTCTGATTTGATGCCACTTGAAGGAGACGAAATTGAATTTGCATTTCGAATCATTATGAAAGGCTTCTTAATGCCGACAGAATCAAACCCTCGAAACGACAGATCCTCGAATCATTATAAAATGCTCGATATCCTTCTTACTTCTTAGAATTTTATAACATATTTGGAGAGAGAGAGATGATGCATCTTTCAAAGGCCTTAGAATAGCTACAAAATGTATCTCTTTCAGACCCACGAATCGCGTTTGAAATTGGATTTTCCAATATTATATATATATTTAGACGTTCCACATTTACACCTGAATATCTGAAATATGTTTATGAATTTCAAAAGAAATACCCTGTATACATGATTTAAATCATTCAGAATAAGGTGATTTCAAGAAATCTCGCGATATAATTATTATATGTTAAGCATCCATTATACATTTGCTTGTCTACAAATGCGTATTATGAAAATGCAGGAAATTTAACATACGAATAAAAACTTTGAACATAATCTCTTTCATCCATCTCTCTCAACGATTTTTTTATCGTTACTTTTCACATATCAGATAAATTGTAAAAGGAATACTCATTTTAACTTAACTAAATTTATTTTAGAAGTACTTTTTATTTAAATAAATATCCTTAAAAAATAACGGAAGTTTAGTAACGATTTTTTACAAAATTCAAATGTTATTCGTTATTTAAACATATTTTTCTACGTTAGCTATTTTAAAAAAATTATAAATTACGTAAAATGATAATAAAACAAAAAAGAAATTTTAGACCCGAGTTATTTAGATATGATAAAAAGGTATATATAAAATACAAATTTATCAAAAAAATCAAAAAAGGTATATTCTTTAGAAAATTCATTAAAATTTTTAAAGGTATATTCATAGTTAGGGTCGTCTTAGATACTCGGGAGATTTATAGCCATAAATGTCTTATTTTTGAAAAGTTTGATGTTTTCTTGAAGGTACCAATATTGAGTTTATACTTGGTGCATTTTTAAAGATTTTACACATTTGTGTCCTATCTCCTATGACTATTAAAAATAACAAATATAAAAAATTAAAATTACTGGATAATAATGTTGGTAAAGCAGATAATTATAATCTCCAAAGCCATATTCAAATAGTATAATTTTTAACTCCCAATCAGTACTAATTTATTTTTCGAACTCAATTTGAAAACTAGTTGCTGTGAAATTTACTAATTTAATTTGAAAATAAGATAACTAAAAAATTTCAATTAAAAGTACTATACAGCGAGTCAGCGAATATTTTTATACATTTTTTTAAAAAAATTAATTCTCATAATTATAGTCGATATTCGATTTGAAAAATAAATTTTACACCAATTATGCACATATCATTACTTTAGTAAATACCCCATTTAATGGAAATATTTTATTAAACAAAAAACCTCACAATTGTATCGTAATCAGTGTAAAACGTA
Source organism: Trichonephila clavipes (assembly GCA_019973935.1). NCBI lineage: Eukaryota > Metazoa > Arthropoda > Arachnida > Araneae > Nephilidae > Trichonephila > Trichonephila clavipes. The sequence continues at coordinate 253,002 of BMAU01018158.1, read as the reverse complement.
TAAGTTGAATCATCTTTCATTTATCAAAGGGGAATAAATTGCCAAGAAAGTACATGAAATGTTAAGTTAACTTCAATTTTCGTTTAAGTAAAAGTACCATCTAGAATATTTGAAGATAAAAGTACAAAAAGAAAAAAAATAAATACAGGATGATCCATAAACTATACGCTTTCCAGATGATATAAACAGTACAATTCGAATAAGCACACCACCTCAGTGAACCGTAAGAAGATATACTTTAAAAGTTTGTGTCTCGCACCTGATGGAAGTAACGTAGGCAATAGCATGTTTGTCATGCAAGTAGTCAATTGAAATGGTAAGATCAAAATGGTGGTGTTTGGAGCTGAAAAGGCTTTCTGTGTTCTTGAATTTAGTAAATTATCACGGGAGCCACTGTTTTGGATATGTTAATTCTTTGGATGATGCCACATTTGTAGGACCTTATTGACAGCTCCATCCTTTTATTGTATATTGCACCACTACACTGATTGGTCCATGTGCGATTTTACCTAGATGAATATATGTCTCTCCGATGGATTGGACAAGCCGCGGATTACAACATGCCGCTTACCCAATAGCCACTTAAAAGTCCCGACTTAGCACCCTGTGATTTCTTTTAGGGGGAATACGTAAAGGAAAAGCTATTCATCCATCCCCTGCGTGTTGATCTATCAGAACCAAAATAGCGTATCACAATCGCTTTTGATGGAACTGATTTAGATAGCTTAACACGCATTTGGGTGAAAATAGATTACCGACTCAATATATGTCGTGTGACTAAAAAGGGTCAATCATAAAACATCCATGACTGTCTCTAATAACAATTGAAACAACAATTATGTTACAAGTAACATAATATCCTACATTTATAGTGCATCGAAGCTATATACTTCTTCCAAAATCACCCTGTATTTTTCATGGGTATAATCTACATATGGAAATATTAATCTTAAAACCAGAAGAAAGTTTATTGTATTAAACTAAATAATTTTCTGTCAATGATGCTAAATATTTTAATACGTTTCAGAACATATATATATATATATATAACCTCAAGAAGCATTCCACTTTGAAAAAAATATCACACTTATTTTTTATAGAAACATTCTTTCCACTAGCTGCATTCCTGTATCCTCAAATACAAGATTCCACACAGCCATAAATCTCCCCCGCAGTAAAGACATTCCGCCATTTGTCAAATACGCACCTTTCATCCATGCTTCTGTCTTTCACACAAAATACCCATTCTTAAGCGAAAAAGTTGCTGAACACTTTCTCCCACAGTGACCGGAAGAATGTATAGCAAAAGTGAACACTAGACAGGCTTCCATTCTTTCTTCATTTTTTACTCTATGACACTGACCATGATTAATGGATGGATGTTTTAGAAATAAGACACTTGATTGTTTAAAAGCAGACTATTACAGGGTCGCATTCTTTGGTTTTAATAGTAATAAGGTTTTTTGTTTGTAAGAATGGTTTTCTCTCTCTCTCCAAAGATTCTTATATATATATATATATATATATATATATATTTATATCGTGTTGACAGGGTTTTTGTAATTAAGTGTTCATATGTGATATATAGTGAATATAATCCAGTAAATTATGGGGTTGAGGGAGAATGGCTTCTGTGATGCGCAAAGGACATCTAAATATTTATTGAGAAGAAGCACACAACATATTTTTCTTTTCAATTATATTAATTTTATTGATTTGATTCCGATTAATTTCATGGATCCTATTTAATTTATGATTTATGTAACATTTCAGTAATTGTCATTGAATACACAGTATTCAAATATTTCTTTCAAAAAATTGAATATTCTTTTGAATTACACTCAATAATGAAGATAAGTCTGATCTAAAGAGAGTGTGAATACAATCTAGAGGCGTCCACGCGTTTGGCGTCTCTTAAATTTCCTACAACTTTGATATCTTGAATAATAGTAGGGAATAAAAATCAGCAGATCTTCCAGTAAGGAAAAATCGACTCAAGAGAAACATTTTTTTCAAAGTAAGCTTCAGTAATAAAATTCAAAAGCAAAATTTAAAGAAACTTAATTACTATTTAGTCATTGTAAGACTCAAGCTGTTTGTTAATACCAGGGGAGCAAGAATGCATATGAGAGAAGTGAAGTAAACAAAAGTAACTTCAAATACGTAAGAGAAACAGGTGGTACTTCGTATTACGCCATCAACCAATTTCGTCAAATCGGAAAATGTCATCAAATGCAGCAATACGTAAACAACAGAAGAAAATCATACGTGAGCATGTTCAAACACCAAAATTTTATTAGTGCTTGATGGAAAGAATCCGTTTTCATTTAAATTGGTAAATTCTTCTGTATTGTTATTCTTATTTTGTTTAGAAAAAATATTAAAATGTGGGTCCTGCTTTTTCTACGGAAACAAACGCAGTGAAGAAAAAAATTCCAGAAGTAATACGTATGTATCTAAACGAATGTGGTGTTTAAGTGGTATCTCAAATATTTGCGAAATTTCTCGTTTCGCCATTTTGTTAGATTCGTAATTATGCGAATTAATGTGACTGCGTCTACATAATGCAAAATTACAGCATTTGAGTTATGTCATTTTTGTTACCTAAATATTGTAACTATTAGATTATTCGTCCATTTCATGTGCACGTGTTTTTTACAATACAGTACTTCTAAATTTTCACCTATTTGTCTAAGTTTTATTTCGAAAAGCGCATGCTTGGGAATAAGTTTTCGCGTATGCGTGGAAACTATTACAGCATTTGGTGACACTTTTTTTTAATCAAAAATGTTTTTGCCTTAGAAAATAAGTCAGCGGTATATTACGTAAGCATCGATAGACAAATGTCTATTTCAAGTTTTGAAAAAAGGTGTCTAATACAATGTAAAAAGACGAGAAATAGAAATCTCCCTAGAAATAGTGCTGATACAAATGTAAATATTTATTTTTAGCTATGTGTGTGCAAATTTATTAAAATTAATATACCCCTGTAAATTATATGATTTTACTCATTAGAAGTATGCTAAATGGGTGTGTGTCGGAGAAACAAAATCAAACAGGATTTAAAAACTCTTCGTAGAATTAGAGATTGTAGGGGTTTTCGCGATATCGATACATTGCCAGAAGATATTTATAATTCATGAAGATCCCAAATGTTAACATCAAAAAAACCTCATTCTCTAAAATCGTAACCTACAAATTGACTTCATTTGCCAGGATACAATGGCTAAACGTGACGTATACAACCAGATACAATATGAACCACTGTCATATTTTAAAAAAAATCAATAAAAGTGTGTCCTACCTTGGCTGTTTGACGAAGAAGTAGATATTTCTTTTTCTCTGGATAATTTCCTTTCATTTGTTGATCTGTAAAGTACAGAAATTCATTTACTAAAATACAATACACTTGATTTTTCGAGCACAATCGTAATAAATAAATACCCAACACCAATACAGCAAATAGATGTACAGAAAAAAAGGAAAATATTTCAAAAAGTTTCAGGTTCTTATAAAAATTAAAATTTTAATGTGGAAGTTGTGAAGTTTTTACTTTTTTTTCTTTTCTTTTTTTAATCTATGATCTCATATGAAGTTTAATCTCTTTAATCAGGCGTGTCATGATGTGGAGCTCAGTGCAGCTGAAGATCCATCGTGTAGAGGAGCGATGCACATTAAATCTGTCGAGAGATCAAACGTGCTTCCATTGGTGTGGTGTGGTAGTTAGGAGAGGGGGTGTCAGTGTAGGTGTCATTCTCGTCACCTGACCATGGATCAAAATTACAAGGTCCGTCGCCAAAAGCCCTCCTGCACGACAGCACGACATTAATATTCACTTACTCACTAAATACTGCCACATGGGAACAGAAATTTAATTATTTGAGCTTTTTCGTGGTAAAAAGTCAAAACAATTTTTATTAAAAAAAAACAAGTATTCCAGTACTTTTTTTATAAGGTGTTAATTTAATATCCGAGTGTTACACGCCATGCTGTTATTTATGTCCGCCACGATAGGCGATAGCATTACAATAGGGTGCTTAGATATTTTTATCGCGTGGTAATATGGTTGCCATGGGGATGACTTTTATATATTATAGTTCATTTTAATGTTTTTCCGTGGTAACCCTATTCATTTCAGACGATTTTGTTCCAATTTCTTTAAAAATTTAAACATTTTCACATTGCATTCCTTTTTCAAGCTCTCCTGGTTATCTACTGTTTTATTTTATTCTATTTTAGAACAAATATGCTTTTAATATCATTGATGAGAGAACCAGTTTAATTTTTTTCAAAGGATAGGAGGGTTCTTTTAATTATTGCGCATTTTCACTTTATTTTTTTTTAAATAATGCATTTTTAAACATTCCTTGTTCGAAGAAGTTCATTAAAGGAACTCGCAGTTTCTAGAAAATTGCAATTTATCACCAATTATTAACTGATATTCATTTTTGGTTAATTTAATTTATATTATGTATTTATTTTATACTTGGAGCGATTAAAGTATCGCGCCGAACAGCGTTTGGCACATAGCACTCGGATAACGAATGAGTTCCCTTTTTAACATTTATTTCGTTGAGAGGATATTGCTAAATAGTAACAAGAAAGAATAGCACATGACAGGTACATTTTACAGCTACTTCAGAATTAAATTTAAAAAACGCGTATTGATGAAATGGCGATGCGTGATAAAGCGGGAGACGAAAACATGCTTGGATTGAACTGATTGGACGGTGCGGAGAGAGAAAACTGGGATTGTGAATTTTTTCAATGCATATTGAACAATCCCTAGTCAGTAATCATTAATACTCATGATTTCTTTTCATTCATATAGCAGAAAAATAATTTTACTTTAAGTCTAAAATAATCTAACAAAAATTAAAACTTCTTGTTACCATTTTTTTAGAAAGCTTATTCCCTTTATGACACAATTAAATTTTGTGTGAAACTATTTTATTTACTTATTTTTCTTCTACAATTTTCATACAGTAAAACATCATATCCGTATAGTTAGATTCCGAATAATAATTTGTTTTTCTATTAAAACGTCATCCACTTAATTACATGTTGAATTTTTTTTGTAATTACTACGATTTCCAGTAATTACAGTCAAAGAATTGATATATATATATATATATATATATATATATATATTAAAAGTCAATTCGCAATTAGGTCAACAAAGAAAACTTTTTTAAATTACTTTATTAAAAAATTACAATTAATATAATTAATGTATATACATATGATAAAATCACAATATTAAGTGGCAAAACAGAAAGTGAATTTAAAAATAAATTTAGTTATTGAATTAATACTTGAAAAAAAACTATTAACAGCAAGTGTCATCCACTACAAGTTTAAGAAAAATGTATTTGAACTTGAGTGGATGATTGAAATGTATTTTATTAAAGATTGAAAATTTGCACAAGACAAATATATAAATAAATGTATATAGGGAGAGAGACAACTAATTGTAGGAATTAAAAAATAAATTTCTCTTTACCATATTGTTACTAGAATGCACTATACAAAATGATTTCTGATTGTGGAGGTATAAGCATTCTTCATAATAATTTGTTTCTAATACAGTATTGTTTTTGTATGGGGTTGAAACATTCATCCAAAACAGAATACTAGTTTCATCTACAGTGCAAGTAATTTTGAAAAAAGTAAATGCGAGGGCTATTTTGAAAGTAAGGTCTGTTGGCGCGTATAGTTCCTTGGTTCACGCGTGTTGCGCAACGAGTATCTGCGTCAATAATCAACATCCTTTGCAAACACGTTCGTGCCATTTCCAGCTGTGTAACAGTCGTGTGAGATTAGCTGTGCCCTTTAAATTGTTTAAGGTGGTTGAATCGCCCGCAAAGTGTGAGACAGATCTTTTATCCTTTTTTTTCACGCAAGAAACATGTTGTTTGCAGACATCCATTGCCATATAACAAAATTTTATGGCACAGAAGCAATGAGTGACAACAAGGTTTGAAAATGGGTCTGGGAGTTTAAAGAAGACTGAACATACGTCCATGACGAAGAACGCTCACGCCGGAACTCTAACAGCTCACATCATTTGTTGAAAGCAGTTGAAACAAAAATTTGTGAGAACAGGAGATTCACGATAACCATACTTTCATTGGAATTACCCGATGTTTCTTGGTCAGTGGGGTGCAAAATTGAGACTGAAGACCTCAACTTTAAGAAATTGTGTTCTCGAAGAATTGTGTGTGTGTCTCCCAGACTACTCACGGTGTAACACAAAAAGAAGTTTGTCATTTCATTGGACTTTTTGATTCGTTATGAGGAAGAAGAGGATGACATGTTGGTACGAATCGTTTCTGGAGATGAAAAATGGGAATTCATATCACCCCGGAATCAAAGCAACAGTCGATAGAACGACTTTACGCATCCTCTTCCGTCAAGGTGAAAGCCAAACAAACGCTGTCAAAGCATAAGACTGTGATAACAGTGTTTTGGAACCGGCGCGGTGTTTTTCTGGAGGACTTACTGCCACAAGGAACAATGATCTAAGGAAGCTACGAAGAGCATTGCAAAACAAACGGCACGGCATGCTTTCAAAAGGTGTTTTGCTCCTCTACGATAACACAAGGCCTCACACTTCTCGAACGGCTCGAGAGTTACTCAAATATTTTGGCTGGGAAGTTTTGGACCATGCCCCATACAGCCCTGACCTTGCTCCGAGTGGTTTTTCCCTTTTGCGGTACCTCAAACATAGTCTTGGCGAGAAGCGTTTCAGTGACAATGAAGAAGTTAAACTGGTCGTGAACTCTTGGTTGTCCGACCAGGTTGCAGACTTATTTGAAAGGGGTTTTAAAACTAAATTTTAAGGTATGAAAAGTGCATTAATATACTCAGAAACTATGCAAAAATATAGGCAAAAGAATGTATAATCCTAATATATATATATATATATATATATATATATATATATATATATATATATATATATATAAAGATATTTTGAAACAAAATATTATTTTTTAAGCAAATGAACTTTATTTAAAAAACAGCCCTCGTAAATAAATAATGTAACTTCAAAGATTATGAAATCTCTCTGCGCTCATAGAAATAACTTCAAATTCAACAATAACTTCACATTACTTGTATTTTGAATAATTATATTGATACATTCATTTAAACGTCAACTTAAACATAAGAAAACCATTCATTTTTTTATAGTTTTGTAGGTATATTTTTTCAAGAAAAACTTATCATTTTTCAGCTAAATTTAACTATTTTGACGCAAACGAACAGCAGAGATTTTAAGCACATTCATACATTTTTTTATTTATAAATATGCTACATGTTTTGTACTTGCGGTTAAGCTTAATAGGTTTATCTCACAGAAAATGTTGTTGTAGCTCTCTCTATAAGCTTGCAGAACGACTTTTTTTGTTCCCTCCGCTTTGTTACTGAAGTAGGTTTTTCAAACAGAAACGGAAGAACCATATTTCAATTTTCTTACAATATTGAATTGGATTTAAATCCAAATTTATAAATTTCTTTAATTACTAAAATTTGATGGTGACAGGGTGTGTTGTACGTTATATCATCAAGATTTTAGATATTTATACATATTTTATGGGATTTACGGACATTGGAGTTTTCAAAATACATATATTTGTACTAAAACTATTGTGGAAATTGGCATAACAAGTAAGTGTTTATAAACGTCGCAGTAAAAAACCAACATCAGGGTTTTTGGCGACAGACCTCATAATTGTGTACCAGGATCAAAGGATGAGGACGACACTTTAGCTCTGGCATCCCCTCTCTAAGGTACAATGCCACGCAGACGGGAGTGCTTTATCAGTAGAACGTCTGGAATTTCAATTATCCTTAAACGTCCACCGGTGTTGAAACGACACCGGTGAAATAACTAATAACTAAAACATTTCAGTGATATTGGTCAGTAGGGTTTAGTTTTAAGACTTTTTTTTATTATCTCATGTAATTATATGTTATGATTCTTTATATAAAAACACTGATGTAGAAATTTAGTTTCACAAAGCTCGTTGGACGACTACTTTGTCGCAAAACATTTCGAGTCGCAAATCTGCTAGAGACATTACTACATATACCAGGATACTGACAGTGACATACCAGGATTTACTGGAATATGATCCATTTAAATTGTACTTTCTTCAGATTCTTCGGAGTCACCTTTATTCAATATTATGTATTCATCGGAATCTAACTTAGAACAAGACAGTTTACCAACATCCGATTCATTTTCAAAAAGCTCTTGCAGAAAATTAGTACTTTCATTAGTTTTCAGACCTTTTCTACGAGTCATCATTTCAGGGTGTCTGCTCTGAACAAGGTTTGAAAATCGTTTTTTTATAAGCAGATAAGCAAATGCTATGTAACGAAACACTTAAGACCAGTCAGTAGGATCAAAATTTAAAATCAATTTTGAGTTTTTGATATTTATAATATCTCCAAATCAAGACCTTTCCAATGATATAACATACACGCTGTTATATGAATTAGAAGTATTTTAAAATTATTTTTGAAAAGTAATCAACTGATTAACCACGCCCATTTGGACATATGGAAATGTAAACATTGTCTTATTATATCTGGGGAAAGGTTGCAAAAAGCCTTTAACTATTTTATTTCTATGCAAGTAATTTAGATACTGTATAACTGCAATTTTAACTATGTGCAGATATGCTAAAACTTTGGAACCTAATTTGTACAAGTTCTAGTTATTTGAATATTATTTAATAGTTAGTGATTTTACCTAAGTTTAAATCTATTCTTTACTTACAATTTAGTTTTAATTATTTATTATTACTGATTATTTAAACTCACTAAGGCTTAGTAACGAGTTAAAAAAGTTTTGAAATACTTGAACTATTTGCGAAATAGTTCTAGTTAATTTGCTGCCTATGAATTACTTATTAATCCTCGTTTTGAATGCATATTTCAAAATATTTAGTTTCACAAGGTAAGATTTTTTTTATAAAAATTTGTTTTCTAAAATTTATATTTTTTAAAATTGTGTAAATTTACTGTATGAATATACTCTGTCACTTAAATGCTATTGTGTATACTTGAAGTTAAATTTTTGAAATATTTTTAAGCAGATATAACAAAAAATGACAATTTTCAATAAATTCATAATAATCATATTTGCTCGCTCAACTAAAAGCTTGTTTTTGAAAAAAAAAAATAAATGTATAATACATATAGTCAAAATCTTATGTTTAATAGTTTCTGAGATAAAGGTATGAGATGATACATCAAATGTGATGTTTTTTGTCTTTGCGAGAAGCTTTTTACATTTTTACATACTTAAAAATATATATAAATTTCATGTTTAAAAACATAAAAGCAGTTTTATTTTAGCGGTTTTAGAAATTATTTGTCCAGTTTAGAGTAATTTTTGAGTTTTAAAACATAGGAACTTCTGCAACAGCAAAATCTAATGACAACTTTACAAAATCCGAGCGAAAAATTTCGAAATGTAGTATATATATATATATATATATATATATATAATCAAGTATTTTTAAATACCATCTCAAATTCATACTTAAACCATATTGATACATTTTCACATTATATTTGTGTTCAAATTTGATATCTGTAAAGCATGAAAGCTACTAATTCTTCAAAAATTGATACAGAATTGAAAAAATTGATGTAATACTAGAAATTATCTCGTTAAAAAAACTGAAAAATGCTATTCTGGGAAATTTATGATGTTTTTGTTTAATATTTTATACAAAATAAATTACAAAGATGCTAATCTTTAATAAAATGTGACAAATACATGTTGTAATTCATTATTTTTCTCATGAAGTTGCACTTTATTGTAAAAATTCAATTTTCTCAAAAAAATGATGTTTTTAAAATTACATTCATCTTTTTCTCAGAAAATAATGTATGTTCGCAGACATGATTTTTTTTCTCATGTTACTAATATGTAACTATATGTATTTATGTGAGTTTTTTTGGGGGATTTTCTCAAAATATTTGACTGCAATCCATATATCGTGACAATGTTCATTTTTTAAAAATTCATAGTGATGATTTTATGTTACATGTTTTTGAGAAAACTAAACAAATATTTTAAACATTTCAATTTGTTGCAAAAATTAATGTTTATTTATTGTTCAGACAAGTTTTTAAGCTTTAATATTTAAAGGTATTACAATAAATGGTAACTAATTATAACTAAGATGTGTAATGCTTTTTGTCGTTGCGAGAAGCTTGTTACATCCATAAAAATACACAAATTTCGTGTTTAACATAAAAACTGTTTTATTTTTGACTTTTTAGAAATCTCTTGTACTGTTTAGAGAAAATTTTGAATTTTGAAACTTTTCGAACGAAATTGTGTTTGCATGCGAACATACAAATACATATTAAAACCTTTCGCAATGTCGTAAAATCACATTTCCAAATCGTTACTTTTACATATTGATACATGTTTACCTTATTTTTATGATGTTATAAGGTCAAATTAGATATTTGTAATGCATCGAAATTAAAAATTCTTCACAGATTTTGTTCACATAATTTGTGAAAATTAATGCAAAATGCTAAAAAAAAATCTTGAACAAAAACTGAAAAGTAATATATATGTATTTTCTAAACATTTTAAGACTATTTTGTTTCTTATTTTATGCTTAAAAATTAACAAGATACTAATGTTTAATAAAATAGGGCAAATACATGTTGTAATTTATTTGTTTTGTGATGAAGTGCCTTTTTACACTAAAAATGCAATTTTCTCAAAATGATTGTTTTCAAACCGCGTGTACCTTTTTCAAAGAATCTAAAAAATGAATGTACTTGCAATTTTTACTGCACATAAATAAAATGTAACTATATATAGCGGAGCTATTTTTTTGGAGATTTTTCCAAAATATTTTGCTGAAAAGCAGTTATGGCAGTGTTTGTCAAACTTTCAATACTGGCGACCCAATTTTCAATCATAATTTTTGTAGCCCCCCCTGTACAACAATAATGTATTTACTGCAATAAAAATGCACTTTGAGAGAGAGACGTTAAAGTTACAATACGATCTTACTTATAAACCGTACAAATTAATACGATAAGTATATTTAATTTTGTGTATATGTAACTTTTAAGTAATATGTATTTTAAGAAAATTACTTAAAATATATATTTATTATTATGTTATTTTTCTTCCTTTAATTTTTAAATTGGAACAGATCGCAAAATGATATATTTAATTAAAGATTTATTTCCTTCAGCATTCATTTCTCAAAGTACAAACATCATTAGAAAAATCTAGTCTATGTTGCTCTCTATCATATCCGTCACATCTGGCATTATAGGGTACATTTGCGTGAGTCTGGGCAACCTATCGGACGTCTGCGCAAAACATGTAAAAATGCTTTTCCTCGTATAATTCCACTCAGTTTTGGTCGACTCGATACTCCTATAGCTACCAAATCTAGCTTGAATGTACATTTTTTTAAATTTGCACGTTAGTTGTAATTCACGGTAATTAAGTATTTACAGCAGTAGATTAAAACAATATCATTCATACATTTTTAAGTCATAAGCAAACATTCGATGATAATAAAGATTTAACAAGTACAGAGATGAACGTGCATGGTTCCGAAAGTTAAATCAAGGCGATATTCTCAAAAATATTTAAATTTTGGATTTACCACTACTGAAGTAAATGATGGGGAAAAAAAGCCCCAGCTCGATATGTGTTAAAACTTACAAATCTGTAGAACAACATGTGAAAGTTGTTTTTAAAACATGTAAAATCATTGAGCTATGTTGGCAAATAATTTTAAAAAGTATTTTCTGGATGAGGACAGCTTGGTAGCAAGTTACGAGTGGATTAGGGATCTATTTCAAGATACTCCAGAAGGGCTCTCAACTTCCGAAGAAGAAACCTTCATAGATTTCACATCCAGTGAAAAAGTAAAAGGCAATTTTGTAATAAATCGATCTTTGAATTTTGGGTAGAGGTGGATGAGGAATTATCTGTACTGAAAACAAAAGCACTTCGTATACTATTACCATTTTCAACATCCTACCTTTGTTAAACCAGATTTTCAGCGGTGGATGCTTTGAAGACAAAATATAGATCTCAGCTAAATATAGAAAAATAACTCTAAGTGTCAATTTCTGATATTAAACCTTCCTTTGAAAAACTTTCCTCTACAAGACAAGCCCGTGGAAGTCCCTAATAATTATTAAACTTGTTCTTAATTTAGTAATAAGAAATTATTTATAAAAAAAAATACTTTCTTCAGTACTGATACATTAAACGTATACTGGCTGAAACACCGACTCTTCGCACGAGTTAATTTTTTTAAAAAATAAAACATTATTCATGATATGATAGCTGAACTGTAAGGAGAGTAAAACTACGTGCACGACATTGTATAAAAAAGGTAAAATGATTTTTTTTAGATAAATGTTATAATTGTAAATAACTGTTTAAAAGAACTTATTTTAAAGCTCACAGAATTAGCATTTAGAATTAATGTTAAATAATGACAAAGAATATAAAATTCCGATGAAGAATAATTGTGTTAATTTTTAACATTTAAAGCAAGAACACTTCAAAATGTTTTAACCCGGGAGCAGGCGCATACTCGATACTAACGCTAATGGTAGTGCGGGGGACTCAGTCACCCCACTCATTTGTTTATAATTATTTTTACTGTACACGATACAAATTGGAATTCTAGTGAATATTTTTATTTATAGAAAGTATACTTACCTTCTTTCAAGGACTATTGAATTATTTGATGTTTTGAGAAAAAATCCAATAAAACTGAACTAAAATGATTCAAAAGTACAAGACCATAATAAAGGACGCAAATCAGATACTTTTCACTAGTATTACAGAAAAGTTAAATGAATCAATTCTTTTCCAAATATCGTAAAACTCAATTATTTACAATTTCCCTAAGCGAAAAGCAAACGCACAAAAGATGGGACGGAACTAATATTGAATAACCATACCATAAGATTGAAGGTCAATCAAATGATTAGCAAACGTACTATGCAGCTTGGCTGAAAAGTGAATCATGACTTCCTCTTTTCTTTTTCTACAACTAATGTATAGTATTTCAATAATAATTACAGTGGTGAATTGTTTATCTTCTTAGAATTTTTCTCAGGATCTGGGTTTCGTTTTTTCTTTTAACGAGTAATATTTTATTTTAAAACGTAATAAAAAAATCTCTCATTGAGGAAATACAGCAAATAAAACAAAATGTTTTTTCCTTTAATTTGGTTTTGGGATCAAAGATAGCTGTTTGATGTCGGAAAAAAAGCCAGAATATAAACATAAATTATGTTAGTGTTGTGTGTATTTTTTTTATTATGGAAGAAAGCATTTTGTTTTACGTCTCTTTCCGGTTATTTTTTTTAAAAAAAATCTTTAAATTTTCGATATGCTCGCGCCCTCCTTGTAGGGTCATCGCGCCCCCCCAGGGGGGCACGCTTCACAATTTGAGAAACACTGAGTTATGGTAAGAGAATGACAATTTTCAAAAATTTCAAAGTGATACTTTTACGAATAATTTTTTTGAAAAAGTAAACAATATATTTTAAATATTTTACCATTATTTAAGTAAAAAAGCCTAATTAATATACAGACAAAATTTGAAGTTTTTATATTTAACAATTACTGAGTAACAGGTTCCTAAAATGGCTTTATTTAACATTATAGCTATAGGGGATACCAACTAATCTTAAAAACAACTATTTTAGTACAACTGACCCATTTCCGCTGTGAACCCAATAACATTACAATCAAGGTAAGAAATACGTGCATATTACTTCTGGAGTGAGTGAATATTAACGTCACACTGTTCAGCTACACGAGCGCTTTTGGCGTCGGACTACATAATTTTGAGCCATGGTCAAGTGACGTGGATGACACCTGAGCCGGCTCCCTACTCCTAACTACCACACCCCACCAACGGAAAGAATATTACTTCTGGAAGTTTGTTTTATTAATTGTATCTACTTAGTGTACTATCTTTTGCTGAATTACAACTATTTATAATGATAAATCGCCTTGGTGTCGAAACGACAACCAGCAGACATTATAGGTACATTTAGTTGATAAACCTATCCTAATTAACCTAGAGCCACAAAACTTTTTCTGTGTAATCACCATGGAAAATGAAAGTCACGAAAAGTTTTCAAATTCTCTGCAACATTGTGGAAAACAGAATCAACTAAATTGAATCCGGTGTCCAAACGACACCGACTGACGCTCTAGTCTTAAGCATCGACAGATTTAACGGCATTAGCCCCTCTACACATCGAGTATTAAGTGGCACTAGGGATCGAACTTAATACACTCCAGCCGAGAGCTCGAGACCCTGACCACAATACTATAACTATCCTATAGGCTAGGAATAATGGAGTAAAAACAGGTTTATTAACGCATTTTAAACAAATAATTGGTGTTTTGCGTTCATTTCGAAATCGAAAAATCTTAGAATTTGATTTGAAAAAAAAAAACAAAATTCCCACAACTCCTCACATAGGGAATCACGATGTTAATAATAAGGATGTTTTTTGGAAAATTGAAAGGGAATAGTAATTCCAAGAAATTGCGCAGGTGGTCTCGAGGGAAAATTTGACACTGCATAGCACAGTTACCGACTTAATACAGTCGTTGAGTAAAGCACATTTAAGCTGTTAAGATATTATTTATTGAGGAATCTGGAATAAATATTATTAGAATACATGGTTTAATCCTTTATATATGGAAATGAAAATGAGACTGCCACTTAAAACTAGCAATAGTAATGCTGCTCTTTAAAAAAACTTTTACTACAATGTTCAAAATATAATTCTTACAAATTCTTCACATAAAATGACGGTAAAAAATTATCTGAAATGAAAAGTAATTTTTTAAGAACAAACACTATTTTACACGTTTTAAAAACATTTCTTTCTACTTTCAACTTTTTTTTTAATCGCAGGGTTCTATTTAAGCTGTCATAAGCACGGACTTTAGGATAACATGAAGTTTTTGGCTTCTAGAAAGTTCAAAGAGGAAAAATATTGTCAAATAAAAGGACAGAAGAAAAAAGGAGTGGAAAGAAAATCTTCCATTTCTCTTTGGAATAATCTCTCTACGATTCCCTTCAATGCAATCCGATTCAAGACCTCTTACGATTTGAGTTTTCGAAAGATGACCTCAAAATGTAAAACATTTGTCAAAGGAATTTTGAAAGATTTTTTTACTCTTTCTTTGTGAAAAAGTCATAGCTTTTCGTATGGATCTTTAGTGAGAAGGATGACATATAGCATTCAATATTTTTTTGTTACCCCATTCACATTTTACATATATTTCAGAAAACGACAATTATAAATAATTTATTTTACTTCTATTTTTTATGCGACATAATTAATCATTTGTAATTTTGTCCTGATTTTTACAGCTCCTAAAAACAATAAGTAATATTTTATTTCAATTCAATCTAAATTCAAAATATCAGAAGTTTCTAAGTCTTAAACCCAAGTACGCTAAGCAGTTTTAATCTTAATGTTGTTGATGTTACAAATACCACCTGATCGGATGTGCCAGAAATTCATCGTGGCCAAAGGCTTGATTGTACGCCTGTCATTAACCATATCACCATAAACGTTCAGTGCGATTCCGATCGGTTCTATACCCTGGGAGTGGTCAGAGGCCTTCCACCTCTATTCCTTTTCTACTAGCCTCAAGAAACTTGTGGCTTGACGGCAATTTAGAGTACTTTGATGCCACAAAAGGCACTATACATTTATTCCTTCTGTGGGATTTAGTCAACATCGTTAACCACTTTACTGGATGGGGAATCTCTTAAACTTAACTAATCATCGTAACTCTTGAATATTAAAATTTAATACACTGTATTAATAGTAACTTTTAATTGTACAATATTACACATCCAAATAAACGCTTGTTTAGTTTTAGTTTTATAAGGAAAAGTATTAACTTTTTATATAATAAATCAGAAAATTCCTGCATATCCAAGTATCGATGCATAACCACAGTGCAAATTCGGAACATGCTCTGAAGGGTTGAACATGAAGACTGGATAAAAATATGCATGGTGCGCAAAAAAAACCACTGACTTTTAACCGGTTAAAGTAAGTTGACGAGTATACTCGTCGCGGAGAAGTGCAGGATTTTGTATATTGATAAGTGTACTCGTCATGTGTAGAAAATAGTAAGATTGGCTATTTAAATTGTAAGGTTTGAGAAAGACAAAACTTATTCTTAAATTTCAAGATGTTTAGAATTTTTCGTGGTGAAACTGAAGAATAGCAAATAAAATATATGAAAACTTTACGATAAACTCATGTACTCTCGTAATTCAACGGCTGAAACAGGGTATAAGTTTGTATAATGCATTTATTTATGTGCGATAACTTTTTTAGAAATTAGTCTAAAAAGGGCAAAGGTTGGAAAGTGGATTTATAACAGGGTTTCTTCGGATATAGTAAGCCATTTGACAAATGCATGACACCGAACAGGTACCGAGTCCTATGATGGCTGTTGGCTCAAAGTTACCTATTTAATGAGTGTTGTAAATGCCAATTGTGTGATGCTGCAACCATGTGCTGACATAGAACATGGGTACTCGACATTTTTTCTGCTGGACCGCATACATACAGTCACTCAAAAAGTATTGGGACACTTGGCATGCATGACTAATGCCATTTAAAAAATATCTATCACATTAAAACAAAAACAAAATGAATTCAGAAATATTTTTAAATTTGGTGTACAGTATATAAGGAAATTTTTGTTAGTATTATAGAACTGTAATCTGTTCCAGCTTTCTAAATATAATTCAAAGGCATACTGGAGTCAAAAAACTGTTGGAAAACTTGTGAAATGAGAAATTTTAGAAATGTACAGCGCATCAATAGAATTTAATTTTGCGCACTGCATTTTTTAGACTAAAATTTTAAAGATAAAACTTTCAACAGATAAGATTATTTACAGAAAAAATGGCAAGAAAAAAAAGATATATAGGTTGGTGTGCGAAATCTCGTAATAAGTGGCTGGAAAGAGAGGTAATCAGTTCGCAGTATAGAAAAAATCTTTAAATTGAGCAAGTCTATTGTTTTTAACATAATTGACAGGTTCAAGAAAACAAATAGTGTTGAAAAAAAGCAAAGATCAGGGCGTCCAAGGATGCTTAATGAACACGAATAGAGGTGGATTGTGAGACACAAGTACACTTTAATCCAAAAACTAGTGCAGTAACAATGAGTTTGCAATGTAAAAGTAGGTTCGGAAAAGCTGTAAATCCTGAAAAATGTCAAAAATGTTTTAATAAAACATAAGTATCATGGCAGAGTACATCTAAGAAAGCCCTATATCAGCAAAGCAAATAAACAAGAGAGGTTGGCATTTACTAAAATTTATGCAAGGCAGCCAACAGAATATTGGGGAGATAAAATTTTTGTTTATTATAGCAAATATCAAATTTTCGGATCGAATGGCAAACAAAAGTATTGGCGGAAATGAAATACAGCAATGCATGTCAAAAATTTACGGCCTACTGTCAAATGTGGAAGGGGGTAACGAAAATGTGTGGGGCTGCATGGCAAGCTCTGATGTCGGGAACTTAAGTTTCATTCAAGGTATAATGAATAAATATGTCTATCTTGACATTCTCAACCGAAACTTAAAGCAAAGTGCGAGCAAGTTGGGAATCTCAGGATTTTTTAAACTGTACCAAGATAATGATCCAAAACATACTGCAAATACTTGCAACTTATGAGTCCTCTAGCACTGTCCTAGTATTATTAAGACTCCTTCACAAAGTCCAGGCCATAATCCAGTTCTACAACTTTCACTACTGGCGACCCAATTTTCAATCATAATTTTTATAGCACCCCCCCTAAAAATAATGTATTGAATGAAACAATAATGCACTTTGGGGGCGCTAAAGGTACAATACGATCATAATTATAAACCGTGCAAATTAACAAGATAAGTATTAAATTTTGTATATGTTACTTTTAAGTAACATTTTTATTTTTTTTTTCACTTTTTAGTTCGATTCACTATAAAAGCGTGTTTTTTAGTTTGTTTTTAAACTATAATTTATTTTATAATTATTTTTTACTATACCCGATAAAAATCACAATTCCAGTGAATAATTTAATTAAGAGAAAATACACTTACCTACTTTCAAGGACTTTTCAATTTTTATTTGATAGTTTGAGAAAAAATCCAATAAAACTAAAGAAAATGTTCCAAATGTGCGTGTCCTTAATAAATGACATAAATCACAGACACTTTTCGCTAACAATACAGGAAAGTTATTTACCAGTAAAACTGTCATATTTTGTTCACGTTATTGTAATTTTTCTGTCGTTTGTTGAACTACAAATAGAATTTTGAACTTTTCTTCCTTGTGTCTTTTTGACAAAGCGGAGTGCTAGATTTTTGGCTTCATAGTTTTCTTCATAGATTTCTTTAGGTAGCATTTAAAAATTTTCAATTCAACTCAAACATTCCATGTAATTCGCTTTTCTCATATTTACTTTCACTATATATATCTTGATTAATATGTATTATTTCAGCAAGTTCTTCAATTGCTTGATCAGTTTCAACTTCCTTCAATAGAGATAAAAAATGCCATTTTTTTCTGCTCATTTACATTTATAAACCATAATAAGTCACAAAACACAGCAATAAAAACCACAAAATTGTTCATTGTCGGAAGTGTAGCATGTTCACATATTAAATATTTTTGAACAAAAGTGGTTGCGAAGGAAGCTCGATCAATATTAATAACTTGATTGTAAAAAAAACATTTGCCACTCTCAAAAAAGAAGCATATTTGTGACAAATTCATTTTTGTTCCCGTTAAGACTGTCTAATAGGAAGATACTGTTAAGGTCACTGTTAACGAATAAAGAGTTTTCCCAGAATTAATGATTTCGTGAGCCTGGGTTGACTCGGCGCCTCATGCGTTTGCTTCCATGTTAAAAGTGTTTTCAGTATAAAAATATCGATATCTGTTCTGAAAAATAATTGTGTAAAACGTTTTTCATTATGCATTAAGTATTTCAGAATACTCATGAAAATACATCTTGGCCAAATAATCCTTCAAAGTGCTCAATATGCTTATCCATTTATCATAAAACTCATTCACATGGGAAAAAACTAACAGAAAATTATTTATAACTTTCCTAAAAGCAAAAGACGGAGTGAAACACCAGTAAGTTTGAATGTCAAATATGATAACCAAAAGTAGTATTTTAGGGGTTAAAAGAAAACTCTCATCTTGGGTTAACAGTAGAGCAAACAAAATGTCTTTATTTTGTTATAAGATATACGATAGCTAATGTGCGTTTGAAGTGGAATCTTTTATTTTTGATGATCACCAGATGGTAAAAATGAATTATATCAGTGTAAATGTGTATTTTTATTATGTCAAAAAGCATTTTGTTTTACTTCATTACAAAAAATTATTTCTTAAACTTTTGTTTATAATATGCTTGCACCCCTTGCAGGGTTATCGCGCCTAACTGTTTGAGAAACCTGCCTTAATCCCATTGCACATGTGTGGGATTATTTTCAGCAAAAACTATACGAGTACCAAATTTCGAAAAAAGCAGGATCTAAGAAAAACATTTGGTAGAAGAATGGGCCAAAGTCGATGGATCATTTCGCAAAATTTTGATCCAATCTATGCCAAATAGACTTCGAAAGGTCATAAAAAGCAAGGGGCATCAGCAAGATATTAATTTCTAAGTCTGTGAATTGTTTTTCTTAATTTATTTGGAAGTGTCCCAATACATTTTTGAGCACGCTTTTCAACTCGATTTCTTTTATTTTCAATTTTAACCATAATTGCATTCATGTGTAAGTTTTGTTCAAATATTTTTTTTTGTATTTACCAAAATAACATTAATTTCTTTTATTTGGTTTCTTTGTATGTTTCAGTAAAATATTACGATAAAAATCTATGAACTGGTAGTGTGTCCCAATACTTTTTTGACTGACTTTATGCCAGCTATTTCATGAGGGCCACAATTGCCCTCATAAAATAGCTGAAGAACTGTTAACGAATAGAAGTTAACCTAAAGTTAAATAGGAGGGGAGAGGGAAAATGCTGCAAGACCAAGATAACATTGGGAATTAAAAATGCGGAAAATTGATCATAATATTATAACTCCTGCTTTATATTTTTTTTTATATTTTTACTTTTGTCACTAACACTCAATTGGAAGAATTTAAAAACACTCCTTAACAATTTCTGCATCAGTATATAAACGGTTTCATTTGAATACCA
The DNA here is from genome assembly GCA_019973935.1 of Trichonephila clavipes. Taxonomy (NCBI): domain Eukaryota; kingdom Metazoa; phylum Arthropoda; class Arachnida; order Araneae; family Nephilidae; genus Trichonephila; species Trichonephila clavipes. Next base: position 232,705 of record BMAU01018158.1, on the reverse strand, counting down.
ATAATATAAAAACTTCATAGAATGTCTTGGTTACCACTGTGATATGACCACTGACAAAACACTTTGTTACTGTTGCAAAGATTATTCAGGGAAGCCTATTTATTACTCCTTGAAAGAAATCTTCGAGGAAAAGTGTCACTAAATGAAATGTTGTTAAAATCAGTTCCACCCATAAAATTGTCACTACCCCACTGTTGTCTTTTATCACTTACCGTAACCCTTCCAAATAGAAAAAGAATATTAATTGGTACCCGTACGACACCGACAGCAAATAGCAAGTTTGATATATTTGATTTCTTGACAAATGATTTCCCACCATATTTTGAATATATACATTGTTCTTAAATAATTTCTCACAGCAATAGACCACGATCGGGCTTTTTAAAATGGCTCGGGGGGTATTAATGGTCCAATGCCGTGCTGACTTAAGAATAGATAATATATTGGAAGGGGGGAGAGGCAAAGAAACTTTCTGGCAAGAGGACTGATCAAACCTACATCCCCTACTAAACAACTAAGGTAGAAGTAGAAGACCTTACGTGTGTAAAGAGGTAAGTCAGTGGGTGTAAGCTGGTGCCTCACTCTACTCATTTCCACTCGAATCCAACATGAGAAAATTTATCCACGAAGTTTTAACATGCATCAGCTTCTTCATACGATGAGTCTTTAAGTGGAACTAGGGCTCGAACTCGTGTCACGCCTGCTACGATTTCGTGACCTTGACTACTAGACTTATGCGACTGTCTGCCTGCGACTCAGAAATACGTGTGAAATTCTTTACTAGTCCATTATATAAATACAGTAATTTAACAATGCAGAATATCCATTACCCATCATGTATAGGGTACAAATTTAAAATTTCACGTTTCTAAGTGAGTAGGGTAGACAGTGATTTTTATGTGCACTTGAGAACATATAAGCAGGTTGGGATAGATCAGTGAAAAATATACTGTCACTGCTATACTGCTTTGAATATTTTCAGAATCCAATTGTCCCACTAATAAGAACTGTTGACTCATGTGCCATTAGTTTTCGAAATAAATCAGTGAGCACCGTAAAACAGTGATTCTGAAACTCTCAGGCGTGGCCCTCTAGGGGTTCATGATAAACCTACGGTGGGGGTGCTAACAAATAAAAAATTCTGAAAAGATTTTTTTCAACACTCATTTGCTGAAAGGAAGAACAAGATACATTCAGCCATACTAAAAAATGAAATACATGATGCATTTTTGTTCCAATATATTCCAGTTTAGATACTAGAACAGAAAAGTAACCTAATACTTTTACTTTAAATACATACTAACTAATGAAATTAAAATATACATTAGTTAAAAGTGACAGATGCAAAATTTAATATTTACTTTTGATAATTTGTATGGTTTATAATTAAGATGGTATCATGCATTTAATATCAAAGTGCATTATTATTCCATTCAATATATTTTTGTTGTATGTGGGGGGGATCGGGGCAGAGTGATAAAAATGATAGAAAATTGGTTTAAAAATAGTTAAAGTTTGAGAAACACGGCCGTTATGACCTGTACAGAGAGCTGCGAACAAAACGTTGGAGGATACATCGAAATCCGATACTGGTCCTAAAGCCACTCCTTAAAGCTCCTTTATAAATCTCCTCTGATCAAGAGTAATAAGATGCTGTGGAGATATCTGGACTTAAAGGATCTTTATCGGTCGTTATCATAAGCTAGCGTTTAGTAAATAAAAAGGAAAAGTGTCTGATATTTTTAAAAAAAACTACCTAGTTTGGTGCAGACAAGAGACGTCTTGGATATTTTTCTGACTTATGAATCACGTTTGGAAATTGCACATGAAGTTTAGAAATTAGTAGATAAATTCAGCAAAGAATGAAGGATATATATAACGTTGTTTTCTAAATTATAAAGGAAAGTGATTACACATTCGAGGTCTTGATAAAGGTCTTTATCAGTAGAATGATTTTAATCTTACTAATTTAAGGAATTCTCCCAATATAAATAATTAAAATAATCAAAACTGCAGCCAAAGTGAGTGTTAATCAAAGAATACTTTTTAAATGTCATGCGCCAAAGAGAATTGTGTCTCATTACCAAATCAAACAATGTTATAGTTTAAAACATCGTATCCACATCTGAATCATTGCATGTTTCATTATGCATATATCAAGTAACACAAAAATAGAAAAAAAATATTACTGACCTTTGTTCATCGATGGTATGGATATGAAGATAGCCACCACGGCCTTTTTTGCTTAGATAAAAGCGATAAGGATAAAACTTTTTGATCTACTAAGTAGTTCACGAAGAAACGTAAAACAATAGTTTTGCAAGACTCCACCTCATAACAGTAATTTTCAGTAATTTCACTTTTTCCAGAGTTCATTTTTCCTTCTTCAGTTAAATCTTCCAGAATCCTTCAGTTATTCTGAATGTTTTTGTTTTTAATGTTCTCATGTACTTTCAATCGAAAATATAAGTAGTAGAGATTGAAGCCCAACAGCTCTTTAGAATTTCAATAGATATATCCTTATGTGGTTGGGAAACCTTTTATTTATATTCTTTATCCGTACTATATCAAATTTTAGACATTTCTCAAACATAAAATGTCATATTTCATTTCCATTATTCTCAATGTTTCACCTTTTTCCATTTAAAATAAATAATAATCAAATCTAATTTACATATTATATGCATTTTAAAAGCTTATTTTTACTACGAAATATCTAAACAATAACAAGATTAGTGGTATGAATAGTGGTGGCCGGGATTCGAAGATCTTTTCACAGTTCTGTAAATGGGCTTTGATAGTTATTAAATTAACATCAGTTTCTCTCTTCGTTTTTACAAGCAATCAGTACTGTTTAGCAGAAATATTCGTGAAAGTTTGACATCTTTGGGAAATGGAACGCAAAATTAGGAGAAATATTCTGAGGATTCTATTTTTTTGTATAATTTAGTAAACAATTTCCGTCAACTACGTGGATGGAAATGCCTTAGAGCAAATACAACATTCCAATTCTTATCGAGTACATCCGATTTAAAATTCACTTTGGTTGGTTGGAATGAGAATCTAATTCTACAACCGCGAAAAAATTAGTGACTCTTATGAAACTTCTGAGTTTTAATTTTAAAAAAAAGAGACAGTGAATGAGGGAATATTAGCATCGCACTATTCAGCTATTCGAGGGTTTTTGGTGATGGACCTTGTCATTATGAGCCATGGTGAAGTTACGAGTATGACAGCTGAGCTGGCACTTCCTCTTCTAAATTCCACATTAATAGACGTATTAACTTGTTTGAGCCTCCTCTGCACGGTGGGTATTCAGCGGTACTCGGATCTAATCCATTCATGTCAGATACGAGATAGTGACCTTGACCACTAGGCTGCCATGACCCATAAAAAAGTTGACAAAATGGCATATGCGCTGGCATTTTATTTTCATCCCGCACCAGAAAGGCACTTAACGTCAGCAGTCGCCGTTATTATGTATGATGAATTTTCATTTTGATCCTAGCTCATTTCTTTTAAATCCAAGATAACGTCTATTATGAAGTTAACCTTTTAACCACTGGGCTAGTTTAAACCTCAGTTATACTCATACCGTAGCAGCCTAGTGGTCAAGGCAACGGACTCGTGGCCGGTGTGTCATGAATTCGAGCATGGTAGTTCTGAATACCAGCCGTGTGGGGGAGCAATGCACGTTAAATCTGTCGAGAACTCAAACGTCTTCACGTTGGTATAGTGTGGTAGTTAAGAGAGGTCGTGCCAGTAGCGTGTCGTCCTCGTCTCCTGAATATGGTTCAAAATTACGGGGTTCGTCTCCAAAAGTTCTCGTGTAGCTGAATAAGTGAGTGAGTGAATATTAACGTCGCACTGTTTAGCTACACGAGGGCTTTTGGGCGTAATTTTGAATCATAGTCAAGTGGCGTGACATCCTCCTCTCCTAACTACAACACTACACCAACGGGAGGGCGTTTGAGCTTTCGACAGATTTAACGTGCATCGTCCCCCTACACGGCAGGTCTTTAGTGGCACTGGGCTCGAGCTCGTGACAAGGCCAGCCACGATCCGATACCTTGACCATTTGGCTATCGTGATCACATCGTGTAGCTGAAAAGTACGACGTTAATATTCACTTACTCAGTCACTCACTCACTCACCAATTATACTCAGAGGACTTTCGTTCACCAGTTAGCGTTTGCTATTTTACTTCAAACCTCCATCATGGATTTCTAGTTAGGCTAGTGTGTATTAACATAACACAATAAAGCGACACGGGAGTTATTAGCGAAGGAACTATTAATTTTGAGCCAAGGTCAAGTCACAAGGACGCCATTTGACTTATCCCTCTTTTACAAACTACCACAGTAGGCTACCCGGGAGTAATTTAATTTATGTAACATGCATCACCCCCCTGCATGCTTGGGCTTCAATGACACAAAACACGAGCTCTGAACTAGCCAGCAACGAATTCATGACCATGTTCTCGTAGCTACCCCCGCCATGAAAAATAAATGAACAAAAGAATTTTTATTAATAATTAGATTTTACCCCACTCTTTGCAAGAGTAAAGTTTTAAAATTAAACATGGTTCCACTATCTAAGCATGAGATTTTAATATTAACGAATAATATAATGAGAGTTTATGAACGTCAAACTCTGAAATAACCCGAGAGTTATTGGCACCGGGTATCGTAATTGATCTATGGTCAACTACGACGCGAACTCCTTTTCAAACTACCACATCAGGGCTACGGCTAATTTTAAGCCACAACAAATTCAAAGTGCAGTAGTTCCTCTACAAAGTGATTTTTCAGTGGTACTAGGCGCTGGATTCATGACACACCGGGCAGGAGTCCGTTTCCTTGACTACCAGGCTACGGTGGCTACTAGGGATTAATAAAAGGATTTGTTAAAACACCTCCCGATTTGATTTGATTTATGATTAACGTCGCATTGTTTAGCTACACGAGGGCTTTTGGCGACGGACCACGTAATTTTGAACCATGGTCAAGTGACGTGGACGACACCTGAGCTGGCACCCCCCTCTCCTAACTACCACACCACACCAACGGGAGGACGTTTCAGCTCTCGACAGATTTAACGTGCATCGCTGCCCTACACGGCGGGTCTTTAGTGGTACTGGGCTCGAACTCGTGACAAGGCAAGCCACGGTCCGATACCCATACCACTCGGCTACCGCGGCCACAAAACACCTCCCGAAGTGGACAGCATAGATAGATTATGATATCATCTCACATAATATGTGCATGAATAAAGACTCTTATCACCTTAAATATTTTCTCATCATTATTTCCTGCTGTGAGACACACTTTTTATTCTAAGTTGATTTGTAAATTTTGTTTATACTAATAATACAAGATACAAGTAGTAAATCAGTTGACTTTTTTTCAGAGCAATGCCAAAAAATTAGGCAAAAATCAATTCGTTTATATGCACGAATCAAAGTCCGATTTGAATTTCTTGCTCAGTTAACTGTGGCGCCTCCGTATGAGAGTGCGCACCTATACGCATCAAGAAAGTAGCGTGATGACGGGCACACTCGTCAATCACACACAAAGTGGCACTGTTCAAATATTAGATTAAAAAGAAGGGTTTTTTTAAATAAAATTGTCATTTTTCCTAATAATACTTTCTTATTTACCTCAATCGCTGGTTCATGACAACAACGTTCCTTCCGAAAGTAAGTTTTTATGGATATGTATAAATTTTAGTGAGAGAAACTATCCAAATTCAAGAACTGAGAGACCTAAACACTCACTGATATACTTCTTTCTTTACTGTCAAAATATTTTCTACCTATCTCGACACTAAGGAAGTTCTGGAATAGGAATAGTAGGGTTGATCTCAGTCCTCTTACATCCTAAGAAACCTGGCCCTTCTCACCCCAATAAAATAACTGTTCTGTAGGCAACCCGGCATTGGGACATTACTCTCATGTCAGCACAGGATTGTAACATCAAGCAATCGGCATTGACACCTCTCTATAGCTTGGTAGCTTCAGACCAGCAGCTATCAATGGGTTCAGTGCCTGATCGGCGTCATTTATTTCTTCCATGGTATACTCGTCATGAGAGAAAATCCTGCAACTTTTCCATGATGAGTCTACTCGTCAATCATGGTTAACTAATTAACGATGCTGTTTAATTCTTAAATAGATAAAAATCAATTAAATGTAAGTTAATAAAGAAATAACATATTTAGTAGTATTTACTTTATTTATGAAAAGTAGATGATAATTATTAACAATTTAGGTATTACTCTACCACAGTGGCGCACACAAGGGAGATGTCCTAGGGGTCTGGACCCCCTCAAAGACCTTGATTTAATTTAATTAAATGTTTATTATTAATGCTTAATTATATTAATTAATACTAATTATTTATTCAATAATAAGTTTTCTACTGTGTTTTGTTCCCCATAATCGACAAAATCATAAGGAGCATGATACACAAGAATGGTGAACTTTCGGGAAGACTTCTGTGTGCGCTACTGCTCTACCATTTTTCCCGATAAGCACACTTTACTAATATCAAACATGTCCTGCATTGAAATAAATAACTATGCGATAAATACCAGCATCTGAGAAACTTAAGCTATTGATTAAAAACTTTTATCATAAATTAGTTGATGAAAGTCATGTTCAAAATTTTTTTTTTAAAAAATGTAAACAGTATCTTTTCTAATAAACTTCCTCTTCGGAGTTGAAAACAGAAGAGAGGGTACTTAATGCCTTTGAATTCAAGATTCAATAAATATCCTTTATAAATTAGACACACACTCATGATTTCAAAAAATCAACAAACATGCTTAATTATTACGTTTTTCTGTGAAATGTTTTCTGGGATAATTTGGTCTTCATTAATTATCCATTAAAAACTCAAATTAGATATGATATTCGGACCTTCATTTGGAAGTTTTATGTCGATTTTAATCCTTTAAAGCTACACATTTAACAAATGTTTCGTACTTCTTAATATGTTACGAATGTTGTGCATTGAATGCTTGAAATAGTGTAAATTATTTATATCTGGGTGTGTACTACGTTATTATTTCTTTTTGCTCTTATTTATTTTATGTTAAAATTATAATATTCTCAGGCAATCCCGTCCCGTACATGGTGTTTCAATGGAAACTTTGTAAACTGTTGGCTATAAAGCTAAGTTTGTATCATTTTTGAAGACCATTTTTGGCGAGTTGCTGACTCTATGGATGCTTTTGGAAATTGTTGGAGAAATCTATTAATATCATGATCTATGTCTTAAGCAGATACTTCAAGAAAGATCGGCGCAGCCTATGAATAGGAGTGACTCTCTGAAACTGAGTAAGGATTACTTCAGCTATTGAAGACTTCAGTTGCTGCGATCGAGCTTGTGAATATTGTTTCATATACTTGTATTTTAGACACTAATATTTGTGTCTGAGTGCTGTAGAAGGTGTAGAAACATATTAGAAATTATTAAGCAAATTTAGCTGTTTTCCTGTTATAAATTTACATCTCTCCTGAAAAACTGTCTTGCTTTTTGAGACTGATAACATAAAATTCTCGAACCTCAGTCTACGTAACAATACTTATTTTTGTGAAGTATATGATAATGCGATGGATTTTATAGGAAATTTGAATATGTTAATAAAATCAATTTATTCCTTTGATTTTATTTTAAAAACTCGCACAACATTGCGTTTTTACGGTTGCTTGATTGCATATTAATTCTTCACTTTGAAGCTACATTGCAGTTATTGGCGACGGACCTCGTAATTTTGAGCCTCGGTCATAGGATGACGACGATTCTCGAGCTGGCGTCCAATTTTCCAAACTTCCACGTGGCGTCTAGCCTATTGGGTATGGTAACAAACACGTGGCTGGTGTGTCTAAAGTTCTAATCCTAGTGTTCCCGAAAACCCACTGCTAATGCACTTCGAATCTGTCGGGTAAAGTCCTCCTTTTGGAGTGGTGGTGTACTTTGGAGAGGGGTTGTGCTAGCTCACATGCTTTCCTTGTTACTAGACCAACGGTGGAAACTAGGAGATTGTCACTAATCAGCTTACGCAGTTTTTTTAGAACTTCGTTAGTAAACAGACAAATAAATCTAGAACAATTAATGCTTTTATCAATTTATACCAAGAGTTTTAGTTCTCATCGCTTAAGACTGTTTTCGGTAAAATTACGAGAGCTTGAACTAAACGCGAAGCCCATTTTCAGATAGAAAAAAAGCCTCAATTTCAATAGAAACTCTACTCATACCTCTGTTAACAGTATAGTGTTTTTAAAAATGCCAAAATATTCCATGAATACTTTCTTTTTTGTCATAATACGTGAAGGCATATAGCCCATTTAACATTGCAGTATAGGAGAAAAAGCGCGAAACGCATTTTATTCCAGAAAAGGTGAATAAACTCGGTTAAAAACGGGAAGTATAATAAAAGTTTCTGCTCTCTAAAAGATAGTGAAGCCAGAATATTATTTCTTTTATGTATGATAAAAATGTTCCAAATTAGGGTCCTATTCCGTAACATTAACCGAAGATAGCCCTAAACACGGCAATGTTTTATTATCCATAAATTAATCAAATGTAACTAACTGTAGATTTTTAAATTTCTAATTCAACTTAATATATAAAATAGACACTAGCGTAAAATGAAAAAAAAAATAATAGGCCAGATTTCCTTTTTGCCTAAACAAAAGCTAATTTTTGAAAAAAAAATATTGAATACAATTAATATGTAATAACAAAGAGAAAAATATGCCACACCTAGAAAGGAAATATTTGTTAAAATTTAATATATTAGATCATATTTTCCTACACTAGGGGTCATATAAACTTATTGGGGTCCCGTAACTTGCAGCTGGAATCGCCGAAATTCCAGAATTTTTGATACATCTTTTTGAGTAAAATAATATTTTCACCATTATAATGATAATAATAATGTAATTTTTTACTTATATTCTTATTGGAAATTTCGGAAACTGTAAATAATTTACCAAATATTTTACCTTTTTCTATAACTTATTTATGTGAGACGATATATTTGTCTTTAAGAACATAGAAATCAAAGTAACGATCAAATCTACGGAATATTGATGAAGTACTTTGTACGGCAGTTTTGACTATCGTTCAAAGATTTATGTGGGAGACAACAAGGGGTCCAAGACGTTGGTCTTTCTTCTATTTTATTTTAACATTAAACAAAAATTAATTAAAAAGGTAGTTTTTACAGATAAGTTTGACGATGATATTCAGAAGGTAACGCCTGCTCGCGCACCTCTCGCGTTCTCCTTTCTCTCTTCAATTCTCTGCTCTAATGTCCAAGAGTTTTTCTCAAGAGTCTCTGTTTTTACAGTTTCAGTTCTGCTTTTACTTTGATGCGCCTGCGCGCGAAGACTGTGTTTTGCTTTTGGCTGCATGCCACAACGGCCATTCTGACCGTACGCTGTCCGCAGCGGTACTTCCATGGAGACCAGAGGAGAATCTGAAACATACAAAAAAACGGAACAGACAAGGACTATACGACAAATATATAGAGATTTAACATATCAAAATTTTGTTGAACTAGACAGTTTCTCCATCATGTGAAGGCACCTCTTCGACATCCGGAAGGTTCCACAGGAAAACATTGTGTTTCACAGGCATGAGAACGTCTTTTTTAATGAGTTGATCTTTGGTTGAACGCATCGATATTTTCCTCTGTAGAGTTCTGGACGTCTGTTCAAAACGATTTCTCTTTTTCCTTCGTTTCCACTGCCAGGGCTGGAAGATCCTTCGAGCAACACAAACCGATGATGTTTACTCTTCATAGGTAAAGGGTTAGGTGAGCGGAGATAAATTCCACGGAACTCGTTTTCATGGCACCATTGGCTTTCTTACACAATACTATATCAGAACATTTTTCTCTTACAATACTCAATTTTAACTTAGTACTCTTAATTTTATTACATTTATAATCCTTAATTAGAGAACTCGAATCATTTCTAGTATTAAAGTTCTTAACATATGGCAAATCATAACTACAGTTTTTTATCACATTTGAAACAGAAACATTTGGAAAAGAAACACTTGAATTAAACTGAACGCCCAAATCTGCACTCAAAGAGGATCCACTTTCACTCAATAAAACATCGCTCTTTGCGTGGCCTAGTTTCTCTATTTCAGAATATACACTGGGATGTATAATAAATTCTTCGGTCAAGGTCGGTGATATCGCCGTTCGCACACTTAGGCTAGGAGACTGTTGATTAAGAGAAATATTTATGGGTTTAACTTCTACCATTCGCTTTTCGCCAAAACATGAACTTAATGTTATGATCTCTTCGGAAGGTGTTTGCACTCTAATTAGTGAGGAATTTAAAACTGGGATCTGGCAACCTGAATCAATCAATGCTGTTACGGGCTGATTTTCCACAAAAATGTTTACGTATTGAAGATTTGCGCATTCATCGCTATTTTGTTTTTCGCTCTCGATTTTCAAAGTATTCACATTTATTCTATTATGGATGTGGTCATTAGATTCTTTAGGTTTAAAACGCTTCTCACAGTCTCTTGCGCAATGAGATGAATCACCGCATATAAAGCAATTTTTATTTTCTCTTTCAAGATATTGGGGATAGTTCTCTTTAACCTTTGGTTTAAAGTTTTGTGATCTATTTTTAAAGGGGTCTTGGGTATATCCATAAGTAATAGGAATTTCTTTTATGTGATCCGCTTCTAGATGAAATATAAATATCACACTCTTTAGCTAAATCAATAGGCCTAAACCAATCTTCTGCTTCTCGAATGCCAATATGAGTTGCAGTTTCCTTATTTAAAGTTTCAAATAATTTATCAGAAATTATAAGATCACATAGAGATTCAAAGGAATTAACTTTTCTTAACGAACAATAATATTGGAAGTTTGCCGTCAATCTTGCAGCAAATTGGATGTATGTCTCGCCTGATGATTTTACAGCATTTTTAAATGAGTTTAAACACTCGCGAGGGGTTACTTGGAATTCTCTGAGTACTATAGATTTTAGTTTTTCATAGTCATTTAATTCCTCCTTTTTAATATACAGTAAAACATGAGCTCTTTCACCCATAAGATTTATTAAAATTTCAGATTTATATTCGTCATTTATTTTCTTGGTTAAAAATGCGCGTTCTAATGATTGAAAGAACATATTAAAATTTTCAGATCTGGTGGGAACAGGAAGAGATAAAGTTTTTATACTTTTTATCATATTTTCTATGTTAGTTTCGAACTGTTTTTCTTCGACTTTAGCTGCAGGATTTAAACTTAATGCTTTATTTTTAGCTAATTGAAGTTCGATTTCTTTTTCTAATTTTGCCAACTGAAGTTTCGCGAGCTCAATTTTTTGTTCTGAAGTTACCTCTCTTTCGTTTTGCGATACTCTCTCATCTATACAGTTTTGAATTAAAGTTTTAACGAAATCTGGATCACTTTCAAATGTACTACTGTTCTCAATTTTAGTCTTTAGTTTAACTATAGTGTCAGTACTTTCGACAATACCGTCTAGCTCTTCAACTACTCTTATGAGATCCTCTTTAAGAGCGTTTTTATACATTTTATAAAAATTTAGAAAGATCCTACCTTTTTTTTTTTTTTTCTCTGGCTCCCTTGTTGCTCGCACGTACGATGTATCCAATGAAGAAAAAAACGTTGTGAATCCACTGATTTCACCTCTTCGCAGGTTATATCGTTAGATGAAAAATAGTTCTTGAAATTGTTCGATTTGTCACCTCTTCGCAGGTGTTTGTGAGTGGTTCCAACCTCTACACAGGCGGAATTTTCGTCGATGGGTTTTCCAACCTCTACACAGGCGGAATATTTGTCGATGGTTCGTTGAAAAATATACCTCTACACAGGTTATTTTGTTATTTGTTCCGACCTCTACACAGGTGGAATGAAGTTGAAAAATTCAACCTCTACACAGGTTGAACGAAGTTTCCGAAAAATGGCGGAGCGTCTCCTTCACGGACGCTGTTGTTCATTGTCCAGACTTTGGTTCAAAATCGAAATTTTATCTATCGCGGCCGAGCCCCCATAATTTGTGGGAGACAACAAGGGGTCCAAGACGTTGGTCTTTCTTCTATTTTATTTTAACATTAAACAAAAAATTAATTAAAAAGGTAGTTTTTACAGATAAGTTTGACGATGATATTCAGAAGGTAACGCCTGCTCGCGCACCTCTCGCGTTCTCCTTTCTTCTTCAATTCTCTGCTCTAATGTCCAAGAGTTTTCTCAAGAGTCTCTGTTTTTACAGTTTCAGTTCTGCTTTTACTTTGATGCGCCTGCGCGCGAAGACTGTGTTTTGCTTTTGGCTGCATGCCACATTTATATATATATATATATATATATATATATATATATATATATATATATATTTAAATATATAAAAACAATCACAATTATCAATTTAAACATCCGCAAAAAGTTTTTACTTTGCTTTTACTTTATTGTAAAAACTTTTTGCGGATGTTTAATATTGTAAAACTGTAATATACTACAACTGAAAAACATATAGAAGTACCCAAGTGTGTGCAAGCTTTGCGCAATTCTAATAAGTTCGCACAACCCTCTTGCACAAAAAGTGGGGTCGCCATTCCGAAAAAGTATAAGAACTCCTTGATTAGATGTTGATTCCATTTGTATATCTAATTCAAGAAGAACTCTCAAAAATGCATCCCTGGTGACAAAAAATTATACATAAATAAAATAAATAAACAAAATAAAAATATATGTGCTTAGAATGCTTTAAATGATAAATCTTGTGCATGAAAATAGTCTTTTTTTCTCTTTTACGTCTTTTCTGCAGCAACCAGTTTTACTGAAGGAAGCAGCAAATATTTAATGTAATAACAAAATATCAAATGGACCTTTGTTTTGTTGTTTTCCTTATTAGTTTATCTTTTTTTTTATCAAAACATTGAAAAGGAATGCGGTATACAATAACATTACAACCTCTTTTGTATCCATAAAAAAGACCATAGAAATTAAACCAATACAGGAAACGAAACAAAGAAATAAATTGTTTTATTTTGTTCCAGTGTCATTTGTGGTTTGTGTCGAAACGGTTGTATCGGCAATCCCAAATGATATCGATTACTTGTATAAAAGAAAATACATCTTTTTATTTGTGGAAAAAAACGAGCAAGATAAAATTATGTATCGACAATAAAAACTTCGGGGAGGATGGGATAAGATAATTCTTGAAATAAAATATTGAGGGTTTTAATTATGAATGTTGTGTTTATCTCTTACAATGAATCATTTTTACATTGAAGCTTTTGTTCACTTTCAATATTTTTAGCTAGTAAATGATATATTTTTATTTAACTTATTTGCTCTATGTTGAATGGCAATGTATTTGTATTAGGTCTTACTAGCAGTAGCAGGTTTTCTAGCATTACCGCAGTTATATGCTAGTAACGATATACATGAGTATTCTAAGATCATGGGATAAACTTTGAGGGCTGGTGGACCTCACCTAAAAACAATTTTTGTGCAGGAATATATGGGTGGAAGTGCAGAGTTGAGGCCCAAACAGAAAAAATAACACACACATTAACGGAAACGTAAAATGTTCATCAGCAACATACTTAATAAGTGATTTCGTAGAGAAAGTGTTAGAACATTTTTTTAGAAATTACATTCATCGACCGTCATGCATGCTTGTCAACCTTTATTGCATGACTGGCTGACGATATTGCCGCTAGTTGAAAGCAGTAAAGCGGCGTGACATGATCCACGGCACCACAACAATCGGCATTTGCGCTTGAGATTTCAATCGTTTTGGAAGATTTTACATACAGCAAAAAAAAGACATACATCTAATGTACGGTGATGTTAGTGGAAAAGACAAAAAAAAAATGGTTCATTTATCACCAGTACTGATGGAAGGGATAGATCGAGAGTTGTACGACAGACATACCTGGAAGAAGTCATCTTGGACCGTGTGAACGAAACATCCGACACAATTACAAGGGCTTTAGCATGTCATCTACATGCCATTCAACCAATCGTCTGGAGACATTTACAAGTGGATTATGCAGTTTCTAAGACTTTTTTTATCATTTTCTATACAGAATCACTCGTTAAGTGTGCTGCTGATGAACATTTTTTGTCTCCGTCAATGATTTATTTTTCTGTTCGTGCCTCAATGCATCACTACCAATCACATATTCATATACAAAGCTTGTTTGCTTTAGTCAGCTCTACCACCCATCAATGTTTGCCATATGCTTTTAGAATCACCCTGTGTATATAAATACAAATTTGTTATTAAAAAAATAATTCAGAAAATGAAATTTCAGTATGCTTCATAAAATGCTCACATTTGCAAAAAAAAAATTCTTTAAAAATTTTTTATAAAGATTTTCCGACTTCCTACCAAAATAAAACTTTTTGCCAAACTAGTTATATGGCTCCCTAAGGCATTGTTATTCGAAAGCAAGATTATATATTTCTTCATTTTAGATTCAAATTGCCTCTTAAGAAAGTCTCCATTCACTGCAACCGTCTCCAACCCAAAAGAGAAATAACGCCCATTCACCGACTCATCCTTCCAAATTCTAAAAAGCAAAATAAGCCTTTGAAATTTCTACCCAGATATTTCGCTTTGGAACCGATCTCTTCGTCCTAGGAAAAAGTGAATGCAATATTCAAATATCTACGTTGAATAGTAAAGAGATTTCTTTACAGGAGTAATAAGTAGATATGAAGAATCGCATGGCTGCAATCCGGAAATTCTTTATAAAGCCTTTTAGTGGAAAAAAAATGAAATATTCTGTTTCATTTTAACGAAGTTTTGAGATTTTGTATTCCAGTATTTTATTATATATATTGATTTACGTCCCAATGGGTGTGTCGTTGATCCAAGAAATGTAATATTAATCGTATAGAATCGCTACTTTTATCCTTGAAAATTGTTGCATCAATTTGAGTGCAATGAAATGTGTCTAAGAAAACACATATATATAAATAAATATATATATAAATTACGTTTTCTTTTTTTTAAAAAAAATACAATTTTTCACAGAATGCGGAAAAAATATCTGATTTAATGTTTCTTTAAAAAAAATTTCAGATCCTTAAAAAATACAGTTTCAAGTATCGTAAGGGAATGATAATCCCAGAGAAATACACAGCTCTTGTGCTTTTGTCTCCCGGTCTCTTCGGAATTTTTGACATTCATCTCAATCGATGCGCTGATCTAAGCTTGAGGGTTAAGTGCAAGATTAAGTACGAGATTAAGTAATTCTCTCCAAATAATCGGCAAACTCTATACTGAACATGAAATTAACCAGGTAACTGTTAATAATGTGAGGGGGCAATTATGTGTGCCGTGGAAATAGAACGATGACCAATATACTGGTCAATCACAGAGTAAGAGTGGTTGCTTAAATATGGAATCCAAATTATATAGGTTTATTTTATAAAATTGCCCACACATTTAATTACTAATGTTTACGAAGGGTGATAAAATATAAAAGGTTACATGATGTGTAAAGAATATTTATTAACAGACAGAAGACAAAAGGGAATTAAGAGGTATACATGCCTATAAAATTTCGACATAATCACCGTCTATTTCGGCATTTATCAGAACGCAGAACCAACTTCCAACTTGTTTAACCCGTGTTGATAGAAATCAGGTCCCTGTCCATCGAGCCAGGTCTCGACAGATGTTTTGACAGCACTGTCTTGGGATATCGCAACACATCAGGAACGATATGTTGCACGCTACCGTAGCTCAGTCCCAGCTCTGACGAGATTCCACGCACAGTTGATTTTCTGCCGAAGAACTTGGTCGGCCGCTCCCTGCCATAATGTAATTTTAGACATCCTGTCTCACTGATTGAAAGGAGGGACACACAATTTTGCTAAATGTTGTCTGCTCATTGCTGCTTCACAATAAACTTCCACGATTTGCCTGTGAATGCCAGATGCGGACATATTCTTTGCCAATGAAAATTGAATCACGGCTCGCACTTTCAAACGAGACCAATTCCGTAAGATACTTTCCATTTCAATAGTAGTAAAACGTCTGGGAACCTTCACTGTCTACCGGAAAACCAGTTGTATGACAAGTGGTGTCATTTGTCTCCACTCTGGGGAAACAAAATTTCTCTACAATATGTAGCTTTCAAATGAAATGCTACGACTTGTAACATTTTTTTTTCTGATCATCCCTTGTATTTATTTAGCTCGATCGGGTTCCTGAAACCAACGATCCATCCGACATTGAGTGTTTAATGAATATCTATGAATTTAGTGACCATCAAAACTCCCGGACTAAGTGACCAAACCACACACTGATTTAATTTATCTTTTCACTGACAAACTACTTTCTACCTATCTTGATATTAAGGAAATTCTAGAGTCGGTTCTGGAGGTTGTTGATCACAGCCCTCTCACCAGAAACTGTTCTAATATTTCCCACCTCAATAAAATAACTATTCTTTAGACACACCGGTATTGGGTCATCACTTCCAATGTCAGCACATGGCTCTAACTCTAAACAATTGGCATTTACACCACTCGAAAGCTAGGTAACTTCGAGCCAGCAGATGTTAATCGGCATCACGCATTTGTGTCAGAGTTGGTCTCTATCTGAAGGAACCCTATAATAAATCAACTTTTCCCTGTCTTTTTTCCTCTTTTAGGCTAACATCTAAGAAACATTATCATCTCACATAGATAAATTCACTATGTGAACTTAGACGCTGTTTTAGCCAGTGCATATGGAAACGATCAATTCATTCGGAATTTTTATTTTTTTTATATATTTGTTTTACTGTGGCATGACCTCAAAATATTTTAAGCATCTTGATTTTAGAATATGCTTTGTTTTCCTTAAAAACTACAATTTAAATAGCCAATGGTCATCCTTTTTCACGCATGACGATTATACTCGTCACATGCATTTTGTCTATGATGAGTATACTCGTCAATCACAGTTCAGTGGGTAACAATAGTTTATTATAAAAGCACTTGTGATATCTCATAGCATATAATAATAACAATATTCCTAAAGGGAATAACTTTCACAACTTTTTTTCATTTTTAATGATAAAATATTTCGTAAATTTTGGCGCATAATGCTTACTTATAAATAAATAAAATTAAATCACAATTTAAGAGCGCGAGTTATACGCCGGGTATATAAATGAGAGGTCTACCAATAACAAAAAATGCTGATAGAAAAATATTAGACTTCTAAACATATATCGATTTAAATTTCTTTGAAAGAAATAACATTTCTTATGAACTTGAAAGGTTGCAGTTCTAGAAGTGCACTATTTTTTTATGAAAGTTTGGAATAAAATACCTCAAATAAATGACTTCAAAACAAAAGAGTGGGTCTTCGTGAAAAAGGGGCAGCGTAATATACCTATATGTTGCAGCTTGAAAGAGTAGGTACGCATTACATGGCGGTGCGCGTTAAACACCAAATTTTACGGTACTTTTAATGAGAATCAGAACTTCATGGCCAAAAAAAAAATTAGACCTTACAAAACTCATTAAAAATTAAATTCATTGTATATATTTCAAGTATGTTTTATAATAAATATATTTGCATTTTATAAAATTTGTATTTTTATGTTACGCGTTACGAAACTCCGATTTTTTACTTGGGCTAATAGAAATTATAATACTCCTTCCTTTTCCCCCATTTAGATCTAAATTGCACCAATTAACTTTAGTTTTCTTTTTGGTGCATCTTTAGGCAATTCAAAGAAGGCCGAATTTTTTTTTGCATCAAAATTTGATTCGTGGCATATATATTTTTTAATACTTTCTACAAAATTCAATGTGTATGATTTTTAAATAAAAATCCAATTTTTAATATATAAAGTAGAAACGACTGCATGAAAGAAGTAAAACAATTGCTAAATATTTCATTTTTGCATGATCATCATGTATTTTCCAGGATCAATACTTTCATGTACTTTAATTCTTTATTTATTTATGTATGTATTATCTGGAAATAAATCTTTTACCAAGATGAGAAGGATAAATACATAAAATAAAGCATCTGTCATAAAATCGAACAACAAGAAACTTCACGGATCAGTGGAAAGATATAAAACTCTTGAAGAAAAACTTCCTTTCTGTTTGGGTTGGCAGAGAAAAAAAGTTCCGGAACAAAACAGAAACTGAAAAAGATCGAGAGAAAGGTGAATTCGATAGTTTAAAAGAGCCTTCATTTATTTTAAACTTTCTTTTGGACAACGTTTAAAGGAAAGAAACATAATATCAAGAGGATTTTTTTTTTAATCTATCATGTTGAATTTCGATTTTTTTGAGATGCTGGTTGACAAATGTCACAATTTTCAGATCGAAGAATCTATTTCTAAGAGAATATATATTATCTTAACCCAGTTTTTCCCCTAATAAAAATATATACGAGTTCTGACGAAATAAAGAAAAATTAAAAGTGCATTGCGACATCAATCTGCACACACACACACAAGTAATGATATATTTTATATTTTAAATATTATTATTTATTAATTTTATTTGAAATGGGCTGCAATTTTGAAGCTAACTCCCTTTAGATACAGCAAGTCCCCAAAATTGAAAGGTAGCACCTATTAGTGGCGGCTTCCGCTGCCAAACTTTGATGCTGGAATTGAAAAATTATTTTATTGTAATCTAGTTTAAAACATAGAATACTCATTAATAACGAAATAGCTCTTTGACCTTTTACATATTTAATTATTAACGTAAAAACTACGAATACATTTACTAAATTTATAAATTCTATAAATTGGAGAGGAATCAAACAGGAATTTCAGTCTGTCTTTGATCAGCAAGACTTTTTTTTTAAAAAAAAAATTGTTCTATACAAAAAAAATTTAGGCAATTCCAACGATGAATAAATAATAATTTTTTCCATAATAATAATTGTTCATTTCAATATAAACGAAAATATTATTTTTTTCTTTAAATCAATTAATCTTTGTAAAAAAAGAATTGATGTTTAGAAACACACAAAATAAACAATACCAAAAGTATTTAAAAAAAGTCATTCTTCATGTTTATACATTGCACTTAACTAATTAAGTACAATTATTTTATATGAGAATAAGCTTAAAATGTCAACTTATTAACAATATGTGAAACAAATTATTAACTGTATTTATTTGTAATGACAAATCGATGGCATCCTGAAAAATTTCAGTAAATATTAAAAAAAGCTTTAGGTAGTATCATTAAAATATTATAAAATTTTTTTCAGATACCCCTTTACTGTCGATCAAATGTTACGCAATTCTCTCCTTAGCAGTACCACCTTTTTAACATAGGTGCAGGTATGAAGTACATTTTGGGAGGGAGAAGGAGAAACATAAAAAGTAAATTTATCTCTGAAATATGTCAATAATTTTCAGAAACTGTCAAGATTATTTTAATGCATTAAGAAACTTTCTGAATAGCTTTCTTGATATTCGAGCGAAGAAAATAATCGCATTTCAGAAAGTCGTATATATACGTCCCTGACACTCAACGTACCAGTTGAGGGAGACGGATGTATACGTTTGCGGCAGTTAAGGGGTTAGAGCCATTTTTTTCACAAATCTTGGGCAATTTATGTATCTCCCACGCTGATTGTGCACTCCAGCAAGTTCTATATTACATTGAATATTATTTTACGTTAATAGGTACTTTTCATTTATTTTGATGATTGATTAATGTGTGTAAAAAAACAACAATAGATTGGTTCTAAAAATATTTTTTCTGTGAGTGAGTGAATATTAACGTCACATTAATTAGCTACTCGAGGGCTTTTAGCGACTGACTTCATTATCTCAAACAATGGTCAAGTCACGAGAACGACACCTGAGATTACATCCTCTCTCCTAACAAACACACCACACCAACGGGTGGACATTTTAACTCTCGACAGATTCAACGTCCATCGCCCCCTACACGGCGGATATTCAGTAGTACAAGGCTTGAACTCATGATACATTGGTAACGAGTTCATTATCTTGACCGCTAGACTGCCCGACCACTTTTTTTACGATTAAAAATTAAAAACTTGTGGCTGATCTTTACGCGACCTCAGAACTAATCCTCTCTTGGGAAATCTTTTGGCTGTCAATTCGCGTTATTCATAACCAGCCCTTCGTAAGAAGAGAATCGTGACATGTAAATTAACTCGCTATAAATAGGCGAGGTTTCCTTGCTTTAGTAGAAGAAGCGGAGATATACTCTAGACAGGTGAAATTGTTATTGAAGGTATAATATTTGAATTAAAGAGCTTTGAGTATTAATAGAAGGAAATGTTAAAGTGACGATTCTTCACTAAGATTGAATTAAGATTAAATTAAAACGGATAAAAAGTTAGATTCTGAATTAAAAGATTGGTTCAGTTTGTGAGTCGCCTAATCGCTTACGTGCTACTGTCGTTGTTCCACTGCACAATTTTTATTAAGACATTTTCTTAAGATTATTAGTTGAAATGGTGTCTGATCTTAGAGAGAGAGAGAGTTGAAATAAATAGATTAGACAGAGAGAGATTTTTTTGTGTGTGAATCGCACACACATGTCGAGTGTTCCTTCCCTTCCCCCTACATATATAGGTGCTCGTGAGAGAGGCTCGGGTCTGTTACAAACTCTAAATACCAGTTGCTTATTTTTGGACCAAAAATATCGAAATAGAATTGCATTTTTTTTTTTTTTTTCTAATATTACCAAAAATTTCGCAATTTTGTTTATCTTCAATTTTTGTTACCTTTCACCCAAGAATCTTATATTAAATGGTAATTTATGCATTTCGATTATTATAGCGCGCTATATGCAGACCTATTATTAAGTACAGTTTATAAAATAATACAACATATTTATTCAAATAATGCACTTAACAATCAGATTTTGCTTTAGTTTCTTATACTTATAGGAATTCTTCTGTCCTAAATCTGACTCAGCAATTCACCTCTTGGGTGTGAGCTAAAACTCGGAAATATGTAACTGAGTCATTTATTCACCACAACTTTGAAGTACAAACGACGGGATGTTGCTCGATGAGAGAAGGACTTTATAATGATTACTGACCAATGATGTCGTTTCAGGATGACCGAAGATGCGTTTATGCTGGGAAGCGGGGGGAGGGAACTAAAACCTATAAATTCAAAATAATTATTGTTTGTTTGAAGAAAGATTAAAAACAATTTTTAAAACCTGGCAATATTTCAAATTTTTTTTAAATTTATTTTTTCTCCTTTAGTAAGGACACGTTTGATTTTGAATTTAATTCAAGATTTAAATCAAAGTGTTTGAGTATTTTTTGTGTGTACATAAATATATGTAATTGTCACGTGGTTTTATATGCATTTATTTTATTTGTAAACTTAAATAGAGTGGCTATAATATATTCAAATATCTGGCCTTTTACTTTTCTTTCTGCTTTGTCTCTACAGAATATCCCGGGATCATTTGGACAATATTTGAAAGGAGTTAGAAGGCGCCACACAAGGATCCAGATTTGCATAGAACCCCGTGGTTGGAAACGTCTTAGCTCCGCGCTGTGTGGCAGTGTTCTCCAAAACATTTAAGAATACCAGAGCATGCTCGAAGAAATAAATTGCCAAAATTAAGACTCTGTTTATGGGACATATATCTTTTTTTTTAAGTTTCCAATAGAGCTTAGATTTTATTTTTTTGGTCTTAATAACGATATTTTAATCATTCTGTTGAAATAAAAAAGTAGATTTTTAGCACAGAATATTTTCTCTGTTTAATTTAGGTTGGACATAATTTTCGAGATCTCGATGTACATAACTGTGTTTAGGTACCATTTTTTTTACAAAAGTGTCTCTTAAATATGTAAAACATACTTTCTGCACATATATAAAACAATGCACAAAAAATATACTATACTAATATCTTACAAAAAATAGGTTAAGTTTCCTGGAAAAAATTATAAAACTTTGTAAGTTTGATATTTACTATTTTCCCCCTTTTTCACACATAAAGTTATTTGTTAAGAAACTGCGTACTATACTTAAACTAAAAAAATTAGGTTCACTATATTCATAAGTAACCTGCATAGATGTATAAAAATTTTGGAAAAATATGGTGCTATAGCATTTTTGAAAGTGTACCTGAAAGCAAATAGTTATGCTTTAGAGAAAAGTGAAGAAACTAAAAGTAATAATGTTATCACACATTACACAATTATTTAATTTTTTTCCTGCCTATTTTTACTTAGCTCATAATGATACTTTAAACATTCTCCTAAGTTACAAAAATAATTTTAAATTCTATCTTCCTGCCTTTGTTACAGCTGAACATCAGCATAATTTTGTCACATATATATTTTCATTTAGGTACTATTTTTAAAACCGTTTCTTGAATATGCAAAATATTTTACTTAAATAAATGAAACTATGAACAAATATAGTCAAATAGTTTTTGAATAAAATAATTGTACAATTTCGCTGAAAAAGAATAAAAAATTTTCTTTCCATTGTTCTCATGTAAAACTAGTTTTTCAAAAAAAAAATACTTATTTAAAAGTGGAAAATAGTATTGTTCCTTTTCAGATAACACAAATTAATGGTTTATACATAAAACACCAGAAAGAACTATCTTTTAAAATGTGTCAAAGCAGGCTTGGTGGTTTGCTTAGTTTTCTCATTTTATTTCATAATTTAAGATTAATTTATCAACGAACATATAAGTGTTACACATTTTTAGATCCAGACTAATATGCAGCATTAAAATATGCAGTATTTAATACTAAAACTGAATTATTCTGTCTAGTATATGAAAAATGATGCCCTGATACTCTTAAGGAAACAGACCTGCCTTACTGCAGTTTTTTGAGCTGCCATCGGCCGCAGAGAAGTATAGAATGTTTTACGAACACCGAGCTGTCAGATATGCACCTGATTTAGGGATTGGCAGAATCAAATGCACGAGCAGCAGAAAGACAGTATCACGAAAAATAAACCACAAAAAGATGCATCGGGCAACCAGATGTTTGCTAATTTGTGTGAATATGGATCATAACGATGTAATTGGCACAGTGAGGTCGGGCCACGAGTGACTCGAATTGTTTCGAATGGTATCCAACACATTTTGTTTCATACAAGAAACAATATGTGTTGGATACCAATGAGTTGGAGTGCGTGTTATATCTGACAGCTCGGTGTTCGTAAAACATTCCATACACCTTTCCTAG
This sequence comes from Trichonephila clavipes, assembly GCA_019973935.1. Lineage (NCBI taxonomy): Eukaryota > Metazoa > Arthropoda > Arachnida > Araneae > Nephilidae > Trichonephila > Trichonephila clavipes. Next base: position 209,502 of record BMAU01018158.1, on the reverse strand, counting down.
CGTGAATGTGTAAATATTAACGCCGCACTGTGTTCAGCTACATGCGGGCTTTTGGTGACGGACCTCTTAATATTGAACCGTGATCAAATGACGAGGGCGACACCTGAGTTGGCACCCTTCTATCGTATCTACCATACCAACAGGAGAATGATTGTGCTCTAGTCAGATTTAACGTGCATAGCGTCCTTCAACGGTGGATCTTTAGTGGTACTGGGCTCAAAATCGTGGTGAGCCAGCCACGATCCGATACTTTGACCCCTAAGCTGCCACAGTCTCCTCCTTTGTTGGCGATGACAACTCAAATGATTGCAGTTATGCAGGTATATATGTTTCTTAAATTCTCTTATGAACAACGCCACCTAATGCAAAAAAAATATGTTTCCGACCTTGGGTTGCTATTCTAATCTGAATCCTCCCCTTATAGTTTGTTCCAATAATCCTGAAACACCCTGTATATTAAAATATCTGGTAAAAGAGTATTTTTTTCTGATGTCATTACGTATACATTCTCCAGCTTTGGATACATAGATTATTCTAATCTCAAATTTTATGTACATATGTAGAAATTCAATGATTAGTTTATTGGATGTTTGGAACGCTGCTTTAATCGACGATATTATTCAAATTATTCAAATGTTTTATCTGTAAGTTTGTTTCACTGTGATATTTTTGGGTAGTAGATTTAAACAATACTCGAAAAAATGATATAAAATGATGACATTTGTGTCCGACTTCTTTTGCCTCTGCAGGTTCTCCTCTTAAATTCCATAGATTAATATTTTATTTCGATTTCACACGCAGGTTAAAGTTAAATTCCAACAGCAAACTTTAAGAGAAATAGGGAATATATTTTTCATTTCTACCGTTTTCAATTAAATAAATAATATAATATATATATATATATATATATATATATATATATATATATATATATAATTTATTTCTGAAAAATTTATTTTCTATCGAAAAATAAAAGCTTACATTTCTATGATATTGTAATTTGAAAAAAAAAGCATATGTATTAATGGTCAAAACGAATTATAATATTAACTAGTTTTTACGAACACAAAACTAATTTTAAATTTTACATAAGAATATTTTATTGAATTTTTGAAATATGGATGAAATTCTTACTATAAAATTATTTATTCGATACGGATGATTCTTGCTGTTGATTATATGTGTGCGCGCACATAAATACCCTATTTTGAAAGCAAATCAATATAACTTTATTTAGAAAGCGAATGAAAGAGATTTTATACAATAATATCTCGTTTCTCAAATCGAAAGATAAGCCTGAATTAAATTCTCCCCTCAGCGAAGGATTTCAATCAAATATCCTAATTTTCTTTTCGGAGTCTCCATTTGAGATAAAAACCGCAGAAATCAAATCAAATAAATAAGGGAATTGGAAATAAAGAACACATTTCTTTTATTTTTCTTGTCATTGCCAGATTTCCCTCTTTCCATTACATAACTTTATAACGAGAAACTCAATCGAATTCGATGATGAAAAATATTGAAAAAAAAAAGATTTTTTTGTTGGAAATAAAGGAAAATGCATGGTTTACCTGCGTTGATGTCGAATAAATTGACTGAATGTCCAACTCAAATTTGAAAGAAAAAATATTCTTAAAAAATTCGTCATTTTTTACTACATATTTTATAGTTAGATTTATATGATCTCTTAATCTCTATGTATTTTTTGTCGTATGAAAAAAGAAAAAGCATTTTAAAATAACAGATTTTTTTTTAAAAGTGTTTTTTTAAATTTGCTTACAACATTTTTTTGGAATAATAATTTAATAATAAACGTCATCATATACCTTTTAACTTATTTTATATTCCCAATTTAGATGCAATAAAAACATGGGAGTCGCAAATATTAATGCATGAAACTTATTTGAATACTTCATCTTATAACTTGCAAATGAAAAAAATTATTCTTTTTAGATAAAATATAAACTATTGAAAGAACAAAATATTGAAGATATATGTAAATCTATGTTTGTGGTAGAGTAAATTATTTGAATATATGCTGTGTTTCAGTCTTTTCTTAGATGTTGTTAAATCTAATCTAAAATAGAGTAAACTTATTCGCATTCGGTAATTAAAATGTATAATGTATTAGATAGCACCTACTTTTGAACTAATTTTAAAGGAATTTAATAAATAATTTATATTCCTCTATCATTTTTGAACGTTAAGCATGCCTTATCTATATTCCATATTTTCTGCTTACAAGTGAATAACTGCACCGTAAATATCAGTATATCCGAAAGTTAGTCTATTCATTACAAACTTTTAACCATGAACCAGTTGATGAGTTTCGTGTACAATGCTCTAACAAATACAACGCTACTATATATTTTACTTTAATAAGATTCCACTTCCGAAATAAACACGGTAGAAGAGGACTCATAATTCAGTAAATAATTGCTTAAAATTAGGTTGCTGGAAGTTTGAAAATGATGAATGGTCATGCTAAGTTATCCCACTTATTCCGTTACTTACACTATTACAACAAATGGTCTGAATTATTAATTATTGGCAAATCCTTATAGGTAAAACATTCAGATCTTCCTTTTATTACGTATATTAGTTACTTTATTATCATATGTGTATTTGAGTATTTTTACTTATAACTTTATAATCAAGGAAACATTGCTCATGTTATCAGATATTTTTTTTCGTGAATATTATATGTATGCGTGTGTGTTGTGTGAGAGTTCTTAGATTTATATAAATAAAAGTATGTTATTGAAATGACAAAATCACGTGAGAGTAATATGCAGATTATAATGACATCAGAAGAAATTGAAATAAATTATAGTTTAAAAACAAACAAACTAAAAACACGTTTCTATAGTGTGTGAATTAAACTAAAAATAAAAAAAATAATTCTTAATATAAGAATAAATGATTAACGAGAAAATGAATGTCATTGGGATAAAAGCTAGAGGCGCTCTATATTAATTGTTGTAGTTTCTTACTAGTTTTCTTTTACGAAATGCTGAGTTAGTGTAAAAAAATTTAGTACAAAGCACACGCCACAATTTTACGACAATGACATTAATTTACTCGTTAATCATTTTATTTTTAAAAAAGAATTATTTTTTTACTCTTTAGTTTAATTCACTGTATATATAAAAACGTGTTTTTTAGTATTTTTTTTAAACTATAAATTATTTTTCACATTTTTTAGTTCAATCTACAATAAAAGAATGTTTTCTTGGTTCTTAAATTATCATTTATTCTTTGTTTAATGTGTATCTTCGAGTTAGATATTTGAAGCCGGAATTATGTGGCTGCTGGAATTAGTCTTGCTCTTCAATGGATATTAATTAATGAATCTGAAGGGTGTTTATTCTCTCCGTTTACGGGACCTCCGATGAGTCCCATACTGTTATATTCCAAAGATTCCGTCTCTATAGATATAGGTATAACTAAGAAAAGTGTGTTAAGAAGAAATATTGAATACCAATCACAATATAAACTTTTAAACGTATTGCTATAATGTTAATACGTATCATCACTTCTAAACGTATATTGTTTTACAAAAATAAAAAAAATATATATTTAGCAGTTAGAACACAAACTATTATTATCCACATTCACGAGTCTTTATTATTATTATTATTGTTTCCAGTTTCAGAAAAATTATGCCCCCACCCTACCTTTTTTCACATAAAGAACCATTTTTTCGTTTTATTTGCATTAACCACAAGCCTATTTGAGATTTTAGGGTTGCACCTTACTCTTTTAGTCGCAAAATTTTAATTAGTCGCTAAATTTTAAAATGGTGTATGGAATTAGCCTCCAAATCTGAAAATGATTTAAGCAATTGTTCGCTAAATCTAGAAACGATATTATGAATTAGTCGCCAAATCTCAAAATCCTTAAAATCCTTATTTTTAAGGATCCTGATCAGGACAATGAAGCAAAATTATGAACTTATTGTATTGCCATCGGCCCTTGACAAAAGCGTAAAATTTCGAATTCATCTGACCTTTTAAATAAGTAAAAATCGAGTTCAAGGATTCTGTTACATACAATTGAAACTTATAAAAGCTTTTTAAAAAAGGAAATGATTTCTCAAAGGGCTATTGGGGACAGATCTCATAAATTTGAGCCTCGGTCAAGTGACAAGGACGTCACTGGAGTTGTCAGCCCCTCTCTTAATTACCCCACCCCATGAATGGGGTGATATTGAACCTTGATAGATTTAACTGGAATTGGTTCCCCTTCCACGGTGGGTCTTTTATAGAACCCGCTATATTCCAACCGCGAGTTCATGATCTTAACTGCAAGGTGATCACGGCCACCTTATGCCTGATTGATTGATTGATTGAATATTAACGTCGCACTGTTCAGCTACACGAGGGCTTTTGGCGACGGACCACGTAATTTTGAACCATGTTCAAGTGACGTGGACGACACCTGAGCTGGCACCCCCTCTCCTAACTACCACACCATACCAACGGGAGGACGTTTCAGCTCTCGACAGATTTAACGTGCATCGCTGCCCTACACGGCGGGTCTTTAGTAGTACTGGGCTCGAACCCGTGACAAAGCAAGCCACGGTCCGATACCTATACCCCTCGGCTACCGCGGCCACACCTTATGCCTGAAGAATTCCTTTTGCTAAAACATACACTTTGACTAATGTTTAGTTGGATTCATATAGTTTTGCATGAATGAAACAAAACGAGGAATGAAAAGTATATACTACGTAATCCATACCAACCAATCCGGTATAGTCGTTAGAGATACTTACTGCGGTGCCGTTGAGCCTGGGTTAGAATCCCGGAGAAGAAATGTATGTTTGTAAATGGATAGCGCCTTCGTGGCGTGGGGGTACTCTACAACGCCGTCGAGTCGCAAGTCCTTTTGTGAGGTTGGTGAAGGGGAAAGAGAGATGGGAGACCTCTGAACACACCCAGGATGTTCCCCCTCAAAATTGGGGTGGAATCGAGCAAAATGGTATTGTCACCTGCATGGTGCTCTAAGCTAAGGCTAATGACAGGAGTATAAAACTTGTCCATTGCCATGATGAATTTCGCGGGCCTTGATCTGATGCCACTGTCGATCAGGTGGCATAAGTAACAACAGCAACGTAATCCATATAACAAATTTAGAAATCTAATACAAAATGGGTTCACTAATACAAATTTTAGTTTGTATTAGAGAGGCAAAAGAGAAACAGCTATTATTTTTTAATAAACTAAAAACTTTCATTCCTCTTTTTATGAAATTACTGCTTTCCTAAGCATTACAAGGCGTTTGAACATCAGTACTAAAATGCATTACAGGTAAATTAATTTTTTCTTTCTTTCAATTTTAATTGTATGAGGGTATTTTGCATTTAAGGAAAAACCGAACATGCTCAATTCTATCAGGTTGATTAAACTCCAGGGAATTTTGAAAATTTCTTGTGACATTCTTTCCAATTTTAGAAGATAACCCAAGCATATTATTTGCAAAGAAATCGATTGATTTCATTCTTTAAGACAATTTGTACAGTTTTTAAACGCTTAAAACGCTTTTAACGTACTCAATGAGAACTCCAGGGTAGCCCATTAACGATTCTTTTCTTTTTATATACCATCGTAAAACTGTTTAGAAGTGTGATTACCAATTTTCTTCCTGAAGGATATTACTAAAAGTTCCAGATAGATTATTATTTCTGAAAAACTTTCACTAAGCTCTTAAGGTCAGGAATTATTATAAGAAAAGTAAAGTTCAAATTCATTTCCATTAAAGTTTAGGCAGATGAGTATGCAGGCAAACATCCAGGTAATCTTTTTGGAAAGGAGACTCATAATGAGCTTCGTCTCCATTAAAAAAACAACTTTCTAATGGTTATGTTAACATTAAAGCGGCCGCACAGATATTTTGCGTATTAAACTAAGAATAATGAATTTCACGGCTGCTTTATGGTAAGATATTAAAAGTAAAATCAACTTTTTAAGAGGCATATTATGAGTGAGTGCGGGAGATTGCTCAATTTTTTTTTTAGTTCTTCAACGTTTCGTCAAAGATCATATGTTTCAAATATGCTTCGAATTAGCAAAACTAATATTTTACTAACTTTTATTTCGTGTCTCATTTGCTTATTTTAATAATTAATTTAGAGTTTTAAAATATCCACTATTGAAATAAAAAGCGACATCCACAACATGAAAATATGTTATTCTGAATTCCAGGGGAGTAGATACCTACGATTTCAAATCTACTACACATCAATGTCCATATATTATTGCATGGTCTCCAAAACATGGTACGTGTACATCAGGGAGTACGTAGAGTAAGTACGTGTAGGTACGCGAAAGAAGTGAACACATGAAAGACATGTATAATAAGCTGAATTATTTTTATATTTATATGTACTAAGACGATTTCGGAAATGGCTGAGTAGCAAGAGGCTTAAGAAATAAAATTCTTGATTTTCATTATGTCTACAGCTATTAATTACAATACTTACATTTAGACACAAAGTATTCACAAAATTGAGCATTTCAGTTCTTCGGAATCTTTACTTGGGGATGGATGAGGCAAAACACCCCGTCTCTTTCCGAGTTTTTCAAGTAGAATGTCCTCTCCACTCTCTTTGAAGTGGGTCGGTCCCTTCTTAGGCCTCGAATTTCCTTCAATGTTCGGTCCGAAGATGGAGTGTTGTTTTTCTATCGGCCATCGGTTGTCGGTTTGCTGTCCGTGTCAAGGTTCTTGCAATACTTTATTGGTGATCGTGTGGAAATGAAAGGGGAGAACGTTATCTTCTCAGGAAAGCCGAGCTTGTAGCTGCGAGGTCAGAGAAAACGTTACACTACTTACTGATAATGGCACTAATTCACATTAAATTTTCAAAATTTGAATTTGTGTTTGGATCACTGAACCTGAGAATAACTGGTTTATTGTTCTTTGATTCGAGCATGAGCTAAGCATTTTCGAATGCTTCTTTAGGTAAGACATTGGGAGGGGGGTTAAGAACTTCTATCCATTTTACATTTCATGGGATTTCTTTTATAACACGCATAAAAAGGGGGAATGGATGAAAAGAGACTATAAAATTGGTTAAACGCCACTATTTTATAAAGTAGTCCTTAGTTTGTGTAATGCTTATAATACTGTAGTATCTGTGTCTTTATGATTCACAAAATTTATTTTATCTATTTGAATCCTTAATATTAAAAACATATTTTTGTTTCTCAAGTAAAGTGAATACATTAAAAATTATATTCCTTACAAAAATCCTGCTAATGTAACAGGAAGGAGATTTTCTGTCCTAAACTGCACTTTTTTTTTCATTTTTGCGTCCCATTGAAATTTATGACATGTGTACAAAATTATCGAAATTCTAATCATTCTTTAATATACCAACAAATAATATATTAATTAAACAAAAAGAAAAGCACATTAAAAGAGCTTTTTTAGCAGCAAATTCTAATAGAATTTCTAAATGTTAAAGAAAAGTAATTCACTTATACTTATGAGATGTGAATTTCTAAAAGAAAGAAAAAAAATCTGTAATCATTTGAAAAAAAGTGATTTTTTTTATAACCTTAAATGGGAAGCAATATTATGATTACGAAAGGCAAAATAGTTCTCTCATTCTTCTACGTTCTAATCGAACTAATACGAACTTTCGTTCTTTTTATGGAGAAACGAATTGTGCTGAATGGGAATGAAAAAGATCCTCACCCGCACATTTTGCGAATCGTAAAGTTTTTTATGACCCCTTCAATACTGCCCAAATGGTACTACGTTATCAGATAAGACCGAGGATGCAATTTCGCTTCTTAAAATACTTTTCTCCACTCTTAAGGACATACATCTTTTCAGAACACGTGATGAAGGGTTCTTTGTGCGACTGTGGACAACGCTGTCAATTTGCTCTGCAATAATATATTTTACAAACTGCTGAGAACATGACAAGAAGCAGCAGACTATTTTGTATGGGGCAAAATAAGCCAATTCTAGCTTCAAACTAACCTAGGACCTATCCTAAAAAGATAAAACTGCAAATATGCACACAAACCTTTTCCAATAAAATTTAAAATATCCCTATTCGAACTGTATTCCATTCCTTAGACCAAACGTAGTGATTATTAAACTTATATACTTAACAGGACACGATGATCTGTGCAAATTTTAACGTGTCAAGTTTTACATGCTTGGGATGTTTAACTTTTGGTGTAAAACGTAGACACACACACGAACTTATTCTCTTATTCATATAGACTTATAAAAATATTATCTATTCTTTTAAATGTATGTGTAGTATCCACCAGTAATTGGTAAAACAAAATTACATATCAGAAATTATATAGGTCAAAATGACACGATATATATATTTAAATATATATAAATCAATTAAAAAAAATTTAATTATATGAATTTTGTAATACAAAATCTCATTTCAAAATACCAATAGCGAATGTAGAAAGTAAAATACCAACGTTTTCAAACAAAATTCAAATTTTTTATAAAATTAAAATTTAGAAAATGTCTAAGTACAACCTCGGATTTACGATCAATAAATGGGGAAAAACTTGTTTGATGGCACCAACTTTCCCCTTGTTCCAACTTGGTAAGTTATAATTGGGAAATATCCAACTCTAAAAAAATTAAAATTTAAAAATTTAATACTTAAAAATTAAACTATTCGCCATCGCATTCTGAAAGATATAACATCAAAATGTTTAAACTCTAAAATAATTAAGTGCACAATTTAATTTAATCATCGAACACCAAAGATGATGCACCCATCTTTAAAATAGTCGTATAAGAAGAAAAAATATTTAAAATCCCAGATTTCAAATCAAAAACCCAGTATATTCACAAATGAATAGCGTAAATCATCAAAACCTCATGCAAGAACATCCTATCTATATTTCAATTCTGAATTTTTGAACGATTTTTCATATTTCTTATAACAATCAATACTCCTACAGGGGTACAAACAATTGAGGATACACCTTACTTTTACTTGATAAATCCAAATTTCAATCTAAATAACACATTAACTAGAAGTGCAAACGTGTTTTTATTTTCACACGTAACAAAAAGGTTAATTTACAGTAAAAATAACGAATATCAACAAAAAAATATCTAAAATTAAAAATTTCACAAGTATTTGAAATAAACATAGGCAGATCTTTACCTCAATAAATTGAGGATACACCAATGAAATGTTTGTTTAACTACCCCTAGACTTTTTTCTGCTTGCTACTATAATAGCCTGTGTTTGGCCAATTTTATCTTTAAACTTTTTCGACTGCTACTTTTGTCTTTTGAAATTGGTTATGTGAATTTAAAGTCACAATTTTAAATGGAAAATGGGTCCTCGGAGAGAGACCAGTATTGATGTAAGAAAATTTATATTAAGGTTATTTAAGAGAGAAAAATGTTATCATGAAATAGCTAAAAATGTCAGTAGAAGCCACTCGTGTGTCCAGAAAATCATTGGAAGATTTAAAAGCGATGGATTAATTGAAAATAAAAGTGGAAAAGGAAGGAAAAGTATTCCGAAAGATATAGCCAAAAGGAAAGTTTTGAAAGATATCAAGATTGATCCTAAACTAAGTGCAGTCAAACTAGCTGCAGAAACTTCTCGAATAATGGGCAGAATTGTAAGTGCTGAAACTGTGAGAAATGTGATTAGACATGGTGGATATAGCAGTCGAGAAAACTTTCATAAGCTTACAAAATCAGAAAGAGCGTTTGGAGTTTGCAAAAACTCATAAAATGAAGATAGATAACTTTGGGAAGAAAGTTATATTTAGTGACGAAAGTAAATTCAACATTTTTGGAAGTGATGACCGTCGCACCGTTTGGAGAAAGCCGAACACCGCTTTGGATCCAAAAAATTTACATCCTACAGTTAAACATGGTGGTGTCTCCGTCATGGTTTTGGGTCATATGGCTTCAAATGGAGTAGGAAATTTAGTTTTTATAGATGGCATAATGAATCATAAGCTTTATATAGATATACTCAACAACAATCTTAAAGAAAGTGCAAAAAAATTGGGTTTAGATGGAAATTTTATTTTCCAGCAAGACTACTACCCCAAACATACGGCACGTAATGTCAAAATATGGCGTCTTTTTCATTGTAAACAGCAATTGCACACACACCCACAGTCCCCTGACATCAATTTCATAGAAAATTTGTAGGCCACATTCGAAATAGCGGTCCAAAAACACCAAATTAGGAACAAATCCCATTTAAAGCAAGTGTTACAAGAAGAATGGGATAAAATATTTCCAGATACCTCCAAAAAATTGGTCGAATCGGTACCAAGACGTTTGGAGGACATTATAAAAGCCAAAGGAAATGCAACCAAATATTGACACTGTCTTTGTATGTGATATGTCACAAAAATTTCATTGGTGTATCCTCAACTTTTTGAGGTAAAGATCTGCCTATTTTTATTTCAAATACTTGTGAAATTTTTAATTTTAGATATGTTTTTGTTGATTTTCGTTATTTTTACTGTAAATTAACCCTTTTGTTACGTGTGAAAATTAAATCACGTTTGCACCTCTATTTAATGTGTTATTTAGATTGAAATTTGGATTTATCAAGTAAAAGTAAGGTGTATCCTCAATTGTTTGTGCCACTGTATATTGCTCATAGCTCCCACTAATGACATATCAATCCAAATGATCATTATTCTCATATTAGAGTTTAACTATTTGGTATTAGATGCAAACCAGATTGCATGCAAAAAAGTTGTTTGATTGGTCATAAAAGTTTGATTGGTCATAAATAATTTTAAAGTGTAGTCGTGTAAATAGTGGTCCATGTGTGTATTAAAATGTATCCTGTGTGTGGAATGCACGTATTCTCCACAGCTGGACCACTAGCAATCTGACTTTGTGGACCTAATATTGTGTGGTGGATTTGTGCATTTTCTGAAGTACATCGTAACCCTTCACAAATTTGCCAATTTTATGAGTTTAAAAATATTTTTAAGAAAGATTTTGATCTATGTATTTTCTCTAGAAGTTGATGGGATAATCATTTTGTATGCAACCAAATACAAATTTCTGGATGTTCTTGAATTTATCAATATTGTGTGTAGTTAAATTATTATTTCTCATTAAAAAATTTAAAATTACATTTCTAAATATTGATATATGTAAATAACTATTGAGACAGAAGTTCTGTATCTTTTTATAACACTGAAGTTAAATGCTTCCCTTTTATCATAGATACTGCTATATAATTTGTTGTCAATAATATTTAGATCTAAATCTAAAAATTCAACTTTGTTCGAGTTAAAATTTGTCTGCATTAATTTTAGGTATTCCGGATAAAAATTAATGCTAAGCTTAAATTCCCTGTCACGATCTATAACAAGTAAATCATCTATGTATCTTAATAAGAGGCTTGATTGATTTATTGATTGAATATTAACGTCGCACACTGTTCAGCTTCACGAGGGATTTCCTTAATAAGAGGCAAGATGGTTCATTTCTTCGTTTTGATTCATAGTGGTGTAAATACAGGTTAGCGGGACTATTGGCAAGATTAGCGAGACAATGGGTTGCAATTACTATCTTCAAGAAAAACAGGAAATACTGTAATAAAAAGGAAATTAAAGTTAACTAATTAAAAGTAATTTATTAATTTATTTATACATTGCGTTTTCCAGAGTAGTTTCAATTTAATAAGATGTTTATTGTCATAAAAGTAAGATTTTAAATCCAAAATTTTCCTTCATTACAATTTAAACATCCATTAACGATTTTTTCATCACATCTATTTGTGTGATATAAAATACATAGTAAGTACTTGCGATATTCCAATAGAAAAAACATTCTAAAACTACTAGTTTGAGATTTACATACTGCATAGGTTTCATTAAATATATTTATTGTTTTATTAATTTATAATTAATAAAAATTATATCTATATTGTTTCTAAGTAAAAGAATCCATATTATAAAACTTTTAAATATTTTTTCATATAAACCTTATCTAATCTTATCTAAATTAACTTTTGCAATCAAAACGTATTTTGATATTAAATTTTTATGTATTGAAAAAAAAATTCTTTTTTCCATTTTTTTTAATTCTAAAAGTGAATTTTTTTCTCATACGTCTTTCTAATGTTTACATTCACTTCAATTTTTAGCAAACATAAATTTAACTCAATATATAAATTTGAAAGTAATTATTTTTTATAACTTTTCTTTCTTTTCCTTACAGATAAAATAATTGGTCTTTACTACTTAACTCTCGCTGGTGTATACATCCATTCCACTCAAATGATGCGCTGATTGCCTCAGACGTATATATACGTCCTTCCAAATTATGGCTATTTTCTTTGCGCTGATATCAATATAACTATTGCGGAGGCTGTGGAATGCAATAAAAGGAACTTGACAGTGTTTGCGAAATATTTACGCATTTCAGAGAAGAATTTGCTTATATGTGCCTTTTCTGTTTTCCCCACACACCGCATACTCAACCACCTTATGTAGAAACAGTGCCACTGGGGTGCGAATTGCATAACTTTTAATCGGACGTAAAGGGGTTAGTTAGTTTTGGATTTTATCAAACTCTATCTGTAAACGCGTATTTTTTATTTGACATTCTACAGCAGAAAGGTGATGACACTTTAGCTAATTCAAACTGCTGGAGTAGGGAGATATATACGTATTGCTTATCAGACGTTAGTATAAAATCAACACGAAGTAAAAAAATGAATTTTTGAAAACCGCTGAAGCTATTGAAAATAATTTTTTAAGCAATTGTTTTATTTATAAGCCCCAGTAACACCCTTTCGTAGAAGATTTCCACAAAACCCTCTTAGCGAATCTTTACTCAACAAAAGAAGCATGTTTACCAAAATAAAAGTCTATAGGTCTAATTGTCCAAAAATAAGAAATGTATGTATAACGAATCTTTAACCTGTTCCAAACTAATTTTGAGAGTAAAAATCCTCAAATCCCTTCCTAGGGGATCTCTGCTCAATAAAAGAAACATATCAAGTTTTAGGTCCTTAGGTCTAATATTTCAAACACGGGAATTCGTACCAATAATGAAGCCTTAACCCTCCTCCTCCCCCTCTCTTGAGAAATGTTGCCAATAAAACTCGTTCTTAGCGGATCTCTACTCAACAGAGAGAAGAAACATGATTAGTGAATCTCAAATCTGTGGGCTTAATAACTCATGAAAAGGCAAACGATATTTTATTACATATATTACCCTCTAACTCCCCTTGGGAGTCGATTTTCGCAAACTCTTTTTTAACGGATCTCTACTCAATAAAAGAAACATTTTTATCATATTTCAAGACTGTAGATCTGATATTTCCGATGATCTCGGGATGCGTGAGTATAACTATTTATGACCAAATAATTTCAAAATGAGTGTTTAAATTATAAATGAGACAATCATTAAAAATTCCCGGGCTAGAAACCAAAGTAAAAATGTAACTTTCACGTAGTAAATAAATTTTGAAAATTAAAACATGATTAGTAGAGACATCTGAAATTTAAGGAACTTATATTCGAATCATTTGAATAACCCAATTTTATTCTAAATTTCATTAATTACATATTCTGCGATATAATCAAAGCAAGGATTTTCAAACGCACACAAATAAAATAAATTTTCTACGTATGTGCGAATTCTATGTGAAACAATTATGTTTACAAGAATGAAATTGAGAAAATTATTCCTTTCCAACGTGTTCGTGGACGAAAAGCTTCTTAGAATGCCTCGATTCTTAGGATTTACATAAATTTGTACGCTTTCCAAATTCGAATGCTGTTCGATTCTTGCATGCGAGTTACTCACTGCCTGAAAGATATTTGAAACGAATAGGATACTGTATATATTTTTTTTGAAATTGCTTTCGTTTGTTTATTTTCTTAAGAATTGAATAAGTAGATAGTTTGTTTTTTCAGCTGTGTTAATTTTATTAAAATCTTTTTGTATCAAATGCTTTTAATAAAGAATAGTTTTGCTTTCCAAAAATATAGCACTTGAAAAACTGGTAAATTTAAGAGAAATGTATTTCTCTGAAAAAAATATTTTAAATAAAATTCATTAAAGGACAAAATGAAGAAAATTCTAACGGGTTCAATTCACAACCTTCCACTAACTCTAAAAGGGAAAGACATTTGATAAATTATTTGATTGAAAAGTACCTTTTTCTCTAAAGAAATCACGATTTATGAAAAAAACGTAACATTACTATTTAAAATAAAGAGTCTACAGTTAATGAGAGAGAAGAGAGGAAGTGAAGTTAGTTATTAAACCTTTTGCAGTTAAAATATCGACCGGTTTATATTTGATCGTTGATGTTCCTCAATGATATCCGTGGTGTTTGTAATTACTGATTGAGTAAGCTGAGTAATTGTAATTACTGATAAGTAAAAATCCTTTACTTTAAATATTTAAATTAGTCCGGGAGAGGTCGCTCGGTGTGCAGGGTCACCCCGGCTCACGAAATCTTTGATTCTGGGGAAACTATTTGTTACCAATAACCTCTTATCAGTACCCTCCTATATAACAGTCTTCATGGGAACTAAAATGTACTTGTCGCACATATCCCTCTTTTTTAGAAATGTAAACGCTTCTTACAATATTAAAATACTTGGGGTGACTGAGCTTCCCACACGACCATTTTTGTTTCAAAATATTTTCTATTTTTTCTTCATTTTTTTCCAATGAAAGTCTTAATGGTTTTGATTGCTGTGCTGTACGACGCATTGAACAGGGTTACATTGAATATAATTGAATAGGGTTTTAAAAAAAATCTGCGCTCTCTATTGGATGAAATTGAAACTTCACAAAAATAACATTTATCAAGACTAATCATGATTGAAAAGTAAATTTGAAAAAAGCAATAAGCATGAAACGTTTGAGTTGAAAGGAAGATTTTTACATGCTACCTAAAGAACTCAAACCATAAGATATAAAGCCACAAGACACCTTGCTCCATGTCAAATTGGCACAAGCAAGAAAAAATTCAACATAGTATTTCACGATCATCTAAGGACAATAAAACTGCAATAACTTCAATAAAGTGTGACAGTTTAGACTGCAAATGTCATTCCTGTAATGTTAGCTTAAAGTGTCCGTGACTTGTATCTTTGATTATAGTCACGCAGATTTGAAACTTAGTTTAGTTTCATTGGATTTTTTTCTCAAATTATCAGAGAAAAACTGAAAGTATTTTAAAATAAGGAGAGTATACTTCATCTTAATTAAATTATTCACGGTGTGTAATTAAGATTTTTATCATACATAATAAAAATAAATTAAAAAAAGAATTGAGGTGACCCTGTCACACCCCGCGCGACCACTAATGCTAATACAGAGTGTTGTCTTTCCCCCTGGCAAAATCTGACTTACTTCCACGCAGTTTAGTGAGAATAAGTTGAAATTATTAAATGGATATTATTATACGTTTTAAAAATGTCTCTCTTTTCGGTAAATTCCCACGCAAATAGTAGTCCTAGGTCGGTACAAAAGGAAACAAAAAATTTTAATTTTAAACTCAATGAAAATGATTTTTTTAAATTGCTTTATTCGTTATAAAATACTTTTCTAATTTTTCATTATATGCTAATTCTAACGCTTAATTTTGAGATTTTAGATTAATAGCATTCTATTTTATAACTATATTGTAGTTTTAGATCATATTGCTACTTCGGGAAAAAAAATTCTAGGATCATTCTTTGCAGGCAATTAAAAACCAGAAAAGTCATTAAGGAATATAAAAATTGTGAAGATTAAACATACTTTATTCATGCGTTCTATTAAAAATAACATAATGCATAAAAATAATAATGTTTGTAATTGAAATGAAATGAAAAGATTAACTTTAAATGAGTATCCAATAATAGCTTCACTCAAATAACGCTTCGTTAGAAAATGGCAATGCCGACAACCTACTTTACTTTGAACCAATACCAGCTGATTTTATTATGTTCATTTGAAACTACTGTAAGTTTAGAGAAACATTTTTCGTCCAGATGTTAACAAGAGACACACTCGAATTCAGGGACGTCCTAACACACCTCGAAGCTCTGGAGTCCTATAAAAAAGTAAGCTCCACCTGTGATCTTTAAGTTGGACACAGTATTTAGGGGAGATCGGGGTAAGATGACTACGTTAACAGTTTTTGTTGTTTATTAATTTATTTTTAAAGATAAAAAATTTATTTTTACATTAAATGTTAGAGTAGTCCTTTGTAGTAATAAATACATTACTATTTTGTTTTGCGAATAATAAAAAAAAGAATAATTTTTTTTATCAGAAGCTTAACAAACTGTCATCTTGCTCCAGTACTGGGACAAGATGACAATACTGAGAAAGGTTGAACAGATTTTATCTATGTTACATGGTTTAACAAATGATAACTGTGTTTTTACATCTTACAAAGTATCAAGCTAAGCATAATGCATTGTAACATAATGTTAAAGTGTTTAGTTGTGCAGCTAACAATAGTCACAAATAAAAATGTCATTTTCATTATTGGAACTTTCCTCATGCCATCACTCTTGGCATTTACAGCACTGGATCCATTCTTTTGCTGGAGGATCACAATATTCCTCTTCACAAGCAGGACATCTTATAACACCATCAGTTGAAGTTGATGCCTGGATTTTATAGACTTAGGCCTACAGGAACCTCGTTTGCGTTTTCTTCCTCCTTTATTAGCTTCACTGGCTTCTCTTCTTTGTTCTTTCTAAGTTTCCTTTTCTGCCTTCTGATTTTCCCTTTTTTCTAACATTTCTTTTATGGTGTACTTGTAAGAATGCTTGAGCTCACTTTTTTTTTTCCTTTTTCGTTTTTTTCCTCACATTTTGTTGCTTTATGCAATGGTTTAAAATAAAAAACCCCTTAAAACAGGCTTCTTTAGTGCATGGTAATCAGCATTTGCAATAAGTTCTGGTTCTTCTGGAGGATTTATATGTTCCATTTCTTCTACCAGGGTCTGAGGATTAGCACTATTATTCTCAGTTTCGTCGCCAACAATATCATGGTCAGTAGGTTTTGAAGCAACAGTCATGTTCGCTAAGCAGAAGAGGATTATGTGTCTCAATCCCTTTTTCAAAACTGATCACATTTTTTAATACCTTTAACGGCATTTCCAGCTCGAGCTGCTGTTATGTAAGCGGTACTCAAACGCTCACCAATACATTTGTCTATGATAGTTCGTCCTGGATGAGGGACCATAAAGTTGTTAGGGGATGGCAAAAATGTCTTCCTTTGGTTGCCCCCTTTCGAACAGCACATTCCCAGATCCGATGCACTCCTTAGCCCCAGAAGAGATAGAAGTGCAAGGTCGAGCGGACAAAAGCACAAACAAACAAGTTTTACAGGGTTTAATAGAATAGACAACATAATTAGAGTTTAATAAATCCAGAAACACGGGCAAGATGACGAGTTCGTCATCTTGCCCCCGTTATCTAGCCCTGGACTGCGTCTTTAAAAATATTCGTTTCCATTTCAATAAAGGAAGTCGATTAATTGGCATTAATTCGTGGTAATATGTAGTATTTAAACTAAGTTACTGATAAATATTAGAAATAAATGATATATCTTGCCTGTGTATCTGTGTGTAGCAGAGCTTATTTACACGTGGATAAAAGTTATATCGGGGCAACGGTAAACAATCAAAGCTTCTCAACTAACACAAAAAGGGCGATTTCAGCTTCTCTATACTATTGTTTAATGAACGGCCAATAGGAGAGTCAGTAGTGTTCAGTTGATCCTGCTACCTAACAAAAAACAGAAAAATTAAGATATTCGTTATCTTTCCCCTGTCTCCTCTACAGGGGGGGGGGGAAATTAAATTCCACATACTAAATGCTATAAAAAAGAACCAATAGTCAAGATCACTTCAAATTTAGACTGATTATATTTGAAGAAAAGGAAAACGGTACGGCATAATAAAACAATTCTAAAGTGTATCAATGAATAGTGAGGAAAGCAGCATATCGAAAGTCAATTTGGATTCTAAGTGACATTTTGAGTAGAATTACGATGACTTTGGATTGATTTGCACATTAAACAACTCATTGTGCATGATGTTTTCGTTTTTTGGCGGAAAAAGTAATTTCCAAATCATTCAATAGTTCTAGTCGTATTAGAAAAGGCCATCAAACATGTCGAGGGAGTGAATGTGTAGAAATGGGATATTCGATTGCCCTGAGGTCAACTATGAAAACTGATTAGGATACCGTTCTCTCTTCTTCAGTTCATATTGGAAGTTATTCTCATCCGGGATTCTTTTTTAACGCCATTCTGAAAGTGAGACTGTATTTATATTCCCCCTGTTTATATAGCGTAGATATCAAGTTCTCGAGCAAAAGGTAATTCACGTTATAAATAAATGGCGTGACTCATAAACCTAGGAACAAATTGACAGGACCAATTGCTCCCTTTCAACTAAATAATAATGGAGTATAATAGGTGCATTCCTGTAAACGGACGACTGGCATGTTACAATAACGCATTCATGCTATTTTTGCCAGTTACCATTAAGTTCAAAATTCCAGCTTTTGAAAAATATGTACGGGAATAATATCTGATGATTAAAATTATTGGAATCATGATGTTATTGAAGATACCTGTTGAACTTCCCTATTCAAACTCGTAACTCCCTAAGTTTGGAAACAGTATTATTTTGAAGTCTAATACGGTTTGATTTTCTTGTCATTCAACGAAAAAGTACTTAAGGGTGTCAAAACTCAAACAATTCATTAGGTTTGATTATTACGGGTCCTCAATTTGTGATCGTACCTAAAAATTTGTACCTAATTTATGTAAAAGGAAGAAATAACATCAAGAGTTTCACATTAACATAACTTGAAGACTTCGGCGACGAGTTTTTGTAGGTCATTCATGTTCACCTAGGTCAGGGGTGGCGAACCTGTGTAAATCAACGTGTCATTTTTTCTAAAGAAATATTTAATGATATATAGACGTGCCGTCAAATAATTTTGACTTTTGATTATTGGAAAAATAATAAAACTAACTCCTATAATAGCTTAAAAGTCTTTATGTATTACAAAAAGTTCCTTTTGTTTGTGATCTGTATAGTAGTAAATATTTTAGTTATACGAGTAATTCAAATTAAAATAACATTATTAAAGTAACGGTTTCGAAACAATTAATTCTTTTTTGCTCTAATTCCATTTTCTGACAAAAATATTTGTGGTTTATTTGAAAATGCTGTTTCACACAGACGATATTCTATTCACTGTTGCAGAACATAAAACACACTGCTTTGTTGCCTTTGCTAATCATTGTAAATTTTCCGGTCCTCAACGTTTGAAATTGTCTGCTACACATTCTATCTTCCACTTATTGTTTTTTACTGAACTAGCCACGATAAATAACAGTTAAAAATCTCAAAATAACACAAATAAACTTTAAAATATAGTTATATCAACGAAATTGACTATGCTTTTCGTAGACAAACTTTGAATCATTTGCAATTGTAATCCACGACGTAACAAAGCATTGGCTTAACGGATAATATTAGGACACCCTGCAAAGTCAATACACGGCATCAACCAGGCTTTGGGCCTCCTATGACCTTGGGCACCACTGCGATTCGGGTGTTGGTGATGTATGTTAGCCACTGTAACTAAGGCAAGACAATACGAGTGCGCTACCCACCACCTCATTACCGATCATTCGCGTTTGTTCTTGATACAACATAATGAACTTGGTTATTTTAAATTAAAATGCAAATAGTTTTAATCGTAAGCGTGCCCAAAATATTACGTCGTGTGCCATCAATGGCACGCATACCACTGTGGTTAGCCATAACTGACTTAGGTTACTGCTTTGAAGAAGTGTGATCGGAACTGCTCTCTTTCAAGTCCTTCTGGCTTTGGATGCACTTTTTAATTTTAATAAATCCCTCACACAAAAGAAATATTCACCCTTCAAATCTCGTTAACTTCAGAAAAGGGTTTCTTACACAAACCCTTAAATCAAAATGTATGGAAAGGGAAACAGCATTTTGAGTAAAACTACTCTCTTTTGGAATTGAAAAAACAAAAAGTGAAAGGAAAACGAGTAGTGTTTTTAATGCTCCTCGGTTGCGAAAAAACAGGAAATGTTCCTCAAAATGTTTTTTTTAAGGAAACGAATTGAAAACGCAAATCGAAAGAATGGGACATGAATAATTCACGAGGACTTGCTTTTGAAACTTGTATTCGAAAAGCAAAATAACTTTAAAAAATGCTGAAATGAATGTCGAAAGACAGAGAAGGTTTATTTGTAGAGCGATTAAAAAGCGGGTGAGATTGAATATATATTGCAAAAACGGTAAAGACAAAATTATTTCTCAGTGTAAAAGTAGATAAAAAATAACTAAAAAACTCATTAAAAACAATAAATTGATCGAAAACTCAAAAATAACTGTTAACGGTTTTCGTATTTTAAGGCTACACAATACCATAAAAATTTCATTTTTCCGATTTTTTTATTGCAATTTCTAGTAGCTCATACCATTGAGAAGCTCTCCACCAAATTTCACATCTGTTAGAAAATTAGGTTTTTAAGATATTTGAAGTTTTATGAGTTTGGTTTTGATTTCGGTTTCAATTTAAAGCCTTTTTCCACTGTTAAATTGAATTAATTAAAAATATTTTTGAGCTTTTAGTTTGAAATGGTTATTAATTCCAATTTTCATCACTGAAATAATTTCTGCTTGATTATGTTTTGAGTTTTTTGAGTTCTCATAATTAACTAGTTAAGATTAATTTCATGGCCAATTTTTGCTTTAAAAATAGTTTACATAAATTAGAAGCTTTATCATTATTTTTTCCTCTAGAGAAAATGACATGGCAAATGCGTTCTCAGGTTGCTATAAAAAACAACATTTCGAAGAGATGGAATACTACTGAAAATGATGTATCTAAAAATCAGGTCTCAACTGATACTGCAATTAGACTTCCGAATACAAGTATTCCGAATTCAAACGTTGCAGATGTAACTGAATATTTTCTTGACGTATCAAACTACATTATACTAAACATATTGTAGTACTATATTTTAGTAATTTGAAGTCGTACGATAAGAGCTAAAACTTCCTAAACTGCCCCAAATTAATACTGAAGGAAATTAAATTTTATGAGCAAACCTGATTATTTTTAGCTTAACTTAGTATCATTATTTTGCATATAAATGTTTTGTGTTTCAAACCTTTTGTGAAAATTTTAGGTAAAGAGATAAAGCTAATTAAACTGATGTATTAACAAATTCTATCAGTAATATGCAAAAATATATTTTGAATTACAAATATATATTATTTTCAGTCATATTTAATTAAAATAATGTTTTAATGCAGAACATACACTGGGGAAAATGACGTATTAAAAATTAGAGCATTACGGGCATTATAAGTTTTTTTTATGACTTTACAAACTTTAAATACGTTTTTCTCAAACTTCCAATTTTGAAAAGATATAAGTGTGTTTTCTAATTCCTAAAGCTTTTTTCCTGTTCTAGATAGAGCCTTGAATTTTTTTTTGTATATACTCCCAAACGTACGTTCTATAAAAGTTAGTATGGATTTATATATATATATATATATATGTATACATATATATATATATTTATATTCTTGTTTATATATTTGTGTATATGTATATATATGTATAAATTTATATATATGTGTATGTATATGTATATGATTATATATTGAAAAATATTTTTATATTGGATTATATATATATATATATATACACTCTGTCGCAAAAAATATATGCACCCAGAAGAAATTGAGCTACATTCACGAAATTTTATGCATGTAGTGTATATGAAAATAAACAAATGATTAAAAATTCAGAACAAAATATCATTTTATTAAGCGGTTACAGCTTCAAAAGGTTAAAAATCAGTAAGTAGTAAAGCCACCTCTGGCAGCTATACAAGCCGAAATTCGGCGTGGCATCGATTCAATTAGATCACTTATGACCCCTGTGGAAGATCCTGCCATAGTCTTTTGCATCTGCGCAATTATTGTTAATTCTCCTGTATCTCGGGACGGCTGCAGTTGCCTTCCCAGCGCGTCCAGACATGCTCTATTGGCGAAAGATCTGGTGACCTGGCAGGCCATGGTAGGACGTCATATCCTTGAAGACATTGTTGGGAGAGTCGCGCAGTATGTGGACGAGCATTATCCTGTTGATAAATGGCACCTGGGCGACTTGATAGCATGAGTAGCACAATCGGCGTTAAAATATCGTCCACGTATCTGCGAGCTGTCAAAGTGCCTTGAAGGACCACTGAAGATGATCGTGTGTCCCAAGAAATTGCTCCCCACACTGTCACACCTTGTGAAATTGCTGTATGCCGCTCGACAATAAATGCCGGATCGGACCGCTGGCCGGTGCGCCTCCAGACACGTGTCGGTGGTCATCAAAGACTGAATCGGGATTCATCACTGAAGATGACACGTCTCCAGTCTGTCACACTCCAAGTTGCCTCGAGGTCGGCAAAATCCAGTCGACACTGCCTATGATGTGGGGTCAGTGGTAAGCGTCTTAGCGGACGTCGGCTCCACTCAAGCCAACTTCGGTCAGTCGTCTCCTTATGGTTTCTCTTGATGGCACTGGATGTCTGGAAGGAGGTAAGTGGCGTTGAATCGATGCTAGCGACGTTGTTGGTGCCGAAGTATCTTCTGATTGCACGATCCTCGCGATCATTTGTGTTCCTGGGACGTCCTGACCCTCCGCGACGGTACACTCTACCTTCTGTGATCCACTGTTGCCAACACCGAGCAACTACCATATCGCTCCGACCGAGGTGGCGGCCGATACGTCTATTCGACCAACCTAAACTCTGAGGCCTATTATACGGCCCCTATCGAAGTCCGTCAGCTGCTCGTACTGCCGCCGGTTACGTCTTAGAGGCAAAATATCGTCTATCAAAGTCATTTTAGCCGTACGGCGCTCGTAATGCTTTTAAACTCTCCCAGTTGCGCAACTAATATGCGCATAGCACAAAGCCTTGTCTCATTGGCTTCGAAATTTTAATCATTTGCATATCTCTTACCAGACTACATTCTTGCCAAGTTTCGTGATTGTAGCTTGATTTCTTCTGGGTGCATATATTTTTTTGCGACAGAGTGTATATAGGGCTGAGATCTCTTGTTATTTTTCTGAAAACTGCTAAAGTTGATATTTTAAAAAAATTTGTGTTTTTTCCAGGTTTTTCTAGAAAAATAATTATTAAAAATAAACAAGGGAATATAGATTTTAAAATCCATACTAACTTTTGTTTGCAATAGCTCAAGTAACATTAATAACGTAAAATGACGAAAATATATTAAAAAAAATTAAGTATTTTATAAAAGTTTGAAAAAACTTCAAGAATTCCTAATTTTTTAAAATTGCAAAAAAATGGCAAGCCAAACTGACTTTTTACTTACAGAATCAGCTTAAAAATATAATCTAAATATAAAACATCAGTTATTTTTGCTGTAGCTATCTCCAAAAATATTTTTGAAAAAGTGTATCGTTTAGGCTTAAACGTTATATGTCCCAAACTAACTTGATGACTAATATGAAAGTATTACCTTTCATTTTTTGGAACTGAAAATCATGCAATTATTGATTATTATTTTAAATTATCTTTTATATACTATACTGTTCGAATTAATTGGCACAAACAGTAAGAAAATGATTTTTTCTAAGCCATTACTATTTAATCATTAGGTACCTTAAGTAGACAGAAGTTTTTTTTGTCAGATAATCCAATCTGCCGGAATCATGGAAGAAATTAGCGTCCCGTGGAAGTCATGATATTTTATAGGCTGGTGTGTTCAGAGCGCTATAAGTCACCTTTTATTGGATATATAAAGTTAAACATTTATATACATATTCTTAAGATATGTATAAACACACGATAAAAACGTATTCTATCATTTTATTGGACGTCAAAAAAGTTACTAAAAATGCTTATAAACAGGTCGTCACATGGGGGAATCGACGACTCTTAAGCACGTTTTTTATTTTCCCTTCAAAAGTCTGGACCAATTTCAAATTGAGACAAGAAGCCATGCCATGTTGAAATGCTCCATCAAATGTTTCCATGAACTCAGTAATTCTACTGCATAATATTTATATGTATTAACAGAATTTTTCATGGCTGTAAGAGGAACTATGTTTCTAGTGTCATTTGTTGTAAAAACCTCAAAACATTTGTTTAGAAGGGTGTTTTACAGTCCGTTGGGTATGACCTAGCAGCAGAGTTTCATCTTCACTTCGTCCAATTACACATAATTTGCCTCCATGCATATATATATATATATATATATATATATATATATATAATGTGTTTCATCTCTGAAAACCACTTTTTTCTGGTTGTTAAAAGTCCAAAATCGGTATTTTTTGGTTCATGCTAAACGTTTTTTCACCTGTTTTTGAACTAGAAGTTGCTTTTTCCTCGGTCTTGTTGCCTTACAGCTAGTTTCTAGAAGACTTTCCGGATGTTTAAGGGACTCACTTCAGCACCATAATCCAATAAACCCTTCCAAGAACTTTGCTCATCTTTCTTGGACTTATTCTGCTATTTCCTATTAGAATTTTACCAGTGCTTGCAGTAGTTTTCTTTTTGAGCCCGTGTTTTCCTTTTCTTTTGGAGAGGCTGCACCTGAATCTTCAAGTGTTGTTAAAATTCTTGAAACATTTGAATTGCTCACACCTACTGCCATTACTCTATCTCTCATAGTCATAGAAGTGTGTTCATTAAAGCTGTCTTCGGTAAAAGTACGAAAGCTCTAACTAAACGCGAAGCTCAATTTCAGAGAGAAAAATGATCCAATTTCCATGGAAATTTGCAATATTGTAACTCTGTGACAGGCTCATCGCGCTTTCCATTAATTGTTTTCTTGGGTTTCTTTGGAGCCAGAATGGCAATTCTTTCCAACCAACCCAAGAAAAAGAACGTGAGCGAATATTCAAATTAGCAACCTTTTAAATAGCAGAAGTTTAGCGTAAGCAGGGTGGACCTTTGGGAAGATATTATGATAGTCAATGTTTACTAGTGTTAAGGTGAAACGAAAAGATATCCGACACTCAAAAGTTGATCTATTCGTACCAGAGCATTCAAGTCAAGGTGGATACCATCCCAAGAGGATAAACCCCCGTATCATTTATGATTCAAGTTAGTTACTCCTTACCTAGAATATAGAGGTAGGATTGTTCACAAATTACTACTAGGAACTGTGTATTTACTGAGATTAGGAGTGAGCGGTAAAGTTAGCTATAGTGATCAGGGTCACGATTATATGGTAATACGTACTGTGTGTCACCTCACCATAGATTCACTTGGTTTGCATATAAATACAATGATTGTAAATTTTCCATTCACTCCCAAACCTCTAGGTCTCGAAGATAATGTAGAAGTAGGGCAACATCCACAAGCAAATGCCTTACAAAGGCGCCCAACAAGATATAATTTCCTCTACCCCGAGGTAAGAGGAGCAGCAGGGTAAGGAGATTTGCCTGAAATGTACTTTTTTGGGTTCGAGAATGTCGAAGATTTTATAGAAGGTATTGAAAATCAGATTAAAAGTTTCTTAAGGTACCCAATGGTTTAGCATGTGCGTATCTGAAAGGTCATCTCTTTGGGAGAGCCATCAATTTGTATCAAATATTCGGATCTCAGTAAGTGCAGAATACAGCCACGGACTTAGCGCAATTAAGGGCGCCTTTGACAAAAAATTCCCCTTGGTCCGTAATAGAAAGGATTTGGAAATCTGATTTTTTCTCGTTGCAACAGAGCATGGATCAGGAACCGACAGATTCTGTTTATAATCTGTTTGTTGAAGGTTCATAAAAAACGTGGACTTAGTATGTCTTAGTAAATCGTGGGTGGATCATATTTTTGTTCGACTCGAACCACAGGTCCAAGATTTTGTTGAAGTTCGAAACCCGAAAACCACGGCTCAGTTATCGGAGGTCTTAGCAAAATTTGAGGAAATATATTCGTGCAAGAAAATGCCGTGTTCAATTAATAATGATAATGTTGGACGACGAGGTTGGAATGAGCGTAAGATGTCTAATCATGACGATAGATGGAGGAATTGGAGAAATTCGGAAGTTTTACATATACCGAGTAGTGGCCGAAATGATTATAGGGGGTGGTAATAACGAGACCGGTTGTCAAAGGAATTAAGGTTTCGAAAGCAGGAATGGATTTAAAAGGGATGATCGAAGATTTAATGATAGAAGATAGCAGTCTGGGAATAGAGGTCAAAGTGAAAAGTATTGACACGGGGGATAATCCACCAGTTGTTTCTAGATCATATCGATATGACAGGGTGAAGGAAAGTATGTAGGATTACCATGTTGAGAAAATGTTGAAACAGGGGACCATAATATCGATTCAATCTCCGTAAGCGTCGCCGGTTTTGTTGTGTAGAAAAAATAACGGGTTACCACCGGATAATTCAGCTATTACGAATTATCCCAGATATCTCTTGCTGTTAATAGATTTAATAACGAATATCCCCCACATGACAATCATGTCGTCCCTCGACCTTAGGTCTGGATAATTGCAGCTTGCAGTAAATTCCAGTGATATAGTTAAGACAGCATTTGTCACTAAGAATGGTACGTTTGCACTCAAGCGTAGGTCATTCGGTTTGTCAGGGGCAGCTCCCAATTTTCAGAATGTGATAGATATTATTTTGAAACCGGTCATAGGGAGGTTTGTGAGTGTTTACATGGATGACGTTATTATATCGTCTCTATCATTCACTCACCATGTCGAACATTTCAGGGAAGTTTTTAGACTATTGCAGGAAGCAAAATTAACATTAAATAAGAAGTGCAAATTTGGTTCTGATAAATTGAAATATTTAGGTTTGATAATTAGTAAGAATGGAATTACAACGGAAGAAGCACAGGTCAAAACTATAGTAGAAATGAGACCCCCTAAAAATTCTAGGGAAGTGTCCACATTTCTGGGAATGTTCCAGTGTTATTCGAAGTATATTAAGAATTATGGTGATCTATGCGAGCCCCTTTATAACCTCAAGAACAAATTGAAAAAGTTTTTTTGGTCAATAGAGGCGCAGAAGTCCTTTGACGTGGTCGAAACGGAGATAACGGAAGCACCAGTTATAAAATTGCCAGATTTTAAAAAGCCATTTGAGTTGTTTACGGATGCCAGTTCAAAGGGCATAGACGCGGTTCTTAATCAGGAACAGAGGTTAGTGGTATATACCTCCCGCAAGCTTAGCAGTGCGGATGGAAATTACACAGTACCAGGAAGAGAGAGTTTAGCGGTAGCTTGGGCTATGAATAAATTCAGAACCTATTCAGGTTCACTGCCAGTATAAGTTATAACCGATCATGCTGCATTGACGCGTTTAAGAAATGGTAAAAATTTGTCTAGTAGGATGATAAGATGGGTTCTGAAATTAGCGGAATTTAATATAGAAGGGGGACACCGTTCTGGAACTCAAAATGCGGTTGCTAATGTTATATCGAGGAATACGGTGCAAAGTATCGCAGGAGAACTGGTTAATTGTGCAATAATCAGAGATTTAGTACTGTCGTCACGTGAACAGTTAATCAAAGAGGAAAGAAAGGACCCGGATGTAGGTCATATATATATAGATATCTGGAAAACCCAGAAGATTGCTCGGTTGATGCGACAATATGTGAGAACTGGTCTCGCGATTTACAGATAATAGAAGGCTTGTTGTCTTATGCGAAATACGCTACAACGTTATGTGAAATGCGAGTATACATTCCAAAGCCTTTAAGAACTGAAATGAGAGAATTTCACGACAAGCCCACAGCAGGTCATTTAGGATGCTTTAAGACTTACCATAAAATAAGGGATGTTTGTTATTTCCTGTATATGAGAAAATTTATTGAACAATATGTCTCTACATGCCACATATGCCAGATAAACAATTATAAAAACGCGTTATGAAATGGTTGCTTAGTTCCGATAGTAACAAATTATTCAAAAAAAATAGTTACGTTAGATTTATTAGGTTCGTAGCCTGCGTCGCGAGTGAGATGTAACTGATATGTTTTAGTAATTACAGATAACTTTAGTAAATGCGTACAAACCATACCCCTTAAAAATGCCTCATCTTAAGTAATAGCGGATACTTTTTTTAACAATTATATATCCCGTTTTGGATTAATAAATAAGGGATAACGGACCTCAATTTATATCCAATATTTTTGAACATTTAAGTAAAAGATTAGGAATAATGCATGTGAAGTCTGTTGTATATAGACCTAAGGCCAATAGAACCAAACGGCCGTAAATGAAACGACGGGAAAAAACCCTGCAGAATTATTTTTAGGTCGAAAATTGATTACCCCATTTCAGAAATTAGTGATGGTATCGGACGGAACAGAGTTTGCAGTAGGGGATATTGAGAAACGCATTGATTAAGCTAGACGAAACAACTAAGGCTAAACACGAAAAGTGAACCAAATATTATGATAGACGGAGGCGAGAAGTTTAGGTTAAGTATAATGATTGGGTCTTGGTGAAAACGCATCCTTTAAATTCTGCAGCACAAAAGGTGGTAGTCAAATTTAAACCAAAATTTGAAGCCCTTATAGAGTATTAGAGGTAAAACAGAATAATTTAGTGGTTTGGAGATCGGAAAAAAGAGAGAGAGAGAGAAATAAAACAGTCAATGTAAATCAAGTTAGACAATAGGAAATCATAGGAAAATTAACGAGGTGGAGATAAGAACAAAGGTTCTGATAGCAATAGTTCAAGCTATAAATCAAATAATTTTTAAGGTATACAGCCTAGATCAAATGAGTCGCAGTATAGTAAGAAGAATGGGTCAAGCGAAAGGCGTGAGTGAAAGAAAAAAGGGACAGGTCTTAAGAAGGATCAGGGGGAGAGGTACACGAGTAATGCCAGTAATCGCAGACCACTTGTCAAATAGAAAGGTTAAAAAGAGTAGAAAGGAAACTCTCGCATATAAGAGGTCTTTCAAGTCTGGGTCGGGAGGACCAGAGAGGAAGTATAGAAAGAGTACAGGACGTAAAGTTGATTAAAGAATATTAAATTTGACAAATAGTAACAATGTACCCCAATTTAGAAAAATATTGCGAACAGAGGAAACAATAATGCCAAGCACCAGTGGCTACAACTTGCGATCAAGAGGAGGTGTAAGGGTGTAGTCCCGACCAGCCAATGAGAAGAGGACACAACAAGGAGGACCAGTTTGATCCATAAAAAGCAGAGAGAAACAAAAGGACAGCCCCTACGCCGGGGAACAAATAAGGTCAAGCAGCAAGAATACCAGAAGCAGAAGAGTTGAGCAACAGCAGTGCCAGTAGAGGACAGGAGAAGCGAACAGTCAAAAACCCAGTCCCTTGAAGTACTAGTCGGTGACGTCAACTACAAGACATAAAAATCAGGTTGTAGAGTTTCATTATATATTTTTCTGACAGGCAGTCAGGAGAATTATTGCAAAACGCAAGTCATTTTGTTTAGTTAAAATTTTTATAGAAAGGCAACAGTTGGCACTGCAATGGGTGCATTTTTCTAGAAGATTGAAAAATAAACTCTTGTTCTGGTGAAATTTTTAAAAAAAATTTTGAGGAGAAAACAACTGTATATGTACATTTGTTTACTGTTTTTTATGACTTCGCTGAGTTGCGATTATTCCTTGGGTTCTTGTTTTAAGTGATTATTGAAAGAAATGTTTGTAATTGTATAATATATATATATATATATATATATATATATATTGTATTGATTCATATTAATGTGCATCTGGTTTTGGGAACGCGACGTAGACAGATTATTAAGATGCTTGACTAGTGCAAAAACGTCAACTTTGATGAAAATGACGAAATTTTTTTACTTTATATTTTATATAGATGAATTTTCTGCTTTCTAAAAATACCTTACATTTGTTTGTACTTCAAGAATTTACGAAGTTATAACAGTTTTTATGCGCAGAGAAAGCAGCAAAAACGAACCGGATATTAAGTATCGAAACCGGAAGTGTTTGCATTTTACTACTTTTTTTACACTTTTTTGGTGTTTATCGAGTTTATTTAAAAATATTAACTTATGTAAGGTAATGACGGGGCATATGATGATATTTTTTTAAAAAATAATTTATCAGTTTTAAGTGAAAATTGGCAAATAAATTCGTAACATTTTTGTCATTTTCCGATTTTCTTATGCCCTTGCTTCTCGATATATTGTTTCATATTTAACTTTATTTATTATATTTGATAGAAAACTCTGTTCTTAAAGACAACATATTAATTAATTATGCCTAAAGCAAGGTCTGTGAGGTCTAAGGAATTTGCTTCATAATTAGTGCAAGCAGTAAGGTGAATGTTGTCACAGAGCTAATCCCAATAATACTTAGTTTGTAACAAAAAGTTAAAATATATTCAAAAATGCTTTGAAATTTAATCAGAAAGCTTTTTTCAGTAACATTTTAAAAAGTACTTTACTTAAAGATACAATTATTAAACTTGAAACATTTCACTTAAGTGCATTATTAACGTTAATTTCTTTTAATTTGTAATATGCAGGTATATTATCATTATATATATATAATTAGAAATGCAAATACTACCTTTCCTAAGATCTTGTACATGGAATTGCTACATTTTATCTGGAACGCTTTTTAACTTCTGTAGGTCACCCCTTAGAATATAGAAAATTTTCTCGGGAAAAAAATAAGCTGCATAGAAAACAAAATAACTAAGGATGAAAAAACTCAAAGTATATTCATATGGAGGGTTTAAAACCTGTTCTTTATATGCTTTTCATTATAATTTCTTGTAACCTTTGGGATAAGCAATATTTTTTTAAAGAAATTTTCGGGAATATTTACTTACAAAATAACACACATTAATATATTTTATATTACATTTTTCTTAAGCTCTAAGATACTTAGTGGAAATATATGTAGGATCCAATCGTTCTCGAGATAACAACGCAGTTTTCGCGCGCAGGCGCAGCTAAGTGAAACACGAACTAAAACCTTGAGAAACTTTAACCATTAAGAAGAGAGCGAAAATGGACTGAGGTGCGCGAGCAGGCGTTACGGTCATCGCATCATGTAAACCTATCTGTTAGAATAGCTACCTTTTTTAATTAAATTTTTGTTAAGTAGAAAATAAATGTGAAGAAAGAAAAACGTCTTGGACCCCTTGTTGTCCCCCACATATATATACCTGTTTTTCCATATAAAAATATTATTTTTTAACGTAATCATGTTTATCTAGTGTACTTTTTATATCTCTAACTTGTATTAAAAAACTGTGCATTTAGACGTTAAGAAAAGCTTTTTTGACTTTATAAAATTGGTAACAAAGCGAAGCGTGATTATGCAAATTAGGAACCTTTTAAATAGCAGAAGTTTATCGTAAGCGGGGTGGCCTTTTGGGAAATGATTATGCTAGTCTGAGTTTAATCGCATAAGCTGAAGCAAGCCGCTATTCTAAAGTTCGAGTCAAGGTGGATAACATTCCACGCGAGATAAAAAAAAGACATTGGGGATCTGAGAGTGTTGCTGCTACCTAGGATATAGAGGTAGCACTGATCTACTAAATATTAGGAACTGTGTATAAACATAAGTTAGGAGTACGCGGTAAAGTAATTATAATGGTCAGGATCGCGCTTATTTGGTAATACATGTTGTGTGTTTCTCACCTCAGATCCACTAAGTTAAAATATAAATATTGCCATTGTATAGTGTTTAAATAAGGACAGTGTTTCTCAAAATGTGGGGCGCGCCCCCCTGGGGGGCGCGATAACCCTACAAGGGGGGCGCGAGCGTATCGAAAAATTAAAAGATTTTTTTTAAAAAAATAACCGGAAAGAGAAGTAAAACAAAATGCTTTCTTCCATAATAAAAAAATACACACAACAACACTGACATGATTTATGTTTATTATCTGGCTTTTTTCCGTCATCAAATAGCTATCTTTGATCCCAAAACCAAATTAAAGAAAACAAAAACATTTCGTTTTTTTTGCTGTATTTCCTAAAATGAGAGATTTTTTTATTACGTTTTAACATAAAATATTACTCATTAAAAGAAAAAACGAATCCCAGACCCTGAGAAAAATTCTAAGAAGATAAACAATTCACCACTGTAATTATTATTGAAACACTGTACATTAGTTGTAGAAAAAGAAAAGGAAGTCGTGATTCACTTTTCAGCCAGGCTGCATAGTACGTTTGCTAATCATTTGATTGACCTTCAATCTTATGGTATGGTTATTATCAATATTAGTTCCCTCCCATCTTTTATGCGTTTGCTTTTCGCTTAGGGAAATTGTAAATAATTGAGTTTTGCGATATTTGGAAAAGAATTCATTGGTTTAACATTTCTGTAGGATAATTGAAAAGTGTCTGATTTGCGTCCTTTATTATGGTCTTGTACTTTTGAATCATTTTAGTTCAGTTTTATTGGATTTTTTTTTTCAAATCATCAAAGAATTGAATAGTCCTTGAAAGAAGGTAAGTATACTTTCTATAAATTAAAATATTCACTAGAATTCCGATTTGTATCGTTTACAGTAAAAATAATTCTAAACAAATGATTGGGGTGACTGAGTCCCCCCGCACTACCATTAATGTTAGTATCGAGTACGCACCTGCCTCCGGGTTAAAACATTTTGAAGTCTTCTCGCTTTAAATGTTAAAAAGTAACACAATAATTCTTCATCGGAATTTTATATTCTTTTTCATAATTTAACATTAATTCTAAATGCTAATTGTGTGACGTTTAAAATTACAGTTCTTTTAAACAGTTATTTACAATTATAGCATTTATCTAAAAAAAATCATTTTACATTTTTGTATACAATGTCGTGTGCACACAGTTCTGCTCTCCTTACAGTTCAGCTATTATATCAAGAATAATGTTTTATTTTTTTTAAAAAATGAACTCGTGCGAAGAGTCGGTGTTTCAGCCAGTATAATTTTAATGTATCAGTACTGAAAAAGGTATTTTATAAATAATTTCTTATTACTAAATGTGGCCGCGGTAGCCGAGTGGTATAGGTATCGGATCGTGGCTTGCCTTGTCACGAGTTCGAGCCCAGTACCACTAAAGACCCGCCGTGTAGGGCAGCGATGCACGTTAAATCTGTCGAGAGCTGAAACGTCCTCCCGTTGGTAAGGTGTGGTAGTTAGGAGAGAGGGGTGCCAGCTCAGGTGTCATCCACGTCACTTGACCATTGTTCAAAATTACGTGGTCCGTCGTCAAAAGCCCTCGTGCAGCTGAACAGTGCGACGTTAATATTCAATCAATCAATCTTATTACTAAATTAAGAACAAGTTTAATAATTATTAGGGACTTCCACGGGCTTGTCTTGTAGAGGAAAGTTTTTCAAAGGAAGGTTTAATATCAGAAATTGACACTTAAAGAGTTATTTTTCTATATTTAGCTGAGATCTATATTTTGTCTTCAAGGCATCCACTGCAGAAAATCCGGTTTGAAAAAGGTAGGATGTTGAAAATGGTAATAGTATACGAAGTGCTTTTGTTTTCAGTTCAGATAATTCCTCATCCACCTCTACCCCAAATTCAAAGAGCGATTTATTACAAAATTGCCTTTTAATTTTTCACTGGATGTGAAATCTATGAAGATTTCTTCTTCGGAAGTTGAGAGCCCTTCCGGAGTATCTTGAAATAGATCCCTAATCCACTCGTAACATGCTACCAAGCTGTCCTCATCCAGAAAATACTTTTTAAAATCCTTTGCCAACATAGCTAAATGATTTTACATGTTTTAAAAACAACTTTCACATGTTGTTCTAAAGATTCGTAAGTTTTAACACATATCGAGCTGTGGCTTTTTTCCCCGTCATTTACTTCAGTAGTGGTAAATCCAAAATTTAAGTATTTTTGAGAAGATCGCCAGGATTTAATTTTCGGAACCATGCTCGTTCGTATGTGTACTTGTTGATTCTTTATTATGATCGAATGTTTGCTTACGACTTAAAAATGTATGTATGATATTGTTTTAATCTACTGCCGTAAATACTTAATTACCGTGAATTACAATTAACGTGGAAATTAAAAAAATGTACATTCAAGCTAGATTCAGTAGCTATAGGAGTATCGAGTCGACCAAAACTGATTGGAATTGTACGAGGAAAAGCATTTTTACATGTTTTGCGCAGATGTCCGATAGGTTGCCCAGACTCACGCAAACGTACCCTATAATGCCAGATGTGATGGATATGATAGAGAGCGACATTGACTAGACTACTTTTCTAATGACATTTGTACTTTGAGAAATGAATGCTGAAGGAAATAAATCTTTAATTAAATATATCATTTTGCGATCTGTTCCAATTTAAAAATTAGGGAAAGAAAAATAACATAATAATAAGTAAGTAATATATATTTTAAGTAATTTTCTTAAAATATATATATTACTTAAAAGTTACATATACACAAAATTTAATATACTTATCGTATTAATTTGTACGGTTTATAATTAAGATCGTATTGTAACTTTAGCGTCTCTCTCTCAAAATGCATTTTTATTGCAGTAAATACATTATTGTTGTACAGGGGGGCGAGACAAAAATTATGATTGAAAATTGGGTCGCCAGTATTGAAAGTTTGAGAAACACTGAATTAAGATCTTGATAAAGATATATTAATATCATGGCAATGCCTGGTTCTTCATTCACTCCCACACCCCTAAGTCACGAGGATAACTTAGAAATAAGGCATCACTCACGGGCGAGTGCCTTACACATTTAGCAATATTCTACCCTGCTATGGTTCTTAACCCTAAAACTACCGATTAAAAGTTATGCGATTCATTCCCCAGTGACATGTTTCACGTAAGCTCCATTATACGGTGTATTCGAAGGAAAAGCAAAGACATAAATAAGCTAATTTTTCTCTGAAATACATAAATGCTTCGTAAATACTATCAAGGTCATTTTATTGCAATCCAAAGGCTTCAAAATAGTTTAATTAATATCAGCGTAAACAAAATGATCGTACTTAAAAAAACATATATACGCATGGGGCGTTTAACGCTCCGGTTGAGCGAAACGTCTATATACGCCGGTGCCAGTTAATGGGTTAAAATATATAAAATGATAGAAAAACAAACCATTTAAAAGAGAAATTATTCCCATTGATGATTAATATTGCCAGATTCGAAAGACTTTCACCTCAATTGTAAGCTTTTAGCAAATAAAATCGAAAGGAAATGTTTCCAAATACTATTTTACAGTCGCTGTTTCGGAAAATATAATATTTAAACATGATCTTTAATTATATTAGAAAAAATATATCCCAGGATTATATGACATGAAAAAGTCTCAAAAGCTTCTGTTTTTGATCTAAAATAACGCGAAGGCTATTGGCAGAGGACTTCGTAATTCTGAGCTTTTGTCAGGCGACGAGGACTCTTTAAATAACATTTTTGGACCTTACGTTATTTTTTAACAAAAAACTTAGTCGTAATTCTTTCGGAAAAAAGATATGGCAGTAATATTAGATTTCAAAATAATTCACAAAAATAAATGGAAATTCATGTGAATACAAACTAAATCCCCTACAACAAATAAGTCAAATAACTCCACTTTAAATTATTTATGAAGAATGTAGACTTGTGTGTGTGTGATTTTGAAATACATTCCAAATTCACTAAATATTTTTTGTTAAAGTGGTCTTAAAAGGTTTCAAGGAGGGTGGGAAGCGAGAGTTCCCCATTGTCGTATCTTAATGTCGTTCTTATATATCTCCAAAAATATTTTTTCGCCAAAAGCCCTCGTGTAGCTGAACAGTGAGACGTTAATAATCAATCAATCAATCAACCAAAATTATTTTTTTTATTTTCTCGGTTGTCAGGAACAAAAATCAGTACAAAATAAATTATTGAATAATTAGTATGAATTAATAAAATTAACTATTTATAATACATACTTAAATAAATTTCACGTACTATATTAATAGAGTTATAGTCAATGGGAAAAAAATCAAGGGTGATAGGGTGTCCGTAACTTGGGATCCTCCCCTTGTGTGTGCCATACACACACAATGTTATTTCCTTCTTGGAGACTTTTTTTTAAAGTTAACTTCTTATGACACGGTAGGGAAAAATTTCCGTTACGCGTTACACGTTACCAGTTACTGTTACGTGATGAACGTAAGGTAGAAATGAATGAAGTTCCGAGAATTTACCCCACGTTTTAATTAACGCCATTTAATTCATACTATATATAGGGTGTTTTTTAGAGGTATAGAACTTTAAATTGCAATAAAACAACGATGTATTATTCGATTGACATGAATTTTTTTTTATTTGAAAGATAATCTTGTGGCATTACATTATAAATATGATTCCTGGCATATGACTGCCACGGCTGGATCGGATGTAGTCCAATCTGGAAGTCCAATTTTCGATGACTTTGTGACAAATCTATACGGAACTTTATCACTAACCTTCTGAGTCGTCCTTTTTAGGGAAATTTAATTCCCTACCTATTTCCAATCAGCTCCAAAAAGAGGACAAGATTCCTTGTTATATATGTAAATTAGATAAAGTATTTAAGTCAAACGGAATAATAAAGTTAGAGCAGTAGGAGAGAGATATTGAAGCAGAAAGTTATAGTGAAGTTAAATTTATTATTGAAGATTTCTTGTTAAATAATTTAATCTCAGAGAAAAGCTGAGCTGAACTGCAGGGTGGTAAATATTAATTAAAGTCTCATTAAAGCTTATTATTACGAGTGAGATTAAAATTAAATGTTCAATAAGAACATTAAATATAAATCTGGGATCTCTTATCGTGGTAATCTCTGCGTGTTCGATATTCTAACTGTTAATTAATTGGATCATTAAATATTTAAGTTAATTTAAAGGACATTCCCTTCAAAACCTCGTAATACTATTTAGATATATTTGTTAATAAGTCTTTGATTCTATTTGGGAAAGATAACCAAATAAAGAAAGTTATTTATAAAAATGGCTACTGGCTCTTATCTGACTCCTATTTATTCTCGTTCTCAAAGTGAGGTCCAAGGGGACCTTCACAACTTTTTCCAACATTTGTGGCCGTATATCGGCAATAACACGGCGAATATTGTCTTCCAAATGGTAAAGCGTTTGTGGCTTATCCGCATAGACCAATGACTTTACATAGCCCCACAGAAAAAGTCTAGCGGTGTTAAATCGCAAGATCTTGGAGGCCAATTCACAGGTCCAAAACGTGAAATTAGGCGGTCACCAAACGTGTCTTTCAATAAATCGATTGTGGCACCAGCTGTGTGGCATGTTGCGCCGTCTTGTTGGAACCCCAGCTCCTGGACATCGTGATTGTTTAATTCAGGAATGAAAAACTAGTAATCATGGCTCTATTCCGATCACCATTGACTGTAACGTTGTGGCCTTCATCGTTTTTGAAGAAGTTCGGACCAATGATTCCACCAGTCCATGAAGCGCACCAAACAGTCAGTTTTTCTGGATGTAACGGTGTTTCGACATGCACTTGTGGATTAGCTTCACTCCAAATGCGGCAGTTTTGTTTGTTGACATAGCCATTCAACCAGAAGTGCGCTTCATCGCTAAACAAAATTCGCTTATGTAAATCGGGAACAACGGCAATCTCGTTTGGGGCCCATTCGACGAATCTACGCCTTGCTTGATCATATTTAAAATGTAATGCCACAAGAATATCTTTCGAATAAAAAAAAATTCATGTCAATCGAATAATACATCGTTGTTTTATTGCAATTTAAAGTTCTACACCTCTAAAAAAACACCCTATATCTCAGACAAAAAATAATTACAAAATCGGAAAGATAATTTTTTTCGCCACAATATGGAATATTTTTTTTTTTACAAAATAATATTTTCTATTTTTTACGATTTGTTTTTAAATGAGTCAAAATTGATACGCTTTTCTAAGAATGATTTGCTAAATAAGAATGATTTGCCCTTTCAGTTAGTTTCCTTTCGCGTAAATGAATTGATATTTTATCCTAAACTATCCTAAATCATGCATTTCTCTTTTAGAATCAGTCATTAAAAAAAAAATGCCAAAATATTTTTTTTTGCGATTTTTCAAAAAATACTCAAAATTTTAATTAAATATGTAATAACTTCATTATTTATAAAAGTAATCTAACGAAACCTTTTTTCCATATGTAGACTAGTAATATTCGTAATCTGTTCAAAGATTTAGAAAAAGGATTAAAAATTACGACTTTTAAAATTTCTTTTGTGTTTTTCGTCTATTAGCCATTTTAAGAGTATGTTTTACTGAAGTATTATTCGTACATTTTTTTGTTTAAAAATTACCGTTGTTTGCAATCGATGTGTTTAATATCAAATCATTAACTTTAAAATTATGTGTGCTTTTTTAAAAAATAAAAACTTTAATACAAAGCACAATTTTATGAAAAGCCAAGAGTTGGCGACGAAACCCAGTTGCGTGCCAAATTGGCAATCTTTTTTTATGTGAGGGAGTCGGTGAATGTTAACGTCGCACAGTTCACCTAAACAAGGGCTTTTGGCAACGGACCTCGTCATTTTGAACTATGGTCAAGTGACCAGTACCACACCTGGGCTGGCACCCCTTCTCCTCATTTAACAGCAACTTTAATAAGCCTTTCCTCTTTTAGCTTTGCGATACATACTTTATTTTGTTTTTACTTTACCTAGAAGTCAAATTATTTTCAATTTTATAAATTAAACAAAAATCGGAAGTGAGTCTTTAATCTACCGGAAGTAGGCACTTAATTTTTTCAAAATCTGTCAAAAATTAGTTTAAGGAGAGTTTGTTGGATATGCAGTTTTAAAATTCTTTTAAGGAATTAATACAAACAGTTTAATGTTTTAATATTTAGTGACAACACAACATTTCTTCCAATAGTTTGGCAA
Source organism: Trichonephila clavipes (assembly GCA_019973935.1). Taxonomy (NCBI): domain Eukaryota; kingdom Metazoa; phylum Arthropoda; class Arachnida; order Araneae; family Nephilidae; genus Trichonephila; species Trichonephila clavipes. The sequence goes on along the minus strand of BMAU01018158.1, from coordinate 170,616 downwards.
TAAAAGAATGTGTTTACAAAATTTTCAATCAAATGGAATTTCTAAATCCAGTTTAAATCGCCTTTTCTACTCTTTTTATTTTCTTAATAACGTCCGTTCTATTGGGAATATCTGCATGCGGTTTCTTTTAGAACACTCAGAAAGGTTTACTCTATAAAATACAATAATAATAAAAAAATCGATTTTCCGGAAATTTTAAAAGGTATATGACCCCTTAACAGGTTTTTTTTAATGAATGTTGGAAAAAGTGCTTAAATTAACAAAACTCAACGAATTTGCCAAGTTTGATGACTTTTTTATGCGACTTGCTATTTTTTTTCTTACTGTTGAAGAATAAAAGTGCATATCAATACCTAAAGTACACATAAACATAATAATATATAGCTCCAATAAATGTTTTGAATTTTTTCATGACTTTGATGGGTGAAAAAAGACAGATCTTTACCTACCTCCTTTTGATCATTTTTCTTTCCTTTTACCTTGTCTCAATTTTGCCATTGAAAATGGACCTTATCCACGCCGCTTACAGAAACCTCTTTGTTATATATTTTGTAAAAGAGACATTCTTCATTGGAGAAATCTATTTCATTGTATTATTTTCATCCATCTTGTTAGTAACAAGAAATACCTATTGCTAGTGCAAGCAAGATATATGTTGACGAATTTCATCCACAATGAACAATGGGATAGACGAAAAAATGAGTACTGGATGCGATGACCTGTTTCTTTTGTTGTACTGTTTTGATCTTTCGGTGTCATTGAGTGTGTACTTGGTATTAACGGTTTGCAGTAATTTTGATGGATGGGCTTCTTAATCGAAAAATAGTATGAACTAGAGCACAAGGATTTCTGTGAATCGATGGCTCTGTTGTTACATTCGGCGTTTGAGTGGTTGATTTTTTTTATTAATAATATCTTTTCATGTTTGTTGGAGAACTGCTTTGAAGATTACGAGATGCAATTAACAGAAATTAAGTCTGTCGTTCTGAATTCTCAGATGGCTTTGAAACGTATTTTGTTCACACACACACACACAAGGACAGAAATAAACTTTTGACTAAAAATATATCTCAGTTTGCTAAAACATGTTCTTTTTTTATTTTTACCTAACATTTCACACAGACAGAATTAAACATGTAAAGATAGAAGTCTAAGTAACGTATATTATTTCAAAGTATTCCATCCGTATTTTAAGATCAATAATAACAAAGCTTTTCACATTAAAAATTTACACTTTTAAATAATTTTATGATTATGACTATCATATTTTTAAAGTTTCAATGTTATTATAGATGTACAGTACACTACAAACTTCAAAAATAAAAACTTTTTGTTTTTGCATTTTTTTGTTGTCCGAATCATTGGAAAGCTTGCCACCAAATTTCATATCAACAAATGTGAATTAGTTTTTAAGACATTTGAAAATTTCTAAATATAGGTTTTGGCTTCGGTTTCATTTTAAGGCATTTTCTCACTCCTAAATTAAGTTAATTAAAAATATTTTTGAGCGCAATCAACTCTTACAGTGTGAAATGTGTGTGGTTGTCAGTTTCAATTTTCACTACTAAAATCATTTATGATTGATAACGTTTTGAATTATTTGAGTTCTCATAGTTACTTAATTCAGACTGATTTCAAGGCCAAATTTTATTTTAAAGAATAAATTATGTAACTTACTAGATGTATCATTAATTTTTTTCCTATTGAGAAAACACCATGGCCAAACAGCTCTCAGGTTGTATGAGAAACAGTATTTCGAAGAGATGGAATAATACTGGAATTAAGGAATTCAAAATACCTGCAATCGGAAATATAATTGTAGTATCAGCTGAGGGCCTATTTTTAGATACAAGTATTGCAGATAAAAAAAATATTTCCATGATGTACGAACTACATTATTGTGAACATATACTATATTTTAGAGTACTATATTTTAGTATTTAAAAGTTGTTTCTAAGCTGCCCCAATTAAAAACTAAAAAAGTTAAATTTTATGTACAAACCCTGTCACTTTTAGATTAAGTTAGTTTTTCTATATTTAACATAAATGTGCATTGTGTTTCAAAACTTTTCTGGAAATATTAGGTTAAGATTAAGCTAAGCAATCTGTCGTCGTAGCAAATGATATCAATGTGTTACGCAAAAATAGTTTTCGATTAAAAAAAAATGCTTTCAGTCTTATTTAATTAATAAAGTGTTGTAATGTAAAATATATATTAGAAAATAATATATTAAATAGTTATAACGTTACTTGGAATAAAAATTTTTGTTTTATGCCTTTAAAAAATTTAAACTGCGTTTTTATCATACTTTTAATTTTGAAGAAATGAGAGTTTGCTAATTCTTAAGGATTTTAAATTTTGTTCAAGATAAAGTATTTAAATAGTTTGTAGATACTCCCAAACGCGTATGTTCTATAAAAGTAAATATGAACTCAGGTCTTTGATTTCTAGTTATTTTTGGGGGAAAAAATGCCTTAGTATTTAAAAAAATTTCGTGTTTTTATTCAGGTTTAGCTAGAAAAATAATTATAAATTTACAAGAGAAGATATTTTCACATCCATTCCAGCTTTTGTTTGCAATAATCTAAGAAACATAAATCACTTAAAACGACTGAAAAATTTTAAAAATCAAGCCTTTTATATAAAAGTGAGAACCAATATTAAAAAAAAAATTTCTATTTTGCAATTTTAAAAAATTAACTTGTCAAACTGATTTTTTTCTTTCAGAATCAACTCAATAACAATCTGAATGTGAAACAAATTATTTTTACTCCCTGTTATTGCCTCCAATTTTTTAAAGGGTACTATGTAACATAAATTAGATTTCAGAAAGGGAACTAATTTCGAAATTTTAGAGGCGTTCATTTATTTGCCATGGCTGCTGATACTAATTAAATTAACAATAAAGAAAATTCAGTAATACAATGATTACAAAGAAAGCCGCATTTCATTTCAATAAAACTGGAAGTGTACCCACAAAATACTTCACTATATATAAAAATACCATTCACTTTCTTTAAAAGTTATATTTTGAGGTGATGGATAATTTCTTGTTTTAATCCTGAATAGAAAGTGCCAAATTAGCAAAGATAAAAATATATCCCACTTGAGTTTAGACATAGTTATTTTTCACTAGTTCTGTAAGGTATCTTAAAATATTTGCATAATACACAGTGAAAAGAAGGTGGTAATATTATTTTTTCAAACTATTTTCATGGCCTTTAAGACCGCAAATATGTATTACATTCGCCGTATAACGCGCACCTTTCTTACGAAGAAACCAAAAATGTACATGTAGACTGCGCATATTTTTTAATGTTATTTACTTGATCTATTATAACAGGCTTTTGAACAATGGTATACTTCTTGAACTAAAGTTCTAAACTACTGGAAAAAAAGAATTAGAACGTACGAATATATATAGGTGGTGAAAAACAATTTACAAAGAAAGGCCAAATGAGTCAGACGATTCAATAAATTATGTGTGAGTGTAAAATAACAACATTAAATGAAGTTAAAACTGACATTATTTAAAAATCACTGAAAAAAATGAGGCATACATAACAATTACAATGAAAGGGAAGAGGATTATATATATATATATTTGTTTATGGATCAGAATCATTGTAATAGTGAAGATGAAACAGAATTCACATAATGATCCGCTAAAAATGTAACGGAAAATGAATATTACATAACTTTTCATTTTATTCGATGATGAAAGTTCATACGGTCGGTCGTTTCTTTCAACGCATTGACTACCAACTATGAGATATCACTTCGTAAGCATGCGTACTAAAACTGCCGGATTCGGAACATCTCGTGGTGCAGTGCTTCTCAGACTGTAAGGCGCGTCTCCTAGGGGGTGTGATATTCCTACGAGGAAGGCACTAGTATACCGAAAAATAGAGAAAAAAAATTTAATGAATTATTAATTTACTGTAAGAAAGCAAAACAAAAATACATCCTGAAGCAATTAAAAATAAAATACACATTTGCATGTTTATCCCAATATCTTTGAATTAAAAATTAAAGAGGAAAAGTAACAAAATACTTATCCTCTCACTCAAAAGTAACTTACTTAAAATACATATTACTTAAAAGTTATATGTAGACAATTTAATATTTATTCTGATAATTTGTACGGTTTATAATTAACGTCTTATAGTAAGCTCCGCCACACACACAACGTGCATTATTATTGTATTCAACACATTATTTCCTTATGGGGAAAGCACGATGAACATTATGATTGAAAATAAGGTCACAAATACTAAAAGCGTGAGAAGTACTGTCGTAGTGTGTGCTCCCATTTCAGGTTAATCACATATCTCTATTTGAGTTAGGAATTACTAGAAAGAACGAATGAAAAATTTATATAGTACAAAAACATATTAATTATCAATTTTTGTTATAAAAATTAGACGATTGCATTATTACATAATAATTACGCATAAATGAACGTATTCCAAATTTTTTTTAAAAACTAATATTTTTATTATTGTTGCTGTGTATGATGATTTGTAAACCAAAGATTAAAGCAAAGTGCTGAATTGTAGGGAAACACTAGTAAAAAATACAGTCTCCTTTCTACTTTTTTTTGCTTTGTACGCATTCAACATGGCTTTGTGATATCTTTTTCAATTCTTACTATTAGCTCACACTCTCTATTATTTATTTATCTTCCTGGAATTTCCAATCGTTAATAAAATACATTTTAAAGAGCTCCATTGAACTGAAATTTTATATACATGATTATTTTGGATGACAGTATAATAATTTATTTATAATTAATAAAAATTAATTGATTAAAACTAAATCTTTAAAGAATTACAAATTCAGTGACGTTGGCATCATTTTTGGTGACTTGTGTCAAAACTTGAAAAGGTTTTTTTCATACATTTAATGCATAATAACTGATTCCTTAAACTGACTGGTCCTTATTTTTTTACCCACTCTATTTCTTTGGTTATAGAATTTGGTATAGCATTCAGTTGAACTGAAATTTTATAGACACGATTGTTTTGGATAACAGTACGATACTTTAATGATAATTAATAAGAATTAATTACCACTTAATGTTGTGATTTTGTCATATGTATATATATATATATATATATTTATATTAATTTTAACTATTTAACAAAATGTATGTAAAATAAAAATTTTCTTTGTTGATCTAAATAGGGATTGACTCAATTTTTTTATTACTTGTTTTTTCTGTGGAAGAAAGAAGTCTAAGTAAAGAAAACAAGTTATATTATTATTATAATTGGTGCTTTCTCGTGCATTGCTGTCGTCACTCTCAACTAAATTCATAATAACTGATTCCTTAAACTGACTGGTCCTTATTTTTTTATACACTCTATTTCTTTGGTTATAGAACATATGGGCATTTTGCAGGAAGATTTCAAAGTAGGGTAGAGCAATATTCTTGTACCATCGATGGTACAGTAGTAGAGCTAATTTGTATACTTATTAGCTCATTTTTATTATTTTACAACTCTATAACTGTCATAGCTTCATAAGCGTTTTCCAGTCAGAATCATTACACATCTGGCTGTCTCCAAATAAAATTAGATGGTGAGCTTGTAAAATCAAACAAAATGAAAGGAAAATACTTTTATACGAAGAATTTTATAGAAAAAATACCCTACGAGATCATTTGTAAGAGGCTCTCAATACAGGAATCTTATTCAAAGACGCCGGCTTCGAGGTATCTCGTAGGGATTTTTTTTCAGGAATTACCGTAAATGCCGTTATATACATTATTATATCAGTTTACTCATAGTATTATATTTTGTAAAATGTCATGATACCTTTAAAATAAAATCTTGCCACACAGTACAAGACGCTCTAAATTAACCTGCCAGTGAATGGCTTACGAAGCAGAACTTAGATACAGGCAAAAATCTAATTTTTTTATGATCATCTTTTTATTTTTAAAGCTATTTTTTATATCCACAGCATACAACGCGCACTTGCAAATTTTGATCTTAATTTATATTTTAAAGGTTTGCGCTATAAGCCATAATATGCGATATATATTTTCTGAGGTTTAAAATAAACATTAAATATTTTTACAAATGCGAAAAACTGCGCACGTAATTCCTCTTTAAAAATAAGAGACGGTTTCAAACTAATAAATATATCCAATAAAGGTATGTGGGAAGATAAAGAATCTAAGAAAAATTTTTTTGTTTGCAGAAACTTATTAATGAAATAAATCAGCATCACATCAAATGTACAACAAATATACATACATATAAAATATACAACTTTAATTATTAAAATAAAATAAAAGACTGTGTCACAGTATTTCATCTTATTAGGAGAAAACCACGACCCCACTCGAACACCATTCGCCAAAAAAACTCAAGAATTCAACATATAAAATTGCTTTTAAGGTATTGTAGGATGGAAAAGTGATTTAAACGTATAATTGCCTTCTTTTATGAAAAATCCTTCTAAAATAATATTTTGCCTATGTATAACTAGGACTTTTCCTTACAGAGCCTGAACTAGGATTTTGAAAAATTCACATGATTTTCGATAACGAACAAATAAAATAATAACCGGTGTTTTTTTAAACTTCTTTTTAGTAAAATACGAAAACAAAAACGTGTTTAAATTTTATACAGTTCAAAAATCCTAGGTCGCGCTCTGTATAAAGGTTCTAACTTTGGCGAAATATTATTATTATAAAATTATTTTCCATAAAAAAGGGTATTGGAAATGTGTTGTTTTTTTTTTTCATTTTTTCGGAAAAGAATTACATTTAAATATTTTTTTTGTTGTGCTATAATAGCCTTATATAAAAAAAGTTTTCATTCTAATTCAACTGACTAGTTATGAAAAACATAATTCATTTGTACTACGGTTTATTCAAATTCGGACTTTTTGAAAAACCGGTTCCTGAATTCAATATTTTCAAAAATCCGGTTCTAACAAGTTTTCGAATTTTTCAAAACAATAGAGCAGGAAAAAAAGTATATTTTACTTAATTATAATTTCTTTAATTAATTTTATGTAAGTAAAATAATAAAAAACAAAATCAATATGAATTTGATTTGATTTTATGGCACAAGAGCCAAATTAGGTTAAGTTGCGCCAAACAATGATTCAAAAAGTACTAAAATTTTCAAAACTGGTTCTAAATCATACATAATTTGATAAAGTCAGATTATGCTCAAAATGCTTAAATTTTATATTGGAAAAATAAATTAAAAATTTAAAAATATTTATATATATAAAAAATATAAAAAAGTAAGTATTAATAAACATACATATTAATTAAACTTATTATTTTAATATGTCTATACATATTACTTACAACAACGAAAACTCGACACAAAAAAATTTGAAATATTTTACATTATTTTCCCTATTTTTGACTTCTCCGAAGAAAATAGGGCTTAAAAAAATAAAATATCCACTGAAAGGGGGCAAAGTCCCGTTTTTATTTTGGTCACAATATTGCATGAAATTGAAAATACTCGTTGGCTAGCAACTAAACTTTGTTTTATATTTTTCAAGGCATCAAAAAACAAATAAATTTTTTCTGTCCTTTTATTCGATGCCACAAATAATGAAAATTCAGCTTTCAGTGTCTTTAGCTTTGTAAATTCTTCTTCAGAGTCTTCAAGAAACCTTTGCATTGGTTTATTCATGGCTTCTTTTACAAAAAGCATTACTCTGACAAGTAGTTTCTTCAATTTGCATTTCAGCATAATCGGTTTCCACAAAAGAAATTTAGAAAAATTCAGAGCAATATCTTTGCAGATAATTTAATAATTTCTGTTTTTGAAGCTAGAGAAAGTAAACTAGACTTCTTCGCTGTGAACTATAAATTGTTAGAGTCTAACTATAGAGGGCGCTGTGAAAGCGCGGCTGTATAAAGATGTAGCGATACACCCACAGACACTCGAGAGAGTATATGGCATGCGATTTCTTGTGAATTACTATATTACCGAGTATCAGAGTTTGATGATAGTATATTTAAAAGTGTTTAATAAAGTCTTGTGTTTATAAGGAAGTGGAGCCAAAAATAATTCCTGCTTGTGAGAAATGAGGGGCCGAAGGTCATACAAAAAAACATTGCAAAGTTAATGTGTGGTATTCAGATGCAATTCCATTTGTATAATTGGAAAATGAAGATTAGAATAAACGAACAGAGCCCAAAACTGTGTTTACTGCATCAAATAGGGAAGACATATCACGCATCAAAATAAAATTTGAGAGAAGAAAGTGTGTTCAACATGTGAGTCGAAAGAAAACATCATGAGTTGCCAACTAAACCCTCGAAGAAATTTTACCAATTCTGATAGGATCCAGACGAAAACCTCACAATGATGACCAGGAACCAAAAAGGAGCCAGCAATGGAATGCAATGTGAAGGGACTGACAGAGATGTTGAGAATGATGAGATATTTCCTTCGGATTATTCTTTATTGAAAAACTGTGAAACCGAAAGTAGAGACTGAACTTTGTGAACTTTGCGTTATTAGAGACTAAATATTTGAACTTTGTGCTCTTAAAGATTGTTTCTTAAATTTCTTAACAATACTTAGAACATTTTTGTCAGTGATTCTGTATGATTTATTTTGTAAATTTTCATTGCGCGCTTAGGTCATTAATGTTTGAGTAATTACTTCTCAAGTGTAACAAATGTGTATTCAACAATTAAGACGATTGTTATGTAAGGAAAGGCTAAATGTTAGAGTCCAACTATAGAGAACGCTGTGAAAGCACGGATATATAAAGATTTAGTCCAGTGTTTCTCAAACTGTGTGGCGCCCCCCCCCTGGGGGGCGCGAGCATATCGAAAATAAAAGATTTTAAAATAATTAATTTACTGGAATGAATTAAAACAAAATACTTTCAGACATAATAAAAAATGCACTTTTACTCTGATAAAATTTATAGGCGCGAGAGAGAGATATTAAGTCAACAAAAATAAAAACTTCTTCAATACCTAATTAGCTATCTTTGATCCTATAACCAAATAAAAAAACTTTTATTTGATTTGCTGTATCCCATGATGAGAGTTTTTTTTATTACGCTTTCTGTTTAAACCTAACGTACAACTCTTTCAGAGAAAAAACAGATCCCAGACACAGAATCGAAAAAATTTAGGAACCTAAAAAATTCATCACTGTCATTATTTTTGAAATACTGCGCATTATAGCTGTAATTTATTTAACCTTCTAAATTTTTAGTACAGTTAGTTATAACCCCTCTCTTATGTGTTTGTTTCTCATGTAGGGAAGTTGTAAGTAATGTATTTCTCTGTTAGGCTTTTTTGCATGCAAAAGACTTTTATGATATTTGGAAAACCACGGAGAGCACACACTTTGAAGGATTACTTGGCCAAGACTTATTTTTACGAGTTTTCTTTTCATATGAAGTATAACGCGAAAAACGTTTTACACAATTTCATATAATCATAATGAATACACTTTTTACTTGGAAGTGGTCGCGCTGGAAGCACAGATTACGAAATTGTTAATTCTGGCAAAACTGTTTATTTGTTACCAACGAAAAATTGAAAAGTCCTTGAAAGTAGGTAAGTAAACTTACTCATAATTAAATTATTCACTGGAATCACGATTTGTATCTTGTACAATAAAATAATTATTAAAAAAAAGGCTTCGGGTGAATCAATAATCCAGCTCTACCGTATCGAGTTCGTGACTGCTCCTGGGTTAAAGCATGTTGAAGTGTTTTCGCTTTAAGTATGAAAAATAATACAGTTGTTCTTCATCGGAATTTTATATTATTGTTCATTATTTAGCATCAACTATAAATGTTAATTCTGTGAGGCTTAAAATTACCATTCGCTTAAAATTAATTATAATTTGAACAACCATTTTAAAAAAATCATTTTACATTTTTGTAAACATAGTCGAGCATTTTGGCTTTGGTACTCCTTACAATTCAGCTATTATATCAATAATGTTTTATTTTCTTATAAATGAACTCGGGAAAAGAGTGCGTACTTCAGCCGGTATACTTTTAATGTATCAATGGTGCACGGAGTATTTTATAACTAATTAATTAATACTAAATTAAGAACAAGTTTAATAAGTATTAATGACTTTCATGGGCTTGTCTTGCAAAGCAAAGTTTTTATAAGAAAAATGCTTATGATTAGAAATTCACCCTCTGAGTTTTTTTTCTGTATGTAGCATATCTATATTTTATCTTCTAAGCAGCCACCGCATTTTGCAATATGTTCAATTTAAAAATTAGAGAAAGGAAAAATAACATAATCATTATCCTATTATTTTATTTATTTATTTATTTTTTGCATAAAAGTAGTATACAAAATTTTAATACTTATGTTACTAATTTGTATGGTTTATAATTAAGATCGTATATTGTAGCTTTAGCGTCATAGTGCATTATTATTCAATTCAGTACATTATTAATGTGTAATGGGGGCGCGATAAATCGAAAGGGGGGCGATAAATCGAAAAGGGGGGGCGCCAGTATTGAAAATTTGAGAAGCACTGATTTAGTCTTAATTCCACAGACACTCGAGAGAGTAGAAGTTATGCAAGTTACTATATTAAACACTTTTAAATATACTGTCATTAAGTTTTAATATTCGGTAATAAAGTCTTGTGTTTATAAGGAAGTGTGGAAGTCAATGATTTGAGTATTGAGTCATTCCATCCTGACCAAAACAGGAAATCACTAAGCGTGAGTACTGGATTCGAGTGAGTCCACAACAAAATGTTATGTGAGTTTGGCAAATGCAGAAAAAATGAGTTCCTAATCCTACATAGTAATATGAAGACTTTAAATAGGTTTTCTTCATTTAAAAAGTAGCTTTCAAAAGTGAGAAATTTACTTAAAAAACTGGTTTAGAAAACCCGTCAAACCGTAAAATCAGTGTTCCAAATGTAGTCAGTCACATTAAAGGAAACTAACTCCATTGAATTGAATTTAAAGTGATCCCATTAAAACTTAAATCAATTTTCTTACGAGTCAGATTGAATGAAGCATGTATGTGGGAACTATTTTGGTATACAAATGCCTTGCGTACAAAGGCGAAGATTTACATTTCCCTGCTTGCAAAAATCGAAGTAACAAATGTTACCAAAGACAACAAAATCAAACGTTTGGAGAAAAAGAAGCTCTCCTTTGAATAATGTCATTTCCCTAAAATGTTAAAATAAATAAACGGTACCGAATCTACGTAACATTTTTCTTATCATTTCTCTGTAAAAAGAAATAGTACCTGCTACCGACAAAAGAGGAAAAAATGTGTTACACAAAAACACTCGAAAGAACGCAAATCGAAGAAAGGTGACATTAGCAGAGCTCATAAATAATTCACACGGCACTTTCTGGAGAAATTTTGGAACAAAACATGACTGTACAAAAGATAGAAAATGAAATTCTAAGAGCATGGTTTAAATTTGCATACCGATTAAAGACGATTTCCGAATAAAATGTTTTTGAAGACTTTAGGGGAGTAAAACGTACTTTGAATGTAAACAAATGACCTATGCATGAGATATTCACGAGCATTGATGTCATACTGTGAGAAAACCTTAAAAAAATTATTAGATTATGTTAATATTTTATTTATGTCATTTATATTTACTTTATTTTGAGATGTATTTGCAAGGATTTCGTTCAAAGAAAAATAAATAAATATAAACTCTTTTCATACATAATTAGAAGTAACAGCCTTAAAACATAAGATATTAGAATTGGATCAGTTGGGATAATCAATTCCTTTGAAAATAAGTCATCTTCCAGAGTTTTTTTCGTTATGACTGCGAACTCGCGAACATCATTATTTCAGAAAATTTAGGAATTCGAATATTGCCGCGATGAAAATCCACCATTTTGAGTGCTTTAAATCTATCGATACTACGTTTTTATCTTTGGTGAGTGAGCGATTGTGGAGTTTTATGGTGCAAGACCAGTTCTAGCTAAACTGCGCCAAATAATTATACCTTATCTTTGAGGAAGTGTATATGCAAGTAGTGTAGGGAAGAGGGAGGAAAACTTAAGTAACAAAGATTGAAATTATATCCTACATCGCTGGTGTGATGTGAATAGACAATCAATCAATCAATTATGATCACACTGTTTTTCAGTTGGAAGCGCAGAACATCCTGTATGCAAGCAACGAAAGTAGTGTTTCTAACATGGTTGTTGTCTCTTATCCCACTTGATCGACTGAAGCATCTAGATGATGACCATAAACTCATGCATGTTTAAACAATGTAAAACCGTCGAAGGACTTGAGAACAGCTGGCTCTAGCTGTAATCCATGCCAGCTAAGATGTGTGCAGGAGTGGTTTGTGTAGCATTGTGATTCAGACAAGAAAGGTAAACTTTATGACCCTCCACATTCCGTTCAGCTAGAGTATGTTCACTGCGAAGCCTGGCAAGACCCCCACCCCCAAGAGCCACACCCAACCATTCTATTATGATCAGTGAAATATTTTGCAAGCATGAGGCAAAGTCTGACTTCAACATTTGGTTTCTCACCGTCTTGGACCTCATGAAACTACATCTTTAACCCTTCATCATGCTTCTTTGTTTGGGATCTGTTAAACACACTGCATCTATAAAATACATCGCTCGTCCCACAGTTTGAAAAGGGATGGATTCGGAGTGTTAGTAGGGGCCTCATCCGAAAAGTACGCGGCAGTCTACTTCATTTTCAACTGGCAGGAGCCAGTTGAGAATTCTAATCTTAACATAATGCAAATTAATTATCGTTGGTCACTATACTAATTCATTGTTTGATTTGAATGAAAGCAATACTTTCACGCAACGGAATAATGACGAATATTTTGTATTTATATATTATATGCAAGAAAAATTTGAGTCAACAGTTAACAAAAAATTCTGTTCGATTGCATGATTTACACCCTTCGAATTCGTACCTTATTAACAAAATTAAGCGTAGATGTGCTACCTGAAAATCCTTTGTATGCAATATTCGCTTAGAAGAAAGAGATGTATTTTTTTAACACATGTATAGATTTTTTTTTAAAAAAACTTTCTTAAAGTCTTTAAAAACACAACATATTATAAGTTTTTAATTATTTTCATAACACAAGTCATCGCTTCTCCAACTGTGGGGCTCGTCACCTAGGGGGGCGTGACAACTCTATAAAGGAGGCGCGAACATATTGAAAAGTCGAAAACAAAAGATTATTTAAAAAATTATTAATTTACTGAAAATAAACAAACAGAATGCCTTATTACATAATAAGAAATAAATACACATTTACACTGATATAATGTACTTAAAATTGTATCAGTACTGCACACTGTATTTTACAATTAATTTAAGAATAGTAAGTTAAGAATGAGTTTAATAATTACTATTGACCCCATGGGCTTAACATAAATAAAATTATATACAAAATTTAAACACTTCTCTTCATAATCTGAACGGTTTATAATTAATCTCTTTAGTGCTAATCAAAGGATACGTGACTCACTCCCTAACACTACCGTTTTCGACGCAGGCATGGGTATGTGATGTATTGGAGGGGAAGGGTAGAAAAGGAATAAATACGCAATTCTCTCTGAAATAAGTAAATCTTTTGCAAACACTGTCAAGGCCTTTTTGTTGCATTCCAAAGATTTTGGAATAATTTTATGAATGGCAGTACACAGGAAAGATCATACTTCGACTCATACTGAAGACTCATTCGACGATCATACTGACTTAATTACAATATATTTACAACTAAGTAATTAGGTATTCTGTTTCTTTTGAGAAAAAAATTATCGGTTTGGCAGAGTTTCTTCTGAAACATTTACTTATTGATGTAACCGAATTTATATATACATCACAAGTATTTTGCATATACAGGGTTATTTTAAAATCACGGAACAAACTTTGAGGGATGGTAGAGCTTACTAAAACAAACAGTTGTATTTATTTTGAAATACGCATGATTCAAAATGTTCTAAAATTTTAAAACTGGTTATAAATCTTACATAATTTGATAAAATCAGATTATGCTCAAAATACACTGCTCAAAACAATTAAAGGATATTGTAAGTTTTATATAAAATAAAGATATAAACAAAATGTTTTTGCCGAAAATAGAAGAAGAGAATCACAAATGCAAATTTTTGTGACTTTTAAACTGTGGAGTGTGCTAATTTTAAGTTCGACGTCAAAAACGTCGCTTCAACGGCAGCGAATGAAATTTGACTTTCAACTGAAATGAAGACAAGGATGATAGGCATTCAGTGACTGCTGCTTTGTTTCGATGAGTACGATGTCTCAGCGAAGTCATTTAACCGATTCAGAAGCTTGGAGAATTGTTGGTAGGTTAAAAGGGGGCCAAACTCAAGCCGAAGTAGCTCAAGCCATTGGAGTGTCACAAAGTGTGATTTGCAGGATCTGTAACCGTTTTTTGGAGACTGAAAGTGCAGGCCGAAGACCAGGACAAGGTCGTAGACGGGCAACAACGCTCAATGAAGATCGTTATTTAGTGTTAACGGCTCGGAGACACTGAAATATGAACGCTACTCTTCGCCAACAACACCATCGCTCGGCTACTGGCACCACGGTTTCAACTCAGACTGTCCGAAACTGGCTACATGGTGTAGGTCTGTATGCTCGCCGACTGATGGTATGTGTTAGACTAACATCAAGGCATCGGCGCGACCGCAGAGAGTGGGCAACAGAGCATGTGAACTGGAGGAGAAATGAATGAAGCAATGTTCTTTTTTCTGAAGAGTCCCGTTTTTCTGTTCATCCGGATAATAGGCGTATTTTCATCTGGAGGGACCATGGCAGTAGGAATAATCCTACGTTCGTGCACGAAAGTGTCAGATTTGGCGGTGGGGGAGTGCTGGTGTATGGTGGCATCTCCATTGACGGGCGCACAGACCTCTACATCATTCGAGATGGACCTCTGACTGCTCGCCGATATAGGGGGATGAGATCCTTAGACCTATTGTAATCCCTTACGCAGCAGCCATTGGAGATGCCTTCATTTTAATGGACGATAACTGCAGACCCCATCGTGCTAACCTTGTGGAGGATTTCGTTTTTGAGGAAGGAATCGTATGAATGGAATGGCCAGCGTGTTCTTCAGACATGCATCCAATCGAGCACGTTTGGGACGCTCTAGGAAGACGAGTTGCTGGCCACTAACCACCCGCATAAACTCTCCAAGAACTGGAAAGAGCTCTTCTGGAAGAGTGGGACAGAATACCCCACCTCGTGATTAATAGCCTCATTGACTCCATGCTACAAAGGTGCTCAACGTTGCTGGCCGTCCGTGGAAACAATACCCCCTACTGAAAATGATTTCCTTTGAAGAAAAAATTTTTTCTTATTCTTTTTTTCTCATAGGCACAAATTGTGTTTTTTTCCCTTTTGTACACAAATGCGCCATAAAATGCAGTTTTCCTGCCAAACATGTGTAATTTATTCTCATATAACCTACTACGTCTGTTGACCATGTATCAATCAGCTAAACAGTTTCCCCAGCCATAAGATCCACCTAAAACCGCAATATCCTTTAATTTTTTTTTTTAGCAGTGTACTACAATAATATTTCAATTGAAAAAAAACATTAAAAGAAAATTAAAAAATAATGTTAAATTTTTTTCTCACGATTTTCGAATGCGAATAAAGTAAAATTCATTTAGAAAAATATTAGAATATATTAAATGAGATCTATAAAGAACTGTAATTTATGTAAAATACCGACTGATTTGATTTGATTTGATTGTATGATTTTATAGCACAAGAGCCAAATTAGTCTATGCTGCGCCAAACAATGATTCAGAAATTAATAAAACTTTGAAAACTGGTTCTAAATCGTAAATATAATTTGATAAAGTCAGATCTTGCTCAAAATGTTTCAATAGAATTTAATTCGAAAAAGAAATTTAATATAAAATATAAAAAATAAAAATAAATAAATAATAAATTATAATAATAATAATGTTCAAGTTTTCATGATTTTCGCAAAGTAAATAAGTAATTCATTTTTAAAAAGATCAGATTGTGTTAAATCAATTCTATAAAAATTTATAATTGGTGTAACATACCGATTGCACGTAGGAATGCAAAGAGATTTGGAAGGGGATTTTCCCCTACCAAATCAGATAAAGATAAAATTGATGTACGAAAAAAATGATGCGATGATGATTAAAAAATGGACAATCTATTAAAATGTGATGAACTTTACATGAAGGGCATTCTGGGGCATTCCCACCCAATAAAAGATGCCTGTGAGTAAAACGAGTAGGACCAATGCGAAGCCGAGTCAGTTTCACATCGGCATTATAGGCAAAGCTCCAATGACAGGCTTCACGCAATGCAATTTGTTATAAGTCTGCAAATTCCATGATTCCTGTCAGGCATTATCAATACGATGCTGGATGACGCTCTTCATGTCACAGAGAGGAACTGTTATCGGCAATTCTGTTGTTGCCGACCGAGGAACGATCTCCGCTTGCCCGTTGCCAGTAATACCCACGTGGCTTGGCGTTCAGCAAAACTGTATATCACAACCCTTGCCATGCAGTCGACTCGCAATGTGTAATATATCACACACTACAAGATGACACCGATTGTTGTAGCTCTCTATCGCTTCTAAGACACTCATACTATCAGTAAAATACAGTATTGACGAGCTGTTTTAAGATCAATTAATTGAAGTGAGTGGTTGAAGGCAATGGTTTCGGCAGTGAAAATGCTGCAGCAATTATCGAGCAGATAACCGCGCATATTATCTTCCATCTCAACTCTTCACCCAACTTAATCTGTTTATTTTTAACTATCTGTGTAGATGGGTGAATAATAACTATACTGACTCAGATCTTACGCAAATATGCTTTGAAAAACGACTGGTGCTGTAGTGGATTTACTGTATGTAGCGAAAGACTTGAGTTAAGGTAAACTTGACTTTTTCCATGGTTGGAACTGCTAAACATTTCTTTGGGGGATATTTGTCATGTAGATCGAACTCGGATAAGAGAAGCTGCGTCCTTTCTATAAATGAACGGATGTTATGTGACTGGGCATCATAAATTCTCTCCATGCTATTTTTCACATAGCCTCTTCATGCTGGTGGTGACATTAACAAATTTCAGAGGATGTGATGGCACAGACAAGCAAGATTTGTTAAGCAAGAGCTAGCTTCTTGCGTCTTAGGTTCAGAGGAAATTGGTTGCAAGCGAAGTAGAGACTCTGTACCGGCGAAGTACGAAACTCACCAGAGTAGATTCTCAATGCTGTGTGATAGACTGGGTCAGGGGCTTTTAAGGGGACATAGTACGATTCAATTGACCAAAATCGGTCAAAAAATCAAATTTAATATTTTTAGCTTAAATGATTTTTCATATACTTTTCTATAATCTCATAAAATTTGAAAGCTCTAAACTTAAAAAACGCAGAATTATGATACATTTCACACGTTCGTTTTTATTCACATCTCTATGGCAAATCAAAACTTTAAACTGACTTATCTCGGAAAGATAAAACAACTAGTTTGTCTTCATTTAAAATGCTAAGGCTTTTTTTCTATTTCTCCTAATGCTTTGAATTTTTTTTACCTATTGAGAATAGTACATTTAACAAAAGTTGGTATGCATTTTTGAATCAAAGCAATATTTAATTTTTTAAAAATAATTGAACTCAGAATTTGTACATTTTTTAAGGAATTTTCAATAAACATTCATAAAAAGAAGTATTGTATGAATACCAATCACGTTAACAAAACCCTTTCCAACTTTTTATTATACATAGTTTGACGTACTTGTAAATTTTCATGCATGTACGTACATTTTTGTAGGAGGGGTAGCATTTTAAAATCACTTTACAAATTTTAAGTTTTTTCCTTAAAAAATTACATGGCTAGCTTTTTATGAAGTTTTGACCACAAAATCTGTTTAACATAGTATGCATAAATATGAGGCAACCAAACCAATTTTAAAAATTCTTAAATTAAAATTGTCCCCTTAAAACGTAGAGTCGCGAGCACAATAGAGTCATATACAACAGAGTCGTAATCGAGCCGGAAAGTACGATAGATTGAAATACTTGGAGCAGAGATGTCTGCTCTGCATCCCCAAGATGTGTGTTTGATAGAACCTTCAAGATATTGAGAGACTTTTTACTGTTCTTCCGCAGATTCAAAATATGCGGATGGAAAGCGAGTAGGTGGTTACGTTTTATTCCAAGAAATCGCCCGTTTTGAGTGACGGGAATTTGTGTTTTACGGATGCATATTTCAGAGTCGGGACATGCATCCGTCCTTTCAGCCAAAAGGTCAGTGCAAACAAACATTATACTGAAGAATGGTACCATAATAATTTCTAGCACAAAATAATTATTAAAAAATGGATTTTCTTTATAAAAAAGAAATGAACAATGTATATATTAAATTCAATTTATCAACGCCTGAGCAAATGATTCTTAATTTAAGAAAACTGATTAGAAATAAATAAGATGACGGTTAGAATAGGTAAAAATGAAAAAGTAAATAACCTGGCAAAAAATGTAATTAAATAGTTACAAATCAAATTCACATGAAAGTTAGAAATATATTTCATAAAACAATTATTTAGGTCCTTATGGGAGTCGCTTTTCAGCAAATATTTATTCATTTATATAAAATATTTAATTAAATTTAATTGACTTAATTTAGTACTAGTTATTGATCTTAACTCCGCGGGATATTTCTTTTTAAAATAAATCTACAATTAAATTACTAAATTAAGTAAACCAAAGAAGGTAATGAATTACATACCTTAATTAATAAGGAAAATGAATAGATATAATCTATTGTGACAATAAATTTATAAAAACATTGAAAATATGCCATAAAAATATTTTACAGAATTAAACAGAATATATATTTATTATTGTTTCAAATGCTATATCATTAATGCTTAAAATAGTGTAAATAATTTATATCTGGATGTTTAACACGTTAATATTACTTTTCCTTTTGTATTTATTTTATCATAAAAATTGTAATATTTGCAAGCAACGCTACCCTTTACATTATAATGCAGTGTTTCTCAAACTTTGAATACTGGTGACCCAATTTTCAATCATAATTTTTGACGCCCCCCCCGTCCCTATACAACAATAATGTATTTTCTGCAATAAAAATGCACTTTCAGAGAGAAACGCTAAAGTTACTATACGATCTTAAATATAAACCGTACAAATTAATACGATAAGTATATTAAATTTTGTATATGTAACTTTAAAATAATATATATATTTTAAGAAAATTACTTAAAATATATATATATATATATATATATATATATATATATATATATATATTACTTAATTATTATTATGTTATTTTTCTTTCTCTAATTTTAAATTGGAACAGATCGCAAAATGATATATTTAATTAAAGATTTATTTCCTTCAGCATTCATTTCAAAAAGTACAAATGTCATAAGAAAAATAGTCTAGTCTCTGTTGCTCTCTATCATATCCATCACATCTGGCATGCATGAGTCTGGGCAACCTATCGAACGTCTGCGCAAAACATGTAAAAATACTTTTCCTCGCACAATTCCTGTCAGTTTTGGTCGACTCGATACTCCTACAGCTACCGAATCTAGCTTGAATGTACATTTTTTTTAATTTACATGTTGATTGTAATTCACGTTAATTAAGTATTTACGGCAGTAGATTAAAACAAAATCATACATACATTTTTAAGTCGTAAGCAAACATTCGATGATAATAAAGAATCAACAAGTACACAGACGAGCATGGTTCCGAAAATTAAATCAAGGCGATCTTCTCAAAAATACTTAAATTTTGGATTCACCAATACTGAAGTAAATGATGGAAAAAAAGCCCCAGCTCCTTATGTGTTAAAACTTATAAATCTGAAGAATAACATGTGAAAGTTGTTTTTAAAACATATAAAATCATTTAGCTATGTTGGCAAAGAATTTTAAAAAGTATTTTTGGATGAGGACAACTTGGTAGCAAGTTACGAGTGGATTAGAGATCTATTTGAAGATGCTCCAGAAAGGCTCTCAACTTCTGAAAAAGAAATTTTCATAGATTTCACATCCAGTGAAAAATTAAAACGCAATTTTGTAATGAATCGCTCTTTGAATTTTGGGTAGAGGTGGATGATAAATTCTCTGTACTGAAAACAAAAGCACTTCGTATACTATTACCATTTTCAACATCCTACCTTTGTTAAACTGGATGTTCTGCGGTGGCTGCTTTGAAGACAAATTATAGATCTCAGCTATATATAGAAAAATAACCCAAAGTATCAATTTCTGATATTAAACCTTCCTTTGAAAAACTTTGCTCTACAAGACAAGCCCATGGAAGTCCCTAATAATTATTAAACTTGTTCTTAATTTAGTAATAAGAAAATATATATAAAATACCTTCTTAAGTACTGATACATTAAAATTATACTGGCTAAAACACCGGCTCTTCACAGGAGTTCATTTTTGGAAAAAATAAAACATTATTCTTGATATAATAGCTGAACTGTAAGGAGAGTAAAACTGCGCGCACACACACACGACATTGTATACACAAATGCAAAATGAATTTCTTTTTAGATAAGCGCTATAATTGTAAATATATAACTGTTTAAAAGAACTGTAATTTTAAACCTGTTATAATTAGCATTTAGAATTAATGTTAAATAAAGAAAAATAATATAAAATTACGATGAAGAATAATTGTGTTGCTTTTTAATATTTAAATCGAGAAGACTTCAAAATGTTTTAACACGGGATCAGGCGCGCATTCGATACTAACGCTAATGGTAGTGCGGGGGGGGACTCATTCACCCCAATCATTTGTTTATAATTATTTTTACTTTACACGATACAAATCGGAATTCCAGTGAATAATATTATTAAAAGAAAGTATACTTACCGGCTTTCAAGGACTATTAAATTTTCCTTTGATGATTTGAGAAACAATCCAATAAAACTGAACTAAAATGATTCAAAAGTGCAAGACCATAATAAAGGACGCAAATCAGAGACACTTTTCACTAATATTACAGAAATGTTAAATCAATCAATTCTTTTCCCAATATCGTAAAACTCTTTATTACTTACAATTTCCCTAAGCGAAAAGCTACCGCATAAAAGATGGGACGGAACTAATGTAGAACTAACTATACCATAATTTTGAAGGTCAATCAAGCGATTAGCAAATGTATTATGCAGCCTGGCTGAAAATTGTATCATTTCTTCCTTTTCTTTTTCTGCAACTAATGTACAGTATTTTAATAATAATTACAGTGATGAATTGTTTATCTTAGAATTTTTCTAAGGGTCTGGGTTTCGTTTTTCTTTTAACGAGTAATATTTTATTTTAAAACGCAATAAAGAATTCTCTCATTGAGGAAATACAGCAAATTAAACAAAATGTTCTTTTCTTTAATTTGGTTTTGGGATCAAAGATAGCTATTTGATAACGGAAAAACGCCAGATGATAAACATAAATTATATCAGTGTTGTGTATTTTTTTATTATGGAAGAAAGCATTTTGTTTTACTTCTCTTTCCGGTTATTTTTTTTTTAAAAAAATCTTTAAATTTTCGATATGCTCGCGCCCCCAGGGGGGCGTGCCCTACACTTTTAGAAACACTGTTATAATGGAATTTCAATTGAAACTTGGAGAAAAATTAGCGATATAACAAAGTTGGCATCATTTTAATCACCGCTTTGGCGGGTTGGTAACCACTTTTTGTCGTTTAGTAATCATATGTATGCTTCTGCAAATTACTGGAGAAATCTATTAATATTACGATCCATGACATAAGCGGATCTTCAGAGAGTGCTAGAAGGCAGCCGTGCTGACCACAAACAGCAATCGCTCGCTGAGACTAAGTCCGTATTGTTTTGAAGAGTACCCTAGTGAGTCATTTATTGTAAATAAACTGTACGTACTTGTACTTTTAGACACTAACATTATGTCTGAGTGTTATAGAAGGTGTGAAATCGTGTTGGGCCTTATTAAGCGAGTTTTAGCGCTGTATCCTGTATTTAAATGATTGCTCTTCTACAATAAATTTCTATTGTTTCGAAAGAACTGTCTTGTCCTTTAAGAATGATAGCATACATTCCTCGAAAAGCGATCAATGTAACATTATTTTTATAAATGTTATTCTGCATCGATGCATAAAACTTAATTTTTACACATTGCATATTCCTAACCTCCCATCAAAATAATCCTAGTGGCTGGCATTATAGGGTGTGCCATTGGCCTGGAGTCATTTAAGGCACTCTATATCAGCAGTCACCAAAGTGATGGTCCGTAGAAAATTTCGCTAGACTCCAGAAATATGTAGAATATACTTACAAATCACGTGAAGTTACGTTTTAAGATGTATTGAAACATAATTCAATCCATAACAATACGAGAAAAGAACGCACACGCGAAAAGAAGGAGCCTCCATCTCACTAGGAATGTATAATGCTAAATGCTCTATATGCTTAATCCCCTTTTTTAATTGTTTTGTTTTAACAATTTTTGTTTATTTTATTTATTTTATTATGGTTCATTAATAAAGCTTTCATAATTTGGTTGCAATCAATAGTTTTTAATTTTATTCACTAGGTACATTTTATGTCTTCTTAGATCACAGTTTTTTTATAAATACCTTTAACCCTTAAAAAATTCTATTATTGGTCAGCGGGATTTAAATCATGAATTTAATGGTCCGTGAGGTCAAAAAGTTAGGCAACCGCTACTCTATATGAAAGGGAAGATGAATTATAAGTATGCAGTGTCTCGAAGTCCTAATGTTGGCGTGGTGTGGAAATTTGAAGAGTGGTGTAAGTGAGAGTTATGTTAATGTCGCACTATACAGCTACAAGAGGACTATTGGCGATGGATCTCGTAATTTTTGAACTTGACACACGTCTTCTCTGTTAATTCAACAGGAGGACAGATTTAACGCTGCCTATGCACGGCGAGTCTTCAGCGACAGAAGACGCCAACTCATGACACGTCAGCTACGATTCCATGTCCTTGATTCCTGGGCTGCAGCGAACACGTGTAGAGTTCAGTACCAAGACATGTATTGTTTTCGTCACTTTTCCGCGTTTAAAGATTCGAGGTCTGTAGCCAGTAGCATTGAGTTACTTTTGAGTTATAAAAGCCTCAGCTTTTTTAATGTGGGTCAACTCCTTTACGCGGTGAATTTTCACTTTAAATGTGAATGACAATGCATTTTTTTAAAATGGAAATGTACATAGTTTTGATTAAAACAGTAGTTCAAAAAAACTTCTGAAAGGAATTATTTTAGTTAAATATTTTAGATGAGCTGTATATGTATAATCCGGGAAAGCAGAAAATCCATAAAATTACTCAAAACTCAATTTTTTTTTTCGAAAATTTCATATTTTAGTGTTTTTTTTCACGTGAGAGTAATACAATACATATTATTAATTGTGTTACCTGAATTCAGAGAATCATAATCACATTAATTTATATTATTTATTTAGGCTCCAAATCTACTTAGGCATTGAATTGATGTCAATTATTTTAGGAAGAATAGCATTTTAAAATCCCTTCATAAATTTTAACTTTTATATAAAAAATTGAATAATTAGTATTTTGGAAACAAAATCTGTTTTACGTAATCCCTATATAATGGATACAATTAAAAAATTGTAAAAACCCCTTATATCGAAGATTTTTGCATAAATCGTACCACGTCCTTTTAATTTTTTACAAAAGATTAAAATTGAAATTTTTAACAAGACTTCATAGAGTTTTAGATGTAATTAATATATATATATATATATATATATATATATATATATATATATATATATATATATATATATATATATATGTATATATATATATATCGCATTATTATATATTTCAATAGTCAGATTACTCATTCCTGATTTTTTTAAACATTTATTTCAACAACTTCAGATGGCAATTGTTGGTAATACAGCCGAAAAAGATACTTAAAGCTCATCCACACGCTTGCTGCAAAAACTTTTCCATTTGTCAAGGAAGAAGAGTGCAACCATTCACGAACTTTTTCTGAAGAGAAGTGTCCGAAAGTAGCCAACAAATGACCCGGTGGATAAATGAAAAAGTGGACAGTGGACGCAATGAATCATCTTTTTACTTCAACTTTCAAACCTTTTTTTTATAAACTTATGAATGGGATCATTACTGGGCAAAAGTTCTATTTATCCTGCCTACCTCTTCAACTATCTAATGGTAAAATTTAGTGCGTTAAACTATGTTCATAATTAAAAAAAAACGTGTTCTTAGATTTACGGAATCTTAATATTTTGTTCTCTTATTCCATCATGATGAATAAAACAACTTTTGTTTTTATGTACAGCAATACCCCGAATTTACGCAATAAGTGGAACTAAGCGATTACCGCGTAAGTCAGGGAGTGATTTCACATCTAAATACACATAAATTATTTTTAGTTCGAGACTAAGAAAAGTAAGAGAAATTAGAAAAAAAAAGTTTCATATAAAATTTTAGATATATATCTCACAAATACACAATCGCAAACCGAAGTTAGTTTGATGTAGAAAGTTTCCTAATATTTATCAAAGTAGTCTGATAGCTCAAAATTATTTTCTCCCAAAAAATGTCCTTGAATTTCCATTCTTTATTTTCTTTATTTTGTTACTGGGTGGCGTGGTTGGTTTGTCGCTGGCCTTCTGCACCTAAGGCTGCAAGTTCGACAAAGGTCCAAGGGCTGCGGTAGCCCAGTATTCATGGTATCGGATCATGACAGGCATGTCATGAGTTCGAGCCCAGTACCACTAAAGACCCGCCGTGTAGGGATGCGATGCACGTTAAATCTGTCGAGAGCTGAAACGTCCTCTCGTTGGTGTGGTGTGGTAGTTAGAAGAGGGGGGTGCCAGCTGAGATGTCGTCCACGTCACTTGACCATGGCTCAAAATGACGTGGACTGTCGCCCAAAGCCCCCCTGTAGCTGATCAGTGCGACGTTAATATTCACTCACTCATATTCACTCACTCACTCGACCAAGGCCCAAGTAGGTGGATTTTCATAGTACAGAAAATCGACAGTGGCCATGTCGTATGATTATACGGTATGTAAATGACCCCTAGAGTGTGTCTGTTTGGTTTGAGTGCTATCGTCGAAATTAAATGCAAGTACAGGTTCGCATCGTCAGAGCTTAGGTGCCTCCCTCTAGGGAAGAATCCGAGCGTCAAAATAACCTGCGACTAATAGTGTCTGCCTATACGGTGCTGCACTAAAAAGAGATACCAGCGACCGGTGAATGTAGTAGATCTGTAGTGGTAAAACACCAATCCGCACCCCATTACAAAGAAAAAAAATTGTTGAGTGAGTGAGAGAGTGAATATTAACGTCGCACTGTTAAGCTACACGAGGGCTTTTGGCAACGGACCTTGTCATTTTGAACCATGGTCAAGTGACGAGGACGACATCTGAGCTGGCACCTCCCCTCCTAACTACCACACCGTACCAACTTTCTCCTGCACGACGGGTCTTCAGTAGTACTGGGCTCGAACTCGTGACACGCAAACCACGATCTCATACCTTGACCACTTGGCTACCGCGGCCACCATGTTTTGTTGAAAAAATATGCTTATCGTTCGAGTCTATATTTTCTAAAATCTGTAACCCTTTTTAAAATTAAACTTATGTCTTCTGTCAAATTCCCAG
Source organism: Trichonephila clavipes (assembly GCA_019973935.1). Classification (NCBI taxonomy): domain Eukaryota; kingdom Metazoa; phylum Arthropoda; class Arachnida; order Araneae; family Nephilidae; genus Trichonephila; species Trichonephila clavipes. The sequence continues at coordinate 144,934 of BMAU01018158.1, read as the reverse complement.
CCGTCATTCGATCTTCTGATTGAACTGCGTCTAAAGTCACAGAAATTTACAATGTCTTGTTTTTGATCACGCATTTCAGTAAGTTCTTCCATTGTCAGCGCCTGATCATATGAACTTAATCATTATTTATTGAACTTAATCATTATTTATTTCTAAATTTGTATATTTTTTTATTTTATTAATTTTTTTTACTGTATATTATAAAAACGTGAGAAATAGTCATTAAGTGCAACATGTATAAAGAGAGTTTATAAGAGGATGGGAGAAAGAATTATATTAACGTCGCACAAGAAATGCAACAAGAGAGATGTTGACTTCGTCATTTGGAACTTCGGTCAAGTGACGAGGAAAACACCTGAGCTAGCACCCCTCCCCCTCTTAACTTACACACAAAAGAGAGGACAAAAAGGGGAAGATAATTCAAAATTGCATAATTGGAATATTGCTAAAATAATAGAGGTTCATCCAGGAATAGATGGCATAACTAGAGTAGTAACGTTAAAAACAGGTAAAGGTGTATATAAACAATCTGTTAATAAAATTTTTAAGTTACCTTTTAATTGTAATTGATTCTTTAATTGTACCTTGATCTTGATTGTATGAGTGTGTGTAGTAATTTATTGTATTTCCATAGGCACTGTGTGTTTTTTTGTTTATTGTATCATGTATTGTAATTGTTTTATTGTATGTTGAAAATTTGTCAAGGCGGGCGGTATGTAGTGTGCCTCGCTCTTTGTTTGTATTTTCATCGCTTCGCAAATGCAGTGACGAGTAGGATATCAGCTGGAGGGCGTACCCACGCGAAGGGATAGAGAGTGTAACCACATGCCAATGAGTCGTTGGAATAAACAGTTGAGAAAAATCTACAGTCCACTGTGTTCTTTATTAAGTATGGCTCAATTTATCTAGATAGAGCTTCGACGGGTCAAAATAATGACGTTACCGAGGCCAAATATATCTCGGATATGCCTTTTTTCCTTGGAAAATATTTACCTTTTATTTTCCTTTTTTCAGAATTTAAACTCAGTTTATAGGCAAGAAGAAAATTTTCTTAGAACAGTGATTCTCTCAATCACTGTGCCTTGGCACTTTTGTGTGGCCGTGGTAGCCGAGTGGTCAAGGTATAAGATCGCGGCTGGCCTTTTCAGGAGTTCGGATCCAGTACTTCTAAGGACCCGCCGTGTAGAGGAGCGATGCACATTAAATCTTTCGAGAGCTTAGTTTGATTTTATGGCACAAGAGCCAAATTAGGCTAGGCTGCGCCAAAATAATGATCTAAAAAGTGTCGAGAGCTTAAATGTCCTCCCGTTGGTGTGTTGTGGTGGCTAGAAGAGAGGGGTGCCAGCTAAGGTGCCGTCCACATCACTTGGCCATGGTTCAAAATTGACGAGGTCCGTCGCCAAAAGCCCTCGTGTAGCTGAACAGTATAGACTTTAATATTCACTCACTCACTCACTTGGCACCTTTGTGTGTCACCGAATTCTTGAAGTGTGCGGCCAACACACACACACTTTTTAAAAATCTTCGATTATACTCTACGAGGAAAAATAGTTCCAGAACTGAATCATTCAGCCATTTTATAGAAACTAAAAGCATATTTAAATTATTCTTTCGTGGTTAGATAGACATAAAAATATTTTTTTGGGGTTCGTAATGAATAAATTTTGAATAAAGAGGGAAAACTATTTTCCCTCTGTAATAACCTAGATTTAATACCAAAACTTTCGGAAGAATCAATTTATTTGGATTAAAATTAGATGCGATTAATCCATTATAGCCGAAGATGCTTTTAAAATATTGTAACAAACTTCTACACCTTATCTGTGTGAATTCGGATTTTCAGCATTAACCAATATAATCACAGCAAAAAAAAATGTTGAGAATCACTGTGTGTCTTAGAATATTAGCAAATATTAAAATATAAACCAATAGGGGTACTTAACAAGTTTAATTCCACATTAATATTCTGTTATTCCAAAAAGATTTCTTAAATATAAGTCCATGATTATTATTCGATTTAAGGTTTACACTACAGTTAAATATTAACAGTATCTCAATCTGACACAAATCCGTCGTCTTTTGCGTACAAATATAGAAAAGTTCGGTTCCTCTTAATCGCATTTTAGAAATCCAGGAATTTTCAGGCGGGCATGAACGGCTTATTGGTAGAGTGTACCTTTTCAAAATCCGTGTAAGTTAATCGCTTCTCTAATGTCTTGATGTGAAGTGATATGGCGCAATTAAGATAATGAAAGAGTTGAGAAGTTTTAGTGTGTGATAACACAAGAGGGTATTAGGAAATGATTATTATATTTCGATTTGTTCCATATTAATTTTCGATATTTAGGGATGTTTTTGATATAAAGTAAAGTAGACTAGTTTTAAAGAAGAAACTGAAAAACAATTCTTTAGAATGCTATGTGGGTATAAAAAAGACAGAATTTAATTTAAAAATTAATTATATTTTGTTTTATTTTGATATAATTTGCAAAGTCATCCACCTCTAGGTACCTTAATTTGATATAATATAAAACGATATGTTTTTACTATGTCACAACTACATTTATAGTTATCAATGCCTATACATTCCATCCATACTCACTCGGTTAATCGTTTTATTTCTTTTATTAAAAATCTACCTATTAGAAAAAAATATAAATGCCTCAAAAAAAATTTAATTCTGAAACTCAAACGCCATAAATAGAAACTAAAATCTTGAACTCCATTTCCACTCAAACCGAAAATATAATAAAATTAAACAATAGTGCTCAAACATTTCTATGCAAACAAAATAGCTGTACATAAACCATCGCTCCAAAATTAATTTAGACACACAAGCTGCTTCAGAATATAAGAGAAACAATAGCACGCGAACAAAAATAGATAACGTTATTCAAGAAACCGTATCGGACCAATGCCGGCAGCTGAAACACAAGTAATTCAAAACGAAATGAGATGTTTCAAATAAATTTCATATCATGTTGAAATCGACCCCTACTTCACAATTTTCCAACACCAAGCAAAAAAAATCTACTTGAAAGAAATTTAAAAAATCCGTACGTAAAATTCCCAAAAAATAATTCCATAAAAATTCTCTGCAATAATTTACTCACAACTAAAATTGTTGCGTTCTCGCCTTGCGACTAACTTTTAACTAATAACTTGAATTTAATATGAGTAACTATTGCTTCGTTGTAGCTGTGCGGTGAGTTAACAGTGAATGTGGAGTTTTTTTGGCGCAAGAGCCAAATCTGGCTATACTGCACCAAACATGTTAAGGTATCCGAGACTACTTGCGACAACTTTTTTTTGAAAAAATGGAGGCATGGGGAGTTTTTGTGATTTCTAGATTTATTTAGTGCATTTTAAGAAAAAAAGGTTAACATTAAGAACAGAAAAATAAATTATTATTAAAATGGGAAAAAACTGGTGAAAATGTACAAAAAATTACATAAACAGGGCCAGCTCTATACAAAATTTAATAAACAAATTCTCGATTTTTCAATTTTGATATGTTACTTTGTTATTCATGTTTGAAATGACCCTCAGGATAGGAGATATTTATTTTTTTAAAAAAACTAGAGCACTTTATCTTAGTGATTATATGAAATTGCTTCAAAAACATAAAGGACTGTAAATTTTATAACAAAACTGTGATTGATAAATCTGAAGGTCAAAACACTTTCACTGTTATACAAAACATACACAAAAAATTTCACTAAATTATTTTCAAAACTTTTTGAGCAATCGCCGTCTCCGTTTGAGCTTTTCGAAAAAAACACATTTCGAGTAAAACGCATTTTATACTTTGACATATTGTGTAAAGTTATGACATCTGCTTTTACTAAAACTCCTATAGTTTTTGTACTATAAAATGGAAAATAAAAAACTTGATATTTTTATTAAGAGAATAAGATGACCTATAAAATAAAATCATAAGAATAATTTGTCTTTTTTTGAAAAAAATCACGATTTTAGGGAAGTTGGATACCTTAAAATATAAAAGCATTTCATAAAATATGTAAAAAATACTGAGCATATAGTTTCAATAAAAGTTAAAATATCAAATCATTCATAAAAATCGTTCTCAAATAATAAAATTTACCATAATTTGGTGAGGGATATTTCCCACCAAGTCAGACAAGTTTTTTAAAAAACAGACAAATGAAAAATGTGAATTTAAAAAGTTTAAGCTGTCAAAGTTTTATGAAAAAAATTAGTTCTTACTTTTCCTGAATCGTATTGGAGTTAACGCGCGCATATATTTGTCAGGATTGTTTCGAAAATACTCCTTCATGGCGTATTTATTCGCAGGATTTGGTTCAAGTTCATCATCATCCACGTCATACATAATCATGTCTTCGTTATCTGTTGTATATTCTGTAGGCGCTGACTTTCTGGGTTTATGTGGAACCATTTTTTTCCTATTTCTGATTTTGTACTCTTTTGTGCGTTTTCTTCTATTTTTTAAATTCTATTTTACACTCTTGGATTTTAAATGAATTAGAAGGTTTGTGCTATTGGATGCAGTAGCGGCCAACTCAGGTAAGGGAACTGATCGTTGAACTTAAGTTGACAGTGTGGCAAATTTATTAGAAGTGGTAGGAAATAGGCGTGTTTCAGTTGATAAAGATGAGGCAGAGGTATTTAGGCTATAGAGGTATTTAGGGGAAGCAGCAGTAGCAGAAATGGGTTCAGGTAATTGAGATTTAATTTGTCTAGTTGGTTTTATTGAAGAAGCGGAAGGAAGTAAATGAGAGAGAGAGCGAGCTTGAGTCGATGAAGATGATGTGGATACGGTAGACACTAAAGACGAGGTACTTGGCATCAGATTTGCAGAAGATACTGGTTTCAAACATTATAAGGATGTGCAGATCACGTTTTTTTATATTTGAATCTGTTTGGGTAATCGTGGATATAATTGAAGGCTTAGCAGCCTGACCGTAAGTTTGAGATAACTGTGGGATTATATATAATTTGCATGCTTCAAAATAGGAAAATTTTTTTATATATTTTAATTCCGCATTTGTTTTTCTAATATCCATTTTGAGAATAATTTCGAATCTGATGGTTTGAATTGTGAACAATTGACACATTTCGACGCTAGTGTACAATGTGCGGAAAAATGCCCAGCAGACGCACATGTAGAGCATGTCAATTGACCTCGGTACGAAGTTTGAAAGTGTCCGAACCTCCGACACTTTAAACAGCGCAAATGATTCGGAATATACGGACGTATTTTACAATTAAGGTATCCAGCTTTAATAGTTGATGGTAGTTTAGGGCTATTGAAAGTAAGAATTATATGCTTAGTTTGAAAGGTTGAAGAGTCTTTTTTATTGTAATTGTGACCTGGGTAACACCCTAAACACAGCCTCGTAACTTTTTAATGGAGATTTTGGTTATCCGCCTATTTCTATTACTGCTTTATGAACGGTAAAAGGAGATTCCCTTGACATTTCGTTGTTAGGTAGCGATAGAAGGACGAAATTGCTACGCATTCTCGGTTTTAAATGTTTATAGTGGGTAAACAAAGGCCTTTACCCAGGCACTGCATACTTGGACCCATAGGCACGAAGATAAATTCATCCTAGCGGGCCTCCACCCACCACGGAGTCCAATAAGGGAGGCAGTGTGCCGGTCATCTGGCAAGAATTAGGCACGGCGCATAGCTGGAGTACACCCAAAATATAGGGTTACAGCATAAGGGCGAGGATCGAACTGGTAAACCCGAGACCTCTGCAGCACTAACCCTACAGCAAGGTCTCTCCGGGGACACCGAACAGATATATCACCAGCCGATTGACAGGAGCGGGCTCACTCCTGCCACCTGTCTAAAGCGAAGCGTGGCCAAAGGGAACAACACAAAGGTATCCGCAATAAACCATTTTCCTCCTTACGCGACGCTGCATAAGGCAAACATGTGAGTCGGCAAACCAACGGTGTTAGTAAGAAAACAATGAAAAAATACGAATATCGAAATAAATAATCAAAAAAAATTAAAGAATATTTAATTAAACGCAACACAAAATGAATACAAAAATATGTAAATAATTACAAATATTGAGTTATCTAATAAAAACAAAATCAATGCTTGTATACAAGTATATTCGAAATATTAGTCTGTAGTCTAGATGTGAAAAGAAGAAAAGGAAATTTGAATGACGAGAAAGAGGGTCAAAATAAGAGAAGTATCACTAGGGTACCCCAGGTCGTGACACCCGTTTTTACCAAAGACAGTAAAACCCTTGGGAAAAGCAAAAGGTTACTAGGGCACCTCGGGATATTGTGACTCTGTACTCACCTGATGAAGGTGAAGGATTAGCTGTGCGGCAACCGACTTTAAATCACGTGGACAATTATGTAATTTAGAGAGGTGATTTCGCCCTTTTCTCAATAAAACTACTTGTTCTACTCAGTTGACTTGCTATACATTCACGTGTTCCCCCCTGATTTTATAACGCCAGTCACCTGGACTACCACCTGAAATGTATTTTTAGAGGAAGTAAGAAAAGATTGAAAAAGTATTAGAATATTATTTCCTTTTAAAAAAGCAATTTGATCGATAGACCAGGAATCCACAGAAAGAAAGGCGTTGTCTTTCTTGAATATAAATATCCATCTGTGAGGCAAGGAGAAAACGGAAGCTTTTATTAGTTTGTTTTTATTCCGACCATTCATTTTTTTATGACGATTAATGAGATCGAAATTTAAATAACGAGTTCCTCCGCTGGCGTCCATCTTTATATAACCACCATCAGTGAAGGGGAGGTATTCAAAAGATAACCGAAAAAATAGCTTTAAATATATTTAAAAAGGTATTTATGACTCGTTGATTACTAACATTTAAAAACTCAAGATAACTTATTGAAGACCCTTTAATACAAAGAAACCTGAACTGTACGTATAAGATGTTCTTACGTTCTGAAATCATTTATTCAAGGTATTATCTCAGGTTTTTGAAAAATAGTATACTTCTGGAACTACAACTGTTTTTTTTATAAAATAAATAATTTATTTTAAATTAGCAGTATTTTTCGATCAACGCAGAAGTATAATTTTTTATGTCCATATTATTGTTTTAAATCTATCATTTTTATACCCGTGTATAAAATGGGTTTGCAATAAACCAGATTTTACGGTAAATGCATTTATGGGGCTAATTTCATATCATCTATATAGATGTGAAGTTCTTTAATTTTAAAATCAGTTTAATGAGGGAAATGTACCTTATTATATTCTTTTAAACATTTTTTTTAAAATCAGAAGCGAGATTGCTCGTTGATTTATTCATCACCGAACGCAAGTTAATGTTTCACAACTAACAACTTGACTTTACTCTTATTGATCTTGATGGAAGAAATATTTTTCTCAAATGTATGTCAACCCAAATATAGAGAACATATTCTCTATATTTGATTTTCTGACTGTATTGAAGGATCACAAAATACTTCTTGCGATCCGCATGTTCCACGGAAACCTCTATTTAACCAGCCCGCAAAAGATCACTTGGTGGCTTATAAAAATTCTGTTCCATGAGAGTCAAATTAAAGGAGGAGTAGTGCAACATTGAAACTCGGTAATCTCAATTGGTGATATGTTATGATATTTACGGATAGATATATACCAAGACAAAGCATTCCTATTTTTAGAAGAACAAACTCTTAAATAATATGGAAAACAGACCATGAAAAACGTAGTAGATGGAAAAGTAAGTAGAAACGAGGTTGCTTTATCACAGACAGAAAAAAAGATGTTAAATGGGGTTTTTATTTTCACCCACCATTATATATATATATATATATATATATATATATATATATATATAATATATAATATATATATATAATATATAAATATAATATATATATATATATATATATATATATATATATATATATATATATATATATATATATATATATATATATATATATACACTGGTGTGCAAAAATTAAGGACGAGAGAAGACGGTTTTTTCAATATAACTTTGTACAAAAGCTTTCTAAATCAACACATTTAATACCGTAAGATCCCCAATACGTAAGGACATGTGTAATGTAAGCAACACTTACTAAAAGAGAAATCAGAGGGATAAAAAGAAGCTTGATTGAGGAAGTACCATGGAGCGCAATGCGACTGAAGGCCGAAACATCCCTGTTATGGGTGTCCAGCAAGAAACACCAGGTCTTTAGTAGGGGATATGATCTCCCCTGACTGCTAGGCGGGTTTCACAGCGTCTGCCCATGCTGAGAATGAAAGTGTTAATGAGTTGTTGAGGCATTGCTGCCCATTCGTCTTGCAGCGCCAATCGAAGCTCCCGAATCGTTACTGGTGGTAAGGTACGAGCTTCCAAGCGTCTGCCTAGAAAATCCCATACATGCTCGATGGGATTGAGAACCGGATATCGTGCCGGCCAATCCATACGTTCAATATCCTCACTCTCTAAGAGCTGTTCGGCAGCTACTGTGCTATGACATGGTGCATTGTCGTCCACGAAAAGGAACTGCAGACCCATAGCGCCTCTAAATAGACGCACATATGGAAGAAGAATCTCGTTACAATAACGGGTCCCGTTGACTGAACCTGCGTCGAAGATTTGAAGGTCTGTACGACTACCAAGCATGATGCCTCCCCAAACGAGAACACCGCAACCTCCATACCTGTCCCTTTCAATGATGTTCGAGGGATGATTGCGGCTTCCCCACTCTCTCCAGATGAGTATGCGATGAGAATCGCTACTCAAACTAAATCTGCTCTCATCTGTAAAGAGTACTCGTCCCCATTCATTGTCTTTCCAATTCCGGTGTTCCCGGCACCACAGAGAACGCCTTCTCCGATGGGCAGGCGTTAAAGGTACACACCGTACAGGGCGTCGTGCAAACAGACCACCCCGTGCAGTCTTCTGGCCACGGTAAAACGCGATATCGGTCGTCCAGTCGCCTGTGTCGTGTGTCTGGCGATTTCTCCCGCTGTCTGCCGCCTGTTTCTTCTGGCCTGTAAGACAATGCACCGGTCATCTGCGGGTGTGGTTCCTCGTGGACGACCACTACTGAACCCCCGGATAGCTGTTCCTGAATTTTGAAATTGTCTCCAAAGTCGTGAAACGATGCTGTGAGCAATTCGAACTCTGCAGCCGCACTTGTCACACTGCGGCCTTCCTCCAACTTCCCAATGATTCGACCTCGGGTAAAAGCATCCAGATGTCGTCTAACAGATTGATTATTCGCCATTTCTTGCTGAGGCAGCAACTCGGTGTGATTTTAACTGCTATACGGCGTGCACAATCTGTTTGCCAGAAATATTGATCTTACACCGACAACATGCTTTATACTACTTAGACACTCCCCCATTACGTCTACCTGCATATCTGCGCATGTGCTACCGTACATCACCTTACTTAATCTCCTGATTGGTCTTCTGTCCGCTCTGCCTTTTCGTTCAACTGAAATGCTAATTTTTCGACTTCGTCCTTTATTTTTGCACACCAGTGTATATATATATATCGCTCACTCTCTTTCCTTATCTTTCCTATGTTGATGAGACACTTCTTTACATTTCTTAGGTTTTGGGGTTATTAATTCTATGTTTTACGATGCATTTTATTTTCAATAGTGGTATTTCGATGTCCTACAACTTCAAGTGAACTGATAAAGCACTTCTGTTTTTAGAACCGTAAAATTTTTCTTCATTAAAAAAAGGAAACATATAGCTTGAATACTTACTTAGTGCATACCATTAAAAATATTTATTTCAAATTTCTGAATTTTAATCTAAATTTCCAAAGGAATATCTGAAATTATCGTGTATACGTAAGTATCATAAGTTACTATACAAATACAGGTTTATTCATTACTCCCTCCAGCATTTCTAAGCACTATAGTAAAAACTCTCAGACGAATGCAGAAAATAAAGAACACATGAGAAAGAAAACAGAAACATTTCATGTTTTATGTGCATACTTCACAAACATTCTATGAGCGAAGCCTTGGCAACACGTCTACATTAATGCAATTATCCACATTTCCTGCTTCACTAATCAACATGGTACTATCAACGTTATTGACAGATCCTGTTATCCTTCAAAGCAGTTCTGCTACGAAACGCAAAAGAGTTACGAAAATTAAATCTTATATGTACAAGAACAAGATTTCGATAAATATGGAAAGGATAACGCGCGTTGTCAATAACTTTGATAGTGAGTACCGTGTTCATTAGAGCATGGCAGAAACTGTTCAATCACACTGATACATGCCGTGTGAAGAAGTTTCTTTCCTACTCAGAACATCTGCAAATTAACGTATATTTAAATTCTTATCACTGCGTTCATTTTTTTTCAAATGGCTAAATATACCTTTATATAGAGATTCAAAAGGTTTTTTTTTAATTTCCATACTGTTTTATAAGGATCAAACATGTTTTTCCATTATGCTTCTAAATAAATAAAACCACATTCTTTGAAAAATATGAAAACACTTGTGGAACACGGCGCCAAATTTTAAGTGTGTGTGTTTTAGATGTTTATTTATATTAAATATTTCTTAAGCTAATTTAAAAATTTCAAAAGTAAAATTTCCATCATATATCTTTTTTATAAAATTTAAACATGTATTAGCAATTAATAGCAAATAAAAATGTCCCACAATTTTCGCCAAGAGAACAAAATTTACACACAGCTTTGAATGCGAATCTTTGAACTTTTCACCGCTTCTCTGTGCTTTAAGAACCTATTAATGGGTATTTATCTTAGAAAAAAAACATGTTCAACAAATTCGTCGAAGACTAAAACGTTCGTGATAAAACTCCGCTTTGTTTTTATAGTTAAAAAAATTATTTCAAGAGTTATAAGTGTTCACACTTGGCTAATATGGAGTGGTGTGTATTTCGGCAACATCAGAAGGGAATTTTCCTTCACTTCGGCAAGATAATGGAACCATGTGGCGCACTAGAGCACGATTTGGCGGTCAATAATGAGTATTTGAGAATAAAGACTTTCCTCTCGCGAAAAATCACGTACAACTAGATACTAAAGATATAAGTTTTGCTGCTATTGCATTTGCAAAAAATATAATTCGGTCCTGATAGGTTTCATTATTTTAAATCGGGTTTTCTTTCTTAAAATTTCCTTTCTCTCCAAGGGAAAATAGATTAAAGTAGCCTCGAATGCGAAATTAAGCTTACATCAAAATGAACATGAATTTTGAAAGTAAAATGTGCTGACACCTGAAATTTAAAAGTTTATGGACATTTAAATCAATTATGCGCTATCAAATTGTGTGAATGTTGGGGTCAATGGCACAAGAGCTTATCTTGGTCAAGCTTTGCCAAACAATTGTTAAGATATTAGACCAGGTGTTAAAGCTTCCAAAAGAAAATCTAAACTAATTTCCTTAGCTTTACTATGAGGACACTAAATCACCTTTTCCACACTTCTAAATCGAAGTAGTTTTAATTAAAACTCGACCAACGGTGGCAAGCAATTTGAAATAAAATAGATAAATAATTTCGAAAATCACCGATCAAAAAACGAAACTTTATTCCCCAACACAGTTATCCTTAACATAAACAATCGAACAGAACATCGGTGTTATCATTCGCAAAAAATACAAAGAGTAAATGACAGAGAATAATACAATTTTATTACTAACGTTGCTATCTAATATTTTAAGTTTATAACATGAAATAAAAATAAATAAATAATACGTTTTCGATACTCAACCTGCGGCTCGCGGTCCGCACGTGACCCACCCGACTTTTCTAAATGGCCCCGTTATAGACCACTGCACTAAGAAATTCAATAAATTATGAACAGGGCATTAAAATTTAGTTAGAAATTCTATCAATCACATATATTAGTTTTGCTATCGATGTCGTGTTGGTAAGAGTTCGAGATAACTTTTTTTTTTCCCTTTTGTAACTGCAAACGCTAGTGATAACAAATAACATTGTTGTAGCGATCATTTGATGGGTGAATCTAATTTTTAATTAACCTTCATGTCTTCAAGCAAAAAGTATGTAAGTTTTTTTTTTTTTTTTCAAAACAATTGAGATATGGACTATTTCATTGGAGAAACACAAACACGGATCCACAGCTTGCTGATTTGTCGTAAAATTGTAATATTTAAAGAATATAATTTTCCTCGTTACTATACCACTAAGCATAAATCTTTCAATGGATCTTTTTCTTGAGAATCTCTTAGGACGAAATAAATGGGCTTTCTTAAGAAGATCATTTGCAACACCAAACAAATATTGGAGGGGGGATTGATGAGAAGTATATAGGGAAGTACCCCATAACTCAGTGTTTCTCAAACTGTGGGGCGCGCACCCTTTGGGGCGCGATAACCTACGAAGGGGCGCGAGAATATCGAAAATAAAAAGATTTAAAAATAATTAATTTACTGGAATGAATTAAAACAAAATACTTTCAGACATAATAAAAAATGCCCTTTTACTCTGATATAGTTTATAGGCGCGCGCGATATTAAGTCAACAAAAATAAAAACGTCTTCAATTCCTAATTAGCTATCTTTGGTCTATAACCAAATAAAAAAACTTTATTTGATTTCGCTGTAATCCCATGATGAGAGATTTTTTTAATACGCTTTCTGTTTAAACCTAACATACAACTCTTTCAGAGAAAAAACCAGATCCCAGACGCAGAATCGAAAAAAATTTAGGAACATAAAATATTCATCACTGTCATTAATTTTTTGAAATACTGCGCATTATAGCTGTAATCTGTTTGACCTTCTAAGTTATTGGTACAGTTAGTTATGACCCCTCTCTTATGTGTTTGTTTCCCATTTATAGGAAGTTGTAAGTAATGTATTTCTCTGTTAGGCTTTTTGCATGCAAAAGACTTTTATGATATTTGGAAAAACACGGACAGCACACACTTTGAAGAATTACTTCGCCAAGACTTATTTTTTACGAAATTTCTCTTCATATGAAGCATAACGCGAAAAACGTTTTACACAATTTCATATAATCACTAGCCGTTACCCACCCCGCGTCACTGGGTATTTCACGATGTTGCATATATGTATTCTGTTTACATATATATTAATTATTGATATCTAGCATTAAGAATTCAATTGTATTGAAAAATATATTTATAGCTGTTACACTCTCACCCCTTGATATAAAAAGAACATAAATTATAATATCTAATTTCTATCCATGTCTAAAATCGAAGTAGAAAGATTTTGCGCTCATAACCTAATAATCAAGTGGATTTCCACCAAAGCAACTTTGAGTGGATCTCTACTCCACATAAATAAACATGCGTGCTGAATTTCAAGTCTAAATCTAACACAGCAAAAACGGAATTTTTATCAGCAATACCTCGTTCACAGCATTCCTAGCGGATTCCAATTTCAACAAAAGAGACATGCAAACCAAATTTTATTATATAGACATAGCAGTTCAAAAACGGGGATTTTGTCTATCAATACGCCCCAATAACTTTCCCCGCTTCCCCCTGAGTTGATTTCCGTAAAATCCATTCTTAGTGGAACTCTATTCAACTAAAGAAAATTGCTCAACAAATTTCAAGTAAATGAGTTAAATTCAAAAAAGAATTTTCTATAACACGCGTTATTCTCGAAACCCCACTCCTTTAAGGTTCGTTTTCGCAAAAATCTTTGTTAAAGGAACTTTTTATTCCATGAACGGAACATACCTTCTAATTTTCAAGCAGGTGGTTCTATTAGTTGAAACGCGGAAATAATTACCTATTATACGCCCCTTAATCCCCCTCAGTGACCCTTGGGGATCAATTTTCACCAAAACTATTTTGTAGCGGATCTTTACACCATGAAAGGAATTAGCTTATACCAAATTTTAAGACTGTACGTCTAATAGTTTAAAATAGAAATAATTATCTATAACGCCCCTTAAGTCCCCGCAAAGCCACTTAGGAAACGATTTACACAAAACCCATCTTATGACAGATCACTACTCAGTGAATGGAATCTACTAACTCAATTTCAAGATTTTATGTCTAATAGTTGAAAAAAGTAGTTAATTGCCTATAACGCCCTTTTTAATTCTCCACAACGCCACTTGGGGTCGATTTTCACAAACCCATTCTGTAGGGGGATCCGTACTTTATGAAAGGGATCCGCTTATCAAATTTCAAGACTGTACGTCTAACAGTTTAGAAATGGAAATAATTATGTATAATGCATCTTAAGCCCCAACGCTACTTAGGAAACGATTTTCCCAAAATCCATCTTTTAGCGGATCTCTACTTAATGAATGGAATCAGCTTACTAAATTTAGAGATTTTACGTCTAATAGTTTAAAAAAGGGAGTTAATTGCCTTTATAACGCCCCCTTAATTCTCCACAACGCAACTTGGGGTCAATTTTCACAAACCCATTTTGCAGCGGATCTCTACACCATGAAAGAATTAGCTTATACCAAATTTCAAGAATGTACGTCTAATAGTTTAAAAATGGAAATAATTATGTAAACGCCCCCTTAAGCCATCGCAACAGCCACTTATTAGACGATTTTCACAAACCCATCTTATAGCGGATCTTCTACTCAATGAATGGAATCAGCTTACGATATTTCGAGATTTTACGTCTAATAGTTTAAAAAAGGTGTAAATTGCCTTTAACGTCAATTAATTCTCTACAACGCCACTTGGGAGTCGATTTTCACAAAACTCATTCTGTAGGGTATCTGTACTCTATGAAAGGAATCCGCTTACCAAATTTCAAGACTGTACGTCTATTAGTTTAGAAATGGAAATAAATATGTATAACGCCCTTAAGCCCCGCAACGCCACTTAGGAAACGATTTTCACAAAGCCCATCTTATGACAGATCTCTACTCAGTGAATGGAATCTGCTTACTCAATTTCAAGATTTTACGTCTAATAGTTTAAAAAAGGAGTTAATTGCCTATATATATACGCCCCTTAATTCTCCCCCAACGCCACTTGGGGTGATTTTCACAAAACCCATTTTGCAGCGGATCTGTACTCTATGAAAGGAATCCGCTTACCAAATTTCAAGACTGTACGTCTAATAGTTTAAAAATGGAAAATAATTATGTATAACGCCCCTTAAGCCCTCGCAACGCCACTTAGGAAACGATTTTCACTAAACCCATCTTATAGCGGATCTCTACTCAATGAATGGAATCAGCTTACGAAATTTTGAGATTTTACGTCTAATAGTTTAAAAAAGGAGTTAATTGCCTATAACGCCATTTGGGGAGTCGATTTTCACAAAACTCATTCTGTAGGGGATCTGTACTCTATGAAAGGAATCCGCTTAACTAATTTCAAGACTGCACGTCTAATAGTTAAAAATGGATATAATTATGTATAACGCCCCTTAAGCGCCCCAAAGCCTCTTGAAAGGTCGATTTTTGTAAAAATCATTATGTAGCGAATCTCTACTTTATAAAAGAAATCTATGTACCAAGTTTCACAACTTTACATCTAATAGTTTAATAATGGAACTAATTATCTAGAATGCCCCTTAAACCCCGTAACGCCTCTTGGGGTTCGATCTTTGCAAAATCCGTTCTTAGCTGACATCTACACCATGAAGGGAACCTTCCTACCAAATTTCAAGTTTGTAGGTTTAATAGTTCCGGAGATATCGTGATTATTAAGTGAGTGAGTGAGTCGCTTTTCTCCTTTATATATATAGATAATGAATACACTTTTACCCGGAAGTGGTCGCGCTGGACGCACAGATTACGAAATCGTTAATTCTAGCAAAACTGTTTATTTGTTACCAAAGAAAAATTGAAAAGTCCTTGAAAGTAGGTAAGTAAACTTTCTCATAATTAAATTATTCACTGGAATCACGATTTGTATCGTGTACAATAAAATAATTATAAAAAAGGATTCGAGGTGACTCAATAATCCCACTCTACCGTATCGAGTGCGTGCCTGCTCCCGGGTTAAAGCATGTTGAAGTCTTTTCGCTTTTAAGTATGAAAAACAATACAGTTATTCTTCATCGGAATTTTATATTATTGTTCATTATTTAACATCAACTATAAATGCTAATTCTGTGAGGCTTAAAATTACCATTCGCTTAAAACTAATTATAATTTGAGCAACCATTTTAAAAAAATCATTTACATTTTTTGTAAACATTGCCGAGCATTTGGCTTTGCATTCCTTACAATTCAGTTATTATATCAATAATGTTTTATTTTCTTATAAATGAACTTGGGAAAGAGTGCGTATTTCAGCCGGTATACTTTTTAATGTTTCAATGCTGCATGGAGTATTTTATAACTAATTAATTAATACTAAATTAAGAACAAGTTTAATAAGTATTAACGACTTCCATGGGCTTGTCTTGCAAAGCATGGTTTTTATAAGGAAAATGCTTATGATTAGAAATTCACTCTCTGGGTTCTTTTTCTATATTTAGCACATATCTGTATTTTGTCTTCTACACAGCCACCGCATTTTGCAATATGTTCAAGTTAAAAATTAGAGAAAGGAAAAATAACATAATACACTGCTAGACAATTGCTAAGGACGGATAACACTATCATCCATTGCAACCACAAAATGAAAGGAAGCAAAATGTGGAAAATTAGAATAAGTGCGGGATTTTAGTAAGAATTATGAGTATGCAAATTTGTTTTCCACGTCTGTTCATCACGTAATAGCGTTCATAAGAGCTTTAAAGGTTTTGACGCGTATGGACAGTTGTTGTTTCAAATCAAAGTTTTACTGGAAATATTTAATAGACGAATTAAAAATTTTTGGCATTTCTTCCCGACATCACGTAGATGATTTTATGCGTGGCCGAATTATTGGAAAGATCGAAGAAGAGCCAAAAATAACAGATGTTGCCAGGGAGTTTGACATCGTTCACAGCTTTGTTTCACGGCTGTGGAAGTCATTTAAAACTACTGGAATGTGTAGTAGACGGCACGGAGGAGGTCGTGTTAGAAGTACGACGCCTGCAGAAGACAGATATATCGTCCTTTTTCAGCAAAAACGAACAGGCGCACCACAGCTCAGCAGGTGGCAAATCAGTTTCTTGCTGACTCAGGAAAGCAGATCTTCCGAAAAACTGTTGCCAGACGTTGGAGGGGAGGAGGACTATACGCACGCAGATCTGTTGTGTGTGTCCCATTGACCAGACAGCACCGTACTGCCCGTTTGCAATGGTGTCGTGAACATCACAATTGAACTGAACAGGACTGGGCATGCGTTCTATTCTCAGATGAGAATAGGTTCAGTCTGTCATCGGATTGTAGACGCCAACTGATCTGGCGCGAGAGTGGTACTGCTTATCGTCCAGAAAATATCCAGGAAAAGGACCGATATCCGACATACAGTATCATGGTGTGGGCCGGCATCATGATCAATGGCCGCACGCGCCTACATGTGGTTGTGAATGGGACTATGACGGGCCAATGATACTATGAAGAAGTTCTACTTCCTCATGTTCGTCTTTTTCCGTGGTGTTGTCGGTGATAAATTTGTTTTTATGGACGACAACGCAACATGTCATCGAACACTCGCTGTTCAGGATTGTCTAGACAGCGAGGGTATTCAACGTCTCGTATGGGCAGCGCGTTATCCAGATCTAAACCCCATTGAAAATGTGTGGGATGCTTTGGGGAGGCAAGTTGCTGGTCGAAACTATCCTCCGACAAACAAGAACACCCTCATCCTTGCATTCACAGAGGAATGGGATAAATTGCCTCAACAGCTGCTGGATAATGTTGTGCAAAGTATGGTACGACGTGTGGAATGTTGCATCACACTCCACAGTGGACATATCCCGTAGTGATACCTTTCTTTAAGGTGCCTGCTGACTTTTAGATGCATTGTTCCATTTCTCCGTACGCAGATCAAATGAACATTTTTTCTTTCAGATGTTTCACAGCTTTTTGTACTTTCCAGAACAATAAATATTCTTTATTCTAATGTCTGAACAGTGTGGCAACTATATTTTATCCTACTAGGCCTCATGTCTCGCTTAATGTTATGCTACATAGCAATTTGTGATCCGTCCTTAGCAATTTTTAGCAAAATTTTTTAATACTTATGTTACTAATTTGTATGGTTTATAATTAAGATAGCCTATTGTAGCTTTAGCGTCAAAGTGCATTATTATTACGTTCAGTATTTTATTAATGTATAAGGGGGGGCGCGATAAAAATCGTGATCGAAAAGGGAGGCGCCAGTATTGAAAGTTTGAGAAGCACTGCCGTAACTGGATAAAAAATGCTTAAAACTTTTTTAAGTGATTTGAGTTGGATAGAATTTAATATAATTTTAAAATGAAATCCAAAATTATGAGTTATAATATTTTTATCAAATTTCTGCATTTTAAATGTCCTTCATCTTAAAGAGTTCCTCCCCATATATATTCCTCATTTTGTGACCCGCGAGAAACAGTTGCCATCTGTATATGGCCCGGCAGAATAAAAGTTTGAATAGACGCAAAAATAGACATTTAAGAAGATTTAGTCATGATACACCGCAAATATTTGTATAAAACTTAACAGTTATTTGAGAATGTTCTACAAACGCAAATAAAGCTAAAAATCGAAAAATAAAAAATATGAATCTTAAACACTTAATTTTTTTCTGTACTACATAGATTCCGGAAATGAAAATATTCCTTGTTTGTGCTTAAATTATTGTAATAATTATATTTCTAGATTTAACTAAAAAAATTATGCATTCAATTTAAAAAAATTACGCAGATTAATTTCGCCAAACTAAAATTATTTTATTATTTTTAATTAAATTTAAGAAAGGACAGCTTAGTTTCATTAAATATTCTCATCACACGACAATCATAATTAAAAATTTTAATCTCTCAGCGCACGCTGTCAATTTTTTTTAAAACCTCATTTCCTTAAAAAGAGAGTATTGAAGTCTTCATTACGACATGACTATCTCCTTTTAATTCAACGTTTTTCTTTTCTTGAAACTCCTACTGAAACGTATTAAAAAAAAATTCTCGCTGCCTCTTGTAGTTTTATTTTCAACACCTCGAAAAAAGTTGGGAATGCGTGGCTCTTAAATTATTTTAAGCAGAAGTCATTAAACAAAAAAAAAGAAAAACAATATTTAAAAACAAATTTTTTTACCAATATAACCAACCTTTTTTCACTAAACACTCTAACAGATATTATCCCTTAGAATTCTGCTGAAAATGAAAAGGGATAAAGTTTACTTCAATAAGGCGGGTTGGAAAGCTAAAATCATATTTTTTGACAGTTTAAGATTTTTACATTTCAAATTTTATAGATTGTAACCTTTCTAAAAATACTTTACTTTAACCTCTAGGGTAATTAGAAGCCATTAAAACCTATTTTTAAATAATCGTTGAAGCTGGGCCACGCCCATTTGAATGCCGAAAAATGCAAACAAAGTACTTCGTTTTTGTTTAAAATTTTAACGTCTGATATGAACCAAAACTGCATCTTTTATTGTAAATTGAACCTTTTACTTTTTTTATTTTCTAGCCGGTTAGCAGTCTCATTGTATACATTAAAATCAATTTATCTCAAAATGTAAATTTCTATGTATCTTTTCTGAGAAACTAATGTTTACAAGTATGTAATTTTTTAATATTTGATCTTTTTGTAAAAAACACAAAATTTAATTTTTTACAAAAATTTTTTATGTGAAAGATGGGTCAAATTTCGGGTTGTTTGATAAAATATTTCACAGATTATTAAGAAATTCAAAATTTGCTAAAAGGTCACTTTAAAATAATGAGAATTGTGTGCTTTAGTTGTATGAAAAATTTTAAAGCATACACATGTAACAGAGTTTGAGAAAACGTACATCGAGTACAGCCAATTTAACTGTCAGTATACACACAGAGAGATGTTTCCAACTCTTCTTAAAACCCTCTGGTACTTAAAACGGAAAAAAAAATATTTTAACGTCTTTCCCCAACTAACTTATTTCGCTAAAAATGATTCACAATAATCCTTTTCGATTTAAATAAGGTTGAAAGCTGAAGTCTTCGAAACTTTCTAACGATGTTTTGTGTTGAACTTCATTTTTCCTTTTAGGAGAAAAATTCCTTATCTTGTATTTGTTTTAATGAAAAGTATAACAAACGTAGCTCTCATGTTGTTTGCATTTCGTTATTAATAAACATTCAATCAATGAATAACGTCGAACTTCAAAACAACATGAAGACTAATGACAAATGACAGTGCAAATTTAAATCTCTGCAGTGTGACAACTCACTTAGCAAGGCACTCTGCATACTTCCACACCATCCCAATGTGACACACATCATCCTTTAAATACGGTGGGATTTCAGTGGAATCTAGAGAGAATGAGTGATGATTTTTGGGTTTTATGGTGCAAGAGCCAATTTTGGCTAAGTTGCGCAAAAAACACATGTTTAGGTAATTAAAGTATAAAATTGTAAAATAGTATTAGAAAAAACAGCTTTAATACACTCATGTCCATAAATTAAGAATAATTCAGAATCACACAGAAATTGAAATCTAAAATAAAAATTTCACCTGTTGAACTATCACACACATCTTGAAGAAGAATATGCAAATTACAGGAAACCACCAGATGGCGCGGATAGTACATTACAATGACAACCGTGCAAGAGAGGGGTATATAAGGAATGGTGGCAAAGAAGTCAAATTGTTCACAAGCGCTTTAAAAGACTTTTTGTGGAATAACCGCATAGTTATGGCACAAAGGAAGCATTTGGATGATTTTTTACGTGGTAGAATTATTTGACGACTGGAATGTGGACGTACCCAGCTGGAAGTATCCTAGAAACTTGGAATCGCCCAGAGTGTCATCTCCAGGCCTTGGCAACGATTCCAAGATGATGGTAATGTGAGTAGATGTTACAGAACAGGTCGCCCCCAAGTTACAACGCCAAATGAGGACCGGTTTTTTTGGCAGTTACTGCCAAAAGAAACAGATGTAGCACAGCATCAGACCTGTTTCGTCAGCTCTCTTCAGCTACCGGTACGACAGTTTCAAGGCAGATCGTGTACAGACGCTTAGGGCACATTGGTCTAGATGCTCGTAAACCTGTCAGATGTGTTCCACTTACCGCAACTCACTGTCGCCTGCGATTAAGCTGGAGTAGAGAGCATGCATTGTGGACACCACAACAGTAATCTTGTGTATGTTTCCCGACGAATCCAGTTCTAGTTTGCAGTCTGATTCCCGCCGTACTTTAATATGAAGAGCGCCAGGTAACTGTTAACACCAACAGAACACTATTGAACGACACCGTTATGGTGGTGCAGGATGACTCGTTTGGGGAGGAATTATTCTTGGTTCCAGAACTGATCTGCATGTTCAGAGTGTAATGATGACAGGCCACATCTATCGGATATCATTCTGGAACAACATGTACGTTTGTTTCGGGGCGCCATGGGTGCTGAATTTCTGTTTATGGAGGACAACGCCCATCCTCACCGTGCAAACATTGTAGACGAATGCCTTCAATCGAAGGATATCACCCGTATGGATTGGTCAGCATACTCACCGGATTTGAATCCAATAGAACATGTATGGGACATGCTTGGACGATGAATTGCAGCCCGTTAACCCCCTCCCACCTGTCTATCGGAACTTCGGAGGGCATTGCTTGATGAGTGGTGTAATATTCCCCAAGATCAGATTGATAATTTGATACTCAGCATGCCTAGGCGTTGTAAGGCCTGTATTGCATCGTCCGGGAGGCATATTCCATATTAATCATCATACTAACCATGTTATACTGTTTTTTGTGTGTAAATAGGTTCTTTTTTGAAATTAGCTCCAAATAGTAAAAATCGAAATTTTTATTAATTATGTCAAACATATAGCATCTTTTTTGCTTTTTACCTTTTGTTTAATAAATAGACTTTACAAATAAGTCAAATTTGTTTTGCTTCTGGCTCTTTCTTTGCCTGAACTTCATTATTCTTAATTTATGGACATGAGTGTATATAATACAATGTAAAATCTTAAGCAAGGTATAAAAGGTAAGTTTTAAGATAAAAGTTAAGGTATGTGACTACTTTCGGATCACTTTTTTTTAAATATATAAATTTTCAATTAAATAAACACTTTTTTATTTGAAATGGAGCATTATAAAACTAGGAATACAATTACAATTTCCCCGAATTTAAAAATAATTTTAAATATATTGTGAATTTTGAGTGAAATTTCAGTGAAAAATTGCAGTTACGGTAAGACTTGTATTGCAAATTCTAATTAATATATTTGAATAACATTTTTACAGTACATAAATAACTTCCTTGTCTATCTTTGGAACTATAAAATTTGTAATCCTTTTGACAGTTTTTGAAACATGTCATTTTTCATGCAAGAACTCTATTTTTTACAACAAACTAATGTTATTTTCTCACAAAAAGTGCATTAAAATACAGTTGAACCTGTTGCTGTGCGGTAGATAGGAACCGCGCATAAAAAAATTGCACAAAAAACTTCAAAATTTTCAAAAATTTTTACATATAACAAACTAATTCGAGGAAATAATACAATTTTTTATGCGGTGGATACGGACCTCATGAAAAAAAAACGCATTTATAAAATATGCCAATTATTTATGAAATTTATGTAAGAGAACTTCCGTAACAAAATAAATAATTAAATAATATAAATGGAAACATTTTTGAAACATATAGATTCTCATTGTATATACGGATAAGTCTTTAAAATGCACATACATAATTAATTCATCGCTACTCATCGTAATCCAAAGTCCTGTAATGAATAAGTTCAAAATCACTTTCGTCACTTGAAGGTGCAATTTCAGTGTGGATTTGTTTTTTGGCAACATAAAGTAAGATATAAGTTTTTGTGACGAAGGATGGGTGGTCAGTAGCTTGTAAATGCCACGATAAGCAGCTAGACATGACTGAAGCCCTTTTTGTAATTTTATACTCCTTTCTTAATTGGTATCTATTTTAAAAAAACGCATTTCTAGTTTGTTGGGAAGCTGGATCCCTGCAAATTTTTATCTTCTCTCAAAGAATCCGGCTTCTTGCCCATTTTTCATAATTTTTGAAATTATTGATAATTTCACTGTCATTGAAAGTTTCGCCTTCAATCAAGCGCGGGCTGCTGGGCGTTGAGAGAAAGCAACTGAATGCGCATTTGTTTATAACAAATGAACAGAGCGTCTTGAAGTGTCGTCATTTCAGTGGCGCAACGTTCACCACCGTATCACGGGGGTAGGCAGGACTCTAGGAGCCCAAGGCTTTGTGACGAATCTGTACGGAACTTTTCCACTAATCTTCTTAGGCGTCTTTCTGGGGAATATAAATTCACCTTTATTTCCAATCAACTCCAAAAAGAAGTATGGGATATTTAAATTAGATAAGGTATTTAAGTCGAGGTTTGCGAGATAGCAAGAGAGATGATGGTAGGCTATTGAGCCAGTAACGTTAAACGCATAGCTAGAAGATTCAAAGAGATCAGATTCGTGAAGACGTCGTGCTGCTAGGCGTACCAGAAAGCTGATATAAGCCAGCGATAAATATAATTCACGTACGCTTAAAGTAAGCGTCAGTTTGAGCTACTTAGTTAAAGTTAATGACAGTTAAGAATTCGAATACGTGTGTTTCTCGGATGTTCTATTTCGGTAAACCTTACTTGAGTTGAGCTAGATTATTAATTAATTATATTCTTAGTAATTTAATTTAATATAAAGTCAAATCCCTTTAAACGACGTAACATTATTGTATTATATGTTATCAGAGATTTTTGAGGAAATTATAACAAAATAAATAATATTATTATTCAAAATAGCTCTTGGTGGTTCTTTGCCTCAAATTAATCTTGGTGTTCAAGGTGTAACCCAGGGGGGTCATCACAGCTTGACTAACGCTAAATACGTATTTACTCAATTTATAAAATATTAAAGGCGAGATCTGACTTTCAGGGAGGAGGGTGTCCTAACATTTTCCGTTATGCCACTAGTATATAGATAGAAAACATTACAGTGGCACCAAAGCCATTGAACGTCCTACACCGCATAAAAAATATCGCACAGAAATAAAATCGCACAAAAAGGAAATCGCATAAAAAAGACCGCACAAAAAGGAAATCGCATAAAAAAAGACCGCACAAAAACGGGTTCGATTGTACATAAATATGTACACAGAGATCATATTATAGTTTAGACTGCAGAAAAAAACTAAATAAAACAATTTCTGAAAATTTCAATTCAATATCTCAAGAAGTAAATATTTAGTGAACAAGAAATTGAAAAACATAGTTTCTCAGAAAATGCATTTAAAGATGCAGTATAAAAATTTTTCTACTCTAATGGTAAATTTTTTTAAATCATATTTATAAGTCAAGATCTCTTTAGCTCCATGTTTAACTAATTTGGACATTTTTTTAACCTTTTCATGTTTCTGGAGAGTTTTATGGACTAGAATAATTGTCGTTCTTAGTGAAATTTTGATGAAAAATTACAGTTACACAAAATTCTCTAATAAATGTATTCAAATAATATTTATACAGTGCGTGTATAACATCTTTATATCGGTAAGGAATTAAAAGGTTTGTAATACGTTTGAAAGTTTTTTAAATATGCCAAATTTTATGCAAAAACACGATTTTATAAAAGATTATTGGCTTTTTTTTCATAAAAAGCAATAAAGTATATAAATATATACACATAGATTAGATTTTGATTCATAACACAGATAGATTTAAAAAAAAATGTTTTGAAAATTTCATTTCAATATCTTAATAATATTATGTGTAGGGATCTACTTCCGGTTTTGTAAACTCCATTAATGATTTACTAATTATGCTATAACTTTGGTTCTAGATATCATAAAAACAAAATAGAGTGTTTTGGGAATCTTAAGTGTATGGGATATAAATTAAAAGCATAAAAGAACTTTCGAACATTTTCACCAAAACGGCAAATTTTGGGTACTCACATATCTTAATGGATTTTGATGGGGTTATCTCTCCACCAATTCCGAAAGGCATGACTGGAAAAAGTTATTTCCGGTTTCTGTCTGGAGTTCATATTATCAACATCATATAGAAGCATGTCTTTTTCATCTGATGTGTTTTGTAAGGATTTTCTTCTGTGTGTTTTCTTCGGTTTATGGGTTCTTTCGGTTTCGGTTTCTTTCGGTTTCCGTATTTCTATTGAAATAGGTATGGTTTCAGGGGACGCTTTTTACGAGGTTTTAAAGGCCGTTTGTGGGCTGCAATGGTTGCAAATTGAGAACGTTGTTGTTTCTTGTGCCACCTTATCTGAACTGCGTCAGATTAAGACCCATGGAATTCATCAAGGCAAGGGGCTAGATGTATGTCTGTTGTTGGCCGTAGCTTTCAGCCCCATACAGGTGACAGTACGATTTAGCTTGGTTCCACCCCAATTTTGAGGGAGAACACCCTGGGAGAGAATCAGGGGCCCCCCACCTTCCTTCTCATTCCACCAACCTTACACCTCGACGTCAATTTAGACTACTCCCATGCCGCGAAGGCACTATACATTTACAAGCATCCATGTCTTCTCCGGGGTTCGAACCGAGGCCCTACGGCACAGTACTCATCGTCGCTAACCACTATACTGGATGGGCGAGTACTTGAGAACGTGTATTAGTTTTTGAAATATGTAGACGAGAGAGAGACTTGTTTCTCTTCATATTTAGCTGGAAAGTTCTTTCTTGATTTTTAACTATTGCTTAATAAGCTAAGTATAAAGGAATATTTGTATTAAATGCAGGAATAAGTTGTTGGGACTCTGATATTGTAGAAGTGGAAGGTAATAGCTGTGCTTGAGTTGAATAAGATGATGTGGAGTGAGTGCATGTGGGATTTTTTAGCGGAAGAGCCAGTTTCGGCTATGCTGCGCTAAACATTTGTTGAAAATGAAAAACTTATCTTAAAATGTTTAAAAGAATATGGTCTCGGTAAAAAGTTAAAACATATAAATATAAAATGAAAATCCAATTCATAACATAAAAGCATGTAAATGTTGGAGGAGGAAACCCCTCCTAGTCAGATAAGGTCAAAACCGACCTATAAAAAAACAAAACAATTTAGTTAAAACATTTAATATAGATATTAAAATCGGTTATATTAAGTTAAAGTTATATTGATTTAAAAGTTAAGAAAGTTAAAAAAAAAACTATTACACTTCCTGTCGTTTCGACCTCGTGTGTGTGTTATAATGTGGGAATATTCAATATGTTTTAATCGAAGGTCAGGTAAAACGAATTCTTCCTCTTCTATAATACCATACTCAATTACTTACTCGTCCGAGGAATCCTGTATGTGACAACTTTTCCATGGTTTCAATGGTGTCATTTTTATTTCTGTTCGTCTGCGTCATTTATTTTTTAAATAACTTCTTCTTTTAGCACGGGTTTTTGCATTTTGTTTCAAATCAGGTATTGTAGTAGTTGCAGAAGGGAGTTGAATACCGCAGTTGAATGGGAGAATTGGACATGATTGATAAAAAATCAATCGGGGTGAACATATTATTGAAAAATAAGTTGTTAGATATAGGAATAGGCAGTTCAGACACATACACACACGCACACAAGCTTTGACAATGTATTGCTACTGAAGATGTAAAAGGAAGAAGTTGCGCTTGAGTTGATGAGGACAATTGCAGGAGATTGCAGACATTGAGGGAGATGTACTTGGCATTATTTGATTTGCAGAGAATACAGGTTTCAAACATTGCAAAGACTGACATATCATTTTTGTAATATTTTCATCGGTTTGTGTAGTAGTGGATACTGAAGATTTAGTAGCCTGGACATATGTTTGTGGTTTGCGTGGAAATATTAGTTTTCGGGCTTTTACATATGATACATTTCTATTGGTTTTGATTTCGTGAATTTGTTTTTCTAATTTCTATTTTGGGCATAATTGAGACTCAGACGGATGGGATTGTAAACAGTTGGCTCTAGATTGCAATCTGTCGAAGAATTACCCACAGATGCACATCTACAGTAGGTCACTTGACCACGGCAGGAATTTTGAGAGTGTCTGAACCTTTGACACTTGAAACAGCGCAGATGATTCGGCATATAAGGACGGATTTCATAGTTCAGATATCCAGCTGCTATTATATTTGGTAGTTTCGGGTTATTAAATGTTAAAATTAAATGTTTTGTTGTAAAAATTGTACCATCTTTTTTTTATTGTGATACTTCGGACCTGAATAACACCCTGATCAA
Organism: Trichonephila clavipes; assembly: GCA_019973935.1. NCBI lineage: Eukaryota > Metazoa > Arthropoda > Arachnida > Araneae > Nephilidae > Trichonephila > Trichonephila clavipes. Next base: position 117,745 of record BMAU01018158.1, on the reverse strand, counting down.
ATAAGCCTTCGAGTATTTCTGATTCAGAAGTGCTCATCAAGTCAGTTTCTGAGATGACACCTCTGCTGGAGTTGAGATTTGTGCGGAGTTACACTTAAAGACAAGTTTAAAAAGGTTTTGGCGAGAAGAAACGGTTTATTTGAATAGTGGAGTTGGTTTGAACTAGATCCGAGGAACGTAATCGTTTTACAGATTCTAGTCCACTACCTATTCCAATGAGAGCTTTGTGAACAACAAAAGGTGATTTTTTGGACATATCTGTATTTGGAAGTGAAAGTAGTAAAAATCTGGTATATTGTGAAATTTGATCAACGTTGAAAGTAGGTAAAACAAGGCCTTTATCTGGGCACAGCTGCATTGGATCCATAAGTGCAAAAGCAACTTTGTACTGGCGTGCCTCCACCCACCACGGAGTTCGACAAGGGGAGAAGTGGGCCGATCATCTGGCAAAGCCCAGGCACGACGCTTACCTGGAGTACACCCAGAATATAGTGCTACAGCATCAGGGCAAGGGTCCAACGGGTAAGACCGACACTTCTTAGCTGCAGCACTAACCCTACAGCAAGGTCTGTCCGGGGACACCGATCAGAGGTATCACCATCCGATTGACAGGAGCGGCTTTACTCCTGCCACCCGTTTACAGCGAAGTGTGGGCCAAAAGGAATGCAAATGTATCCGCAGGACACCACTTTTCTTCTTACGGGACATCCCACAAGGCGAACATGTGGGTTGGTACACCAATGGTATTATTAAAACACAATATAACTGACGAAAACAGAAACAAATCTCTGAAACTTTTCAACTAAAGAACGTACTATCACAAAATTTTGACACCAGCCGTTTCAAAGTTAGTACTATTAGCCTAGACTGAAGAAAGTTAGAACGTGGTGTCAGCTATATGTTAGGGGTGAGACTAATTGAGTGATGTGTTAGCTAGCGATATAATACGGAGCCTTTTACGCGCTACACCTCTTCGGACTTCTTCATGTATATTCATTTCAAATTTGAACTAATTTCAATTTTATTGAAAGAAAATTACTAGTTTTAGTTTTTCTAACCCTTTTCTGTATAAAGAAAGAAAATATAAATAAAATCCGAGAATTATAATTTTTCGAGATAAAATTTGCAGCCATTAGATGCATTAGGGAGGGTGCCTAGGTAAGTGTAGAAAATGAATATTTTAAATTGAACAATACTCTATCTCTGTATTTTATAGAATTATACTTAAAATTGTAACAAATGGTAATATTTATTATTTATTTATTGTAACGATTTAACCATTCATCCCAGCATGTTAAAAATTGTAATTCTTTATTTCTCTCGTGTTTTTATTTTATTGCGTTTGTATTTATAAAAGTTAGCTGTAATTATAATTATGGATCTTTCGATGGCAATATATAAGGAGAGAAAATATTCAGTTTGAAAAATAAAGTCTTGAGTTGTATGTGGCAAGAGTTGTTGACATTTTTATTTTCGTGTTAAAACTGGTACCCAGACCCATGGCCTAAGACTTAAGACCCCGTAGAAACAGAAACCGTCGCTGTGACGAAACGCCCCAGAAAAAAACTGAAAATTTAACCGGCTCTGTAAACCTTACTGTCCCGGAAAAAATTACTGGTATTGCGCCGCAATCCTTCTAAAAAGCAAGAGAAAATCCCTGAAAATCGAAAGAGACAAAGTGAATCATCCTGACTTCAATTGTCTGAAGAAAAAAAAAAGAAAATGTATTTCCTGTGAAAAGTTTTTGCAATATTATTTTGTGCATTTTTCATATACAAGTGATAGCAATCCTGCTACAGTTTGTTAGTGCAAGGGATAATTTTATTATTTGAATTAATGTTCCTTGTTGGCATTTTGAATATGTTATTAATTTATTTGCCCATTTTAATTGTTTTTTGAAGTGCATAATAAGTTATAAGGTTTTAAAGCTAGCCATATTTAAAAGTGTATTCCCATATCTGTAAGAGCTTTGGTGGACAATAAGGCCTAGACCTTAGTTATTTATTTTATTTATCTGCAGCTCTTAAATTTCTCACTCATGTCATTTCTAGGAAAAGGGAAAAAAGCTGATCTCATTAAGCTTGCTATTGAGTTAGGTGAATGTGAGTCGAATGGGGAAGAGCTAAAAATAATTGAATTAAGGACAAAAATTTTAACAAATGATGCTTATAAGGAAGACCCTGAATTTGTGAAATGTATCTTTGAGGGAATCGTATCAAATAGGATAGACGAGGAAAACAACAAAAAGAGGAAACACTGCGTGAATTTGAGCTGCAGAAAATACGACTGCAAAATGAGACTCAAATAGTCGTAGGTCCACAAACTCTATCCCAAACAAAAATTGAATTAAAAAATTTGCTACCAACATTCAATCCTGAAGTTGATAACATGGACCTTCCATAGTTGAGAAGATGTCCAGCAACACATGCCAATTAAGAGAAGGGGAAGGTGAAAGTTTGACATCTGTGTGTGTGTGTGCCCAGAAGGAGAAACTTAACCTCCTGTTGGAATCCTTCCAAAATGTCTTCGAACCAGGGGGAGAAGCAAGAAATATCTTGGAGCATCACATTAACACGGGAAATAGTCCTCCTATCTCTGTACCCCCATACAGAATATCTCCTGTAAAGAAGAAAATATTGAGAAAGAAAATTCAGGACCTTCTCGAAAAATATATAATTGAAGAATGTGAATCTCTTTACGAAACCCCTGTTGTTTTGATTCCAAAGCCAAACAACCAGTTTCGCCTGTGTATCGACTACCGGAAGTTGTATGAAGTCAAGGTCCCTGATACTTACCCACTTCCAAGAACGGATGATTTACTGCAGGTGGTAAAACATACTGCATACATCTCCACAATTGTTTTAAAGTCTGGTTACCACCAAGTGAATGTTAATCCTGCTGATAGGTACACAACCACTTTTGTTTGTCCATTTGGAACCTACCGGTTCAAAAGGATGCCCTTCGGACTTAAGAATGCACCCGCAACCTTTCAGAGACTGATGGATATTTTCCGAAGAGGGTTACCTGTACTTGCATACATAGATGATATTATAATTATGTCCCATACATTCGAACAGCATCTAGGAGACTTGGAGGCTGTGTTTAAGCGCTTGATGGATTTCACGTTATGAGCAAACAGGGAGAAGTGCTAATTTTCCTTGTCACGATTTAAATACCTGGGCCTATGGATTACACCCCAAGGAATAGAAGTCGATGATGAGAAAGCCAGCTGTTTTAGGGATTCCACCTCCTAAAAATGTGAAACAACTGCAGTCCTTCCTGCAAACCAGCTCATGGAACCGAAAATTTATAGCCAATTTTTCTGAGATTGACCAACCCTTGAACAACCTAACTAAGAAAAAGGCTTCCTGGAAATGTTCAGAGGAAAAGGAGAAAGCATTTCAGACCTTGAAGCAATGTTTGATATCTCCACCAATTTTAAAGCAAGCATACTTATCTAAACCTTTCCTGATAAGAACTGATGCCAGTAACTATGCTCTAGGGACAAAAAAGAACATCCAGTTGAATTTGCTAGCAGGTTGTTAAACCCAGCTGAAAGAAACTACTCGGCCACTGAACGAGAAGCTCTGGCTGTGGTTTGGGCCCTCAACAAGTTTAGTGGCTACATTGATGGGGTAAGCATCACTGTAGCATCTGACCACCAACCCTTAAGGTGGCTCATGAAACTGAAATCTCCAACTGGATGACTAGCTCGTTGGGTACATCGTTTGTATATCCCCGGAAAGAGTAATGGGGTTGCAGATATGCTATCTCGTCCTGCGTGTCATGAAGAAAATGAACTGTGTGAGGTCTGCACTGTAGCCATTGATATCCCATCCAGGTCTTCCAAGGAGATGCGTGATGAACAAATGAAGGATGAGGAACTGGTCAAAATTATTTCTTGCGTTAAAGATCCTGACAAGAATGTTAATTATGTCAATTGGGTCAAACGAGTTTATTTAATGAATCAGGGTGTCCTATTCAGATATGCTCCAGACTCTGAGAGTGAAGAGGCCCAGTTAGTGATACCTAGCCATGAAAGAACTTTGATCCTCAAAAACCATCATGATGCCCCAATGGCTGGTCATTATGGCGCCGAAGGCACCTATACTCGAATAGCAAAGAACTATTATTGGACTGGTATGAGGAAATACATAACTGATTATGTAAGGAACTGTCCTGACTGCATTAAATACAAAGCTTCAAATCAGAAGCCTTCCGGGCTATTACAGACACCTGTGCCAGCCCAACGTTTTGAGACCTAGGCCATTGATCTCTTCGGGCCCCTACCTGAGAGTAAAGATGGTAAAAGATGGATCCTCCTCATTGAGGATTTTACCATCAAGTGGCTCGAACTGTTTGCACTACCCAATACCACAGCGAAAGAAGTGCCATTACCTTGATTGAAGAGGTTCTACTGAGGTATGGCATTCCTCTCCGCCTTATTAGTGACAATGGATTCCAGTTTGTGTTAGCAGTGATGCAAAAAATATGCTACCTATTAAACATCCATCAATCCCTGATCCATGTATACCATAATCGAGCTAACCCAGTTGAACGAAATAATAGGTATCTGAAACCCCACGGTTGGCAATTCTCGTCCAAGACAAGCATAACTGTTGGTCAGAGAAGCTACCCTTCATCCGCTTTGCTCTAAACACAGCGAAATGCGAAACGAAAAGACAGACAGCAGCCTTTCTGAATTTTGATAGAGAGTTATGCACTCCAAGTGAAGTTGTTAATGATATCTGAGTCCTCGTCCAGAATGATAATTTTGTGCCAGAGATAACTCCCTATCTCAAGAAATTTACTAAGTTTTCCACTAAGATTAGAGAGGTGGTTGAAGAGCAACAGGATAGTAGGAAGTTTTAAGCTGATAAAAAGAGAAAAGCTGCTCCAACATATCAACCTGGAGAACATGTCGTTGCAGCATCACATCCGCTGACCAACGCTGCGCAAAGAAGAAGTGCAAAACTAATGCCACGCAGAGACGGTCCCTACATGATTTTAACACAAAGGTCACCATCATCTTACAAGATTGCTGGTCTTGATAATCCGGGGGAACCTCTTCGTGTTTACCACACCTCTGCTTTAACTCCTTGTAATAATGACAAAGTAAAACCGCTTATTCTTCTTCGTAAACGTGGCCGTCCACTAAAGGTCACACAGACTCCTGGTTCCTCGTCGGGACGCCGTCGAAACCAGAGGGGGAGGATGTAAGAAATGGTAATATTTATTATTTATTTATTGTAATTATTTAACCATTCATCTCAGCGTGTTAAAAATTGTAATTCTTTATTTCTCTCGTGCTTTTATTTTATTGCGTTTGTATTTATAAAAGTTAAGTGTAATTATAATTATGGACCTTTCGATGGCAATATATAAGGTGAGAAAATATTCAGTTTGAAAAATAAAGTCTTGACAATTTTGTTTTTCGTGTTAAAAAATGAGAAATTCGATTATGTTATACTTCTATATATATATAAGACGCATTTGTTGTCTGTTTGTCTGTTCCCTCATAACTCAAGATCCAGACAACCAAATAACGAGAAATTTGGTACACGTGCACAAAATTACTCGAGGAAGGTTCTTAAATAGTTTTGGCGTTCCTAATTCTTTCCTAATTTTTTAAAATTTAACTTTTAAGTGATTTTCCAGTGTTATGACGTCATACCATGTCACGTTTCTCAGTAAGTGGACAATTTATGCTTTACATGCAGTTTTTCAAGATTATTACATATTTTTACTGTCTATGTTAATCGGTTGGAATATTTATTCAATTTTTCTATTCTTTGATATTTAATTAGGTTTATTTTTCGAATAAATTATTTTTTAAGGATTCAAGTAAAATTTTGTTTTTTTGTTTTGGCAACATTTAGGTATTATGGCGGGATGTTTATGTGTGTGATATTGCTTAAAAATTAGAACTTAAAATTTCAGTATTTTTTTCGGAAAATATATTTATTTCTTTAGAAGGCGAAGGTTATAATTTTTCTCTCTCTCTCTCTCTCTCGACAAACTAAAACTTCTTATTCATAATGGTATTTCAGTTCTTATTACTGTGATTAACATAAGTATAGTATTTCCGTTTTCGTTATCTGTTTTAGATAGTATGAAATTAATAATATTTTGCAATTTTATGTGTCTTTATTTTAACCTTTAAGGGTATACTATTGGCATCAGTGTATAAAATTGCCTTGCAGAAAATCAAACTTGGGTAATTATACTGCCCAAGAGAAATCAGTGTTGGTAGTAATTACATATTAAACTGAAATAGGCATCAGAGAATGAGCAAAACAGGCAAATGGCTTAAATACCTGTTGAGGAAGCAGGTAGTCGTAAGATAAACTATTTTTGGTACTTATGTAATATCCTAACTATCACCAACGTTCAAAATAACTTGCCAAGTTGGAACCTCGATTTCGCATGTCATATATATGCTGAATTGTGAGTCATGTGCTTCGTTTCATATAATGTCGCCAATAGGTTGCGGTTATATGTAAGTACCTTATTTTTTCAAATTATGCTTTTGCATTGATAAAGTTAGTTCAGTTCTTTTTATGTCAGTTAATGTTAGTATTGTACTTCATTTTTCAATTTATTTTTATTATCGGGATATATATACTTTGGATATTTTTTTTATTTAGTACTTACGTATTATTGCACAATCGCCAACGTTCAAAACAACTCTCCACTTTGGCAATCCCAACTTTGTGAGTTTTGAATTGGCAATCATGTGCTTCATTTTGTATAATGTCACCAATAGGTTGCGATAATACATAAGTACCTCTAATTCTGTGCATTACTGTAACAGACTGGCCGCAACATACCAATTTGGCGTGATTTAAAAATCATGCCAAAAATGAGTATGTTGAGGAAGCAGGTATTCGTAAGATAAATTATTTTTGTTGCTCATTTACTATCTAACAATATCCAACGTTCAAAATAACTTGCCAAGTTGGCAACCCCAATTTCGCATGTCATTTATTTGCTGAATTGTGAGTGATGTGTTTCGTTTCAGATGTCGCCAATAGGTTGCGGTTATATGTAAGTACCTTATTTTTCAAATTATGCTTTTGCATAGATAGAGTTAGTTCAGTTCTTTTTATGTCATTTAATGTTAGTATTGTACTTCATTTTTCAATTTATTTTTATTATCGGGATATATATACTTTGGATATTTTTTTTATTTAGTACTTACGTATTATTGCACAATCGCCAACGTTCAAAACAACTCTCCACTTTGGCAATCCCAACTTTGTGAGTTTTGAATTGGCAATCATGTGCTTCATTTTGTATAATGTCACCAATAGGTTGCGATAATACATAAGTACCTCTAATTCTGTGCATTACTGTAACAGACTGGCCGCAACATACCAATTTGGCGTGATTTAAAAATCATGCCAAAAATGAGTATGTTGAGGAAGCAGGTATTCGTAAGATAAATTATTTTTGTTGCTTATTTACTATCTAACAATATCCAACGTTCAAAATAACTTGCCAAGTTGGCAACCCCAATTTCACATGTCATATATTTGCTGAATTGTGAGTGATGTGCTTCGTTTCAGATGTCGCCAATAGGTTGCGGTTATATGTAAGTACCATATTTTTTTCAAATTATGCTTTTGCATAGATAGAGTTAGTTCAGTTCTTTTTATGTCATTTAATGTTAGTATTGTACTTAATTTTTCAATTTATTTTTATGCTCGGGATAGATATACTTCGGATAATTTTTATATTTATTACTTACGTATTATTGCACAGTCGCCAACGTTCAAGACAACTCGCCAATTTGGCAATCCCAACTTTGTATGCGTTAAATTGGCAAATATGTGCTTCATTTTGTATAATGTCACCAATAGGTTGCGATAATACATAAGTACCTTTAATTCTGTACATTACTATAATATAAGACTGGCTACAACACCAATTTGGTGTGATTTTAAAAAATCATGCCAAAAATGAGTATCCTACCAATATGAAATTATTATGAGTATTATCTTAGCCTGTTTTATCTTTCCCTCCACTAATCCATAATTAAATCAATATATAATTTTTGTTTTTTTTATATTTTAGTACTTACATTTTTTTTTTGGCGATTATGTACTGAAAATATTTTTTTACACATTGCGATGTCTTTGGCAAAATTAATCAGTGGTATTTTCCTTAAATATGTTTTTTATCTGTTTTTGACAATTTTTAAAATTTTGTTTGATGTCTGTCTGAAAGGCAAATAGCAAACTAAATATTTTACAGTATATATATTATGTTTGTACGAAAATGTTTATACTGATTTAATCAAAATATTGAGCCTTCTTTTATTTTTCATATCTTTTTAAGATTTAATTTTATGTTATAACTAGCTATACCTAGCTAAACGTTGCTGTGGCTCAGTCAGCTTTAAAAGACTGGTACACCATAAAATATGTCATGAAGCTTACAAAAGTAATACACAAGAATTTAAACAAATCTATATCTATATATACATATGACGCATTTGTTTGTCTGTCTGTTTCCTTATAACTCAAGATCCAGACAACCAAATAACGTGAAATTTGGTACACATTCACAAAATTACATGGGGAAGGTTCTTAAACAGGTTTCGTTCCATCCCAACCTCACTCTGGCCTCCTCCAGCCAAAAAGAGTGCTCTATGTGCATGTTCTGAGACATGGGTTCATTTTAGAGAGGAAAATTTACTCAACAGAAGCGGTAAGTAATTTGCAATACTTCTTTGTTATTTTTACTTTACTGCAAACAAATACTGCAATAAATATCACATTAACTACTACATTCCATTCCATTCCTTCATTCATAGGAATGCATTGTCATTTTTGGCTACAGTCATGCCTCTGAGAAAAAGGGGGAGAGTATAGACGCAGACACCATGCTTTTCTCATGGGCAGTTGTATGTGGCCTGCTCTAGAGTGGGCAGACAGGAAATTATTTTTGTACACACTCCAAATGGAACTGCCAAAAATGTTGTCTATCACATAGCTTTAAAATAAATGTATCCTTTTATTGCATGCAAATAAACAGTTTTGTAAGCTTCTACAGAGAACCTTATTTTAAACCCGGGTAAAGCCGGGTACTTGCAGCTAGTATTTTTATAAATCCCTTCTTTTCCGGTATATGACTTTATTTAAAACAATTACGTTATACTGAATAAACGTTTAAGGTATCAGTCTACGTTCGGAGCTGGGATTTTAAATAATAATATTTCGCTAATATAAAGTGAAGACTTTTCCAAAAAGTCTGAACTAGGAATTTTGAGAAATTCACATTATTTTCAGAGTTACCACCCATTGAAATAATTATCGGCGTTTTTTCTCAAAATGGCTCCCCTCTGTTGTCGTAAAATATGGATAAACCCACTATTTCAAAAATTCTAACTGAGCCTCTGTAGAGAGTTCTGAGCTATATACAGGCAAAATATTATTAAATTCGAAGCATTTTTCACAAAAGGAGAATATTTGGAAATGGGTCATTCTATGTTCATTTTTTTGTCGAAATATTGTACTTGAATATTTTTTTTATTGTAATACTATTCTTAAAACAATTTTATATACGATTTTTAAACTAAGTGACATTAAATATCGTAATTATTATCCATTTATATGCTTTTGCAAAATCACAGTTCCGAACGTAGTCGGATACTTAAATTTGTATCACCATTGAGGGTTAAAAAAACGTCGAAATAAGATTAAAACTTAATACATAAGGACGTATACCTTACGGTAATCGAAAAAGTAAAGTTTTAAAAGAAAAAGAATTTCCTGACGAGTTAGAATAAAAAAAAAATGTCGAAATTATTTTTTGAGTGCTGTGTTGAAGGAAAGTGTTTCACAGAATTATTTTTTTTTTCACTTTTACTTTAGAAACATTAAAACCTTTTTTTATCTAAAAAAAACAAACAACTTAAATATATTTTTCAGGCACGCATAATATGCAATTATGTTTCAGATTAATTTGATACATGACAGGATTAATTAAGTAACAATCAACTTTTTAGATTATTTGCAAAAGTATTTAGTCGGAAGTTTATTATGTTATATTATGTAATGTTTAATAGAGTGGAAATTAATTTTTAAATTTTTCTATTCCTTTTGCTTTCTATAAAATTAATATTCGCGTAGAGTTTGAATTTAGTTTCTTTATAAACAACACTTTTTCTTTTTGCCTTTATATCTATTTATGGTATCCGATTACCCTAAATACTTGATTTTTTCAAAAAATGACAAATTTTATGATTTTATTTTATAGATCATCTTATTAGCTTCATGAAAATACAATGTTTTTTTATATTCCATTCGCTAGAACAAAAATTACAAGTGTTTTAGTGAAAGCAAACGCCATAACTTTACACAAGATATCAAATTTTAAATTCGTTAAATTCGAAATGGTTTTTTTTCGAAAAGCTCAAACGGGGACGGCGATTGCTCAAAAGGTTTTGAAAATAACTTTCTGAAACTTTTTGTGTATGTTCTGTATAACAGTCGAAGTGTTTTGACCTTCAGATGTATCAATAACTGTTTTGTTTCAAAATGTACAGTCCGTTATGTAAATATAATCAATGCTTTTTAAAGCAATTTCCAAAAATCACTATAATAAAGTGCTATAGTTTTTCTAAAAATTAAAATATCTCTTATCCTGAAGGTAATTTCAAACACGAATAACAAAGTAACACATCAAAATTGAAAAATTGAGAATTTGTTCATAAAATATTTGTACAGAATGGGCCCCGTTTATCTAACTTTTTGTACATTCTCACCAGTTTTTTTTTTTTTTTTCCATTTTAATAATATTTTTTTTTTTCAATTTTAGGATTCTTTTAAAAAAAATATACTGAATAAATCTAAAAATCAAAAAAAATTCCCCATATCTCCATTTTATCAACAAAAAAAAATGTTGCCAGTAGTCGGATACCTTAAAAAAATGATTATGTGTCCCGAAAAAAATTTAGCGTTCCCAGAAAAAGCACTGAACAATAAGTGAGTGAGTAATTGTTGGAGTTTATCGCACGAGAGCCGGATTCGGCTAAACTGTGCCAAACAATTGTTAAAAATTAAAACCATTATAAAATATCTAATAATGTTGACAAGAACACACTGCATCAGTAGTACAATGTAAAATAACAATTACTATATATAAAGGAGAAAAGCGACTCACTCACTCACTGACTAATCACGATATCTCCGGAACTATTAAACCTACAGATTCGACATTTGGTATAGGTAGGTTCCCTTCATGGAGTAAACATCAGCTAAGAACGAATTTTGCAAATATCGAACCCCAGGGGGCGTTACGGGAGGTTAAGGGGCGTTATAGGTAATTATTTTCATTATTAAACTATTAGATGTACAGTCTTGAAAATTGGAACACAGATTTTTCATTCATAAAGTAGATTCCCTACATAATGATTTTTACTAAAATTGACCTCCAAGGGACGTTGAGGGCGCATAAGGGGTGTTATGCATAAGTATTTCCTTTTTTAAACTATTAGAAGTACAGTTTTGAAATTTGGTTTGCGGAATTCCTTTCATAGAGTACAGATCCGCTTCAAAATGGGTTTGGTCGAAATCGACTCCCAAGTGGCGTTGTAGAGAATTAAGGGGCGTTATATATATAGGCAATTAACTACTTTTTAAACTATCAGACGTAAAATCTTGAAATTTAGTAAGCAGATTCCCTTCACTAAGTAGAGATCTGCTATAAAATGGCTTTTGTGAAAATAGTTTCCTAAGTGGCGTTGCGGGGACTTAAGGGGCGTTATTGATAAATATTTACATTTTTAAACTATTAGACGTACAGTCTTAAAATTTGTTAAGCGAATTCCTTTCATGGTGTAGAGATCCGCTGCAAAATAGTTTTAGGGAAAATTGATCCCCAAGGGTCACTGAGGAGGATTAAGGGGTGTAATAGGGAAATATTTCCGCTTTTCAACTAATAGACCCACCTGCTTGAAAATTAGAAGGTATGCCCCGTTCATGGAATGGAGTTCTTAAACCAAAGAGTTTTGCGAAAACGGATCCCCAAAGGAGTGGGGTTGTGAGGGATTAAGGCACGTTATAGAAAAATTCCTGTTTTTCAATTTAACCCATCTACCTGAAATTTGTTGAGCACGTTTTTTTAGTTGAAAAGAGTTCCACTAAGAATTAATTTTACGGAAATCAACTCCAGGGGGAAGCGGGGAGATTCATTGGGGCGTATTGATAGACAAAATTCCCGTTTTCGAACTGCTAAGACTATAATAATAAAACTTGGTTTGCATGCTTGTTTTGTTGAATTGGAATCCGCTAAGATGATAAAAATTCCGATTTGGCTCTGTTAGATATAGACTTGAAATTTAACACGCATGCTTATTTTATGGAGTAGAGATCCACTGAAAGTTGCTTTGGTGGAAATCCACTTGATTATTAGGTTAAGTGAGCGCAAAAAAATCTTTCTACTTCTATTTTAGATATAAATAGAAATTAGATATTATAATTTATGTCCTTTTTATATCAATAGGCGAGAGTTACAGCTATAAATATATTTTTCAATACAATCAAATTCTTAATGCTAGATATCATTAATTCATATATAAACAGTATTCATTTATACATCATCGTGAAATATCCAGTGAAGCGGGTGGGTAACGGCTAGTAAAATATAAAATATATTTCAAAAGGTAAAACTAGATACATTTTGCGGGAAATGGTGAGGGAACTAACCCTTTCACCAAGTCAGATACGGTTAAAACAGATCAATGAAAATGCAAAAGAAAAATCGAAATAAGACTTTCAATGTACATTTAAAACACTTAAACAGCCATCAGTAATTTTTATCGTAATATAAATTGTGAAAGTGAAAGAAAAACAATTACTTCATGCTGTTTCAAACTCATGTGGTTGTTTTCGTATGAGGATATTCTACATTTTCAATGGAATATTCAGTACCATTGAGCAGTAAGATTTTACTTTAACATTTTAAAATTAAGTTATTTTATGCCTTTGGTAAAATTTAATATGTTTAAATACCTTATCGTACTATATTAAAGTTCATTTTATAGTTACTTATTAGAAATCACACATATAAAATTCAGCACAACTTATATAATAATCCTCATCTTAAAAATGACATTTTGTTTTTAATTGATCTTAAATTCATTTCACTTTCATTTCAAAGTTTTCTAACTTAGGATTCTAACACTTAATGGCTTTTAATACCAAACAGTTCTTCAAGTATATATGATACAAAATAAGTTTTACTAAAATTCTTCTTTAATAGATTCTTGAAAAAGAGCTGTTAAGTTTTTCTTTTAAATTTTCCTATATTTTAAAAAAGTTTCATTGTGCGCCATACGATAGAAGTGAAAATTTTTGATTTCTTCTGGGCAAAAGAATCCAATTGATGCGTTTCCTTTTACGACATTTTCGTATTTTTCTTTTTCGTGTAATCATTTATCCCTAGAATTGTTTATTTATGCATTCTTTATATATGAGTATATACAATTTAAATGTCAGTTAGTCTAATTATTTGAAAATAGTTTTATGTAAATTACTTTGCAGACTATATTTATATAATATATATGTTTATATGGTATACAAAGTTAAACGTAACTAGCAAAATTGGCAATCCTGATTTCCCATTTGTCGTAAGCGATGTTGGGTAACCATGTTCTTTTCATATAATGTCCCCAATACCGTTGTGAAAATATGTAAGTGGCATTTATGTAACTTATATAAAGCCCTATAATATGTAATGCTAGGAAAATTCTTATGCCCTCTGATTACTTTTCTTAAAATTCTCTAAGCAAACAAAAAGAGAGGGTTTGTACTTTTTCACAATTCCTCCAAGCGGTCTGCACGTAAAATCCTGCCATTGTAGAGATAATTCGAAAATGTACCGCATGTATTTTTTTTTGCCTTCAAGACAGATTCTCAAAAGCGGTTGAGCCGTATTTTTAAAAATACGAATCTGACTTGAAGGAAAAAATGCATCTCTAGAATGGCAGGATTTTACGTGCAGGCCGCTTGGAGGGTTGATGCTTTTATTTCCTTGTAATATCTTAGTTGTCATCACTAATATAAACCAAAGAATTGGCAATCTTCTCCACATATAATTTCAAAAAAAAAATTGGGATTTTAATTCTTTTGAAACATTTTTATGTTTAAATATGCTCTTTTCGAGTTCCTACTATTAGCTCACTCTCTCAATATATCTCTATATATAAGACGCATTTGTTGTCTGTCTGTTTGTCTGTTACCTTATTACTCAGGATCCAGACAACCAAATAACGTTAAATTTGGTACGCGTACACAAAATTACATGGGAAAGATTCTTAAACAGGTTTCACATTCGTAATTCTTTCTAAATTTTTAAATTTAATTTTTAAGTTATTTTCCAGTGTTATGACGTCATATGAGTCACGTTTCTCACTAAGTGGAAAATTTATACTTTACACACAGTTTTTCAAGATTGCATATTTTTATTATAGCTATGTTTATCGGTTGAAATATTTATCCAATTTTTCTATTCTTTGATATTTAATTAGGATTATTTTTCGAATAAATCATTTTTAAGGATTATTCTTTTAACAAATAAAATTTTGTTTTGTTGCTTTGGCAACATTTAGAAAGTATTATCGCGGGATGTTTATGTGTGTGATTTTGCTCACAAATTACAACTTACATTTTCCGTATTTTCTCGGAGAATTTATTTATTTCTTTAGAATGCGAAGATTATAATTTTGATAAACTAAAACTTCTTATTGATAAGGGTATTTCAGTTCTTATTACTGCAATTAAAGCAAGTATAGTACTTACGCTTTCGTTATCTATTTTAGATAGTATGAAATTAATAATATTTTGCATTTTCATGTGTCTTTATTTTAACATTTAAGAGTATACTATTGGCTTCAGTGCATAAATTGCCTTGCAGATAATTCAACTTGGGTAATCATACTGCCCAAGCAAAAGCAGTGTTAGTAGTAATTACATATCAAACTGAAATAGGCATCAGAGAATGAGCAAAACAGACAAATGGCTTAAATACCTGTTGAGGAAGCAGATGGCCGTAAGATAAATTATTTTTGATACTTATGTAATATCCTAACAATCGCAAACGTTCAAAATAAGTTGCCAAGTTGGCAACCCCAATTTTGCATGTCATATATATGCTGAATTGTGTGTCATGTGCATCGTTTCGTATAATGTCGCCAATAGGTTACGGTTATATGTAAGTAACTTATTTTTTCAAATTATGCGTTTGCATTGCTAAAGACAGTTCAGTTTTTTTATGTCAGCTAATTTTAGTATTGTATTTAATTTCTCTATTTTTATGCACGGGATTTATACTTTGGATATTTTTTTTATTTATTACTTACATATTATTGCACAATCGCCAACGTTCAAGAGAACTAGCTACTTTTGCAATCCCAATTTTGTATGCGTTGAATTGGCAATCATGTACTTCATTTTGTATAATATCACCAAAAGGTTGCGATAATACGCAAGTACTTCTAATTCTGCACATTACTATAGCATTAGACTGGCTGCAACATACCAATTTGGCGTGATTTCAAAATCATGCCAAAAATAAGTAGCCTACCAATATGAAATTAATATTGTGAGTATCATCTTAGCCTGTTTTATCTTTCCCTCCAATCATGTTTAATTAGTTCAATATATAATTTCTGTATGTTTTTATATTTTAGTACTTACATTTTTTTGGCGATTATGTACTGCAAATATTTTTTGCTCCTTTGGCATAGCAGCAATTATGCTTGCTGGTGGTCGAACAGCACATTCGGCCTTCAAGTTGCCACTGGACTTGGTGAGATCAGACAGTGCCACTTGCAATATTTCCAAGGGCACAGGACAGGGACATGTTCTCAAAACCTGCAATCTGGGATGAGGCTACCATGAGTTACAGAAATGTTTTCCATGCTCTTGACGAGACATTACAAGATTTGAGAGGCAGCTCTGCAATAATGGGTGGAGCAACTGTTGTGCTTGCTGGTGATTTTCGACAAACACTTCCCATTGTCACAAGTGGCACCCCAGCAGATCAGATCCATGGCTTTTTGAAAATTTTTTATCTATGGCACCATGTCGAAAAATTTAATCTAACTACACACATGCGGTCACATATTCAGATTGATTTGTCTGCAGTACAATTTGCAAACATGTTGCTCCAGATTGGAGATGGTAAAGTTCCTAAAAGTCCTTCAACAGGCCTCATAATTATGCCAGGTGGTCAAATTGTCAACTCTCCTGACGAACTTCTGTCCAAGGTGTATCCTAACATTCAACAAAACTTCAAGGGTCAGGACTGGCTTTCTCACAGAGCAATTCTGGCACGCAGAAATGATGGGGTTGAGAAGCTCAATGTCACCATTTAGAAGCAGCTTCCAGGCCAATAATATGCCCTGTCCATAAGTCCATAGACTGCATCCTTAATTACGATGAAGCAGTCCAATATCCCATTGAGTTCTTAAATTCCATTCATACTCCTGATTTACAAGCCCACAACTTGATTCTGAAAGTTGGTGCTCCAATAAATCTTGATCCGAAATATTGATGCACCTAAGCTGTTCAATGGCACAAGATTAATTGTGAAAAAGGTGATGCAACATGTCATTCAAGCCACAGTACTCCCAGGGTGTGCTAAGGGTGAGGATGTCTTCATTCCAAGAATACCTATCATTCCCTCCAACACCATACAATTCAAGAGAATACAGTTCCCTTTGAAACTGTGTTTTCCCATGACAAACAACAAGTCACAAGGCCAGTCTCTTTGGATTGCTTGTATGGACTTGCATACACCATGCTTTTCTCATGGGCAGTTGTGTGTGGCCTGCTCCAGAGTAGGGGAAAGAGGAAAATCTTTTTGAACACAATCCAAATGGAACTGCCAAAAATGTTGTCTATCACATTACTTTAAGATAAATGTACCCTTTTATTGCATGCAAATAAACAGTTTTGTAAGCTTCTACAGAAAACCTTATTTTAAACACGGGCAAAACCGCGTACTTGCAGCTAGTATTTATATGTTTATCTTATCATATTTTCAATCGTTAATAAAATACTTTCTATTCACATTCAATCAATTTAAAATATTTTTTTAAACTTGTAGTGGATAAAACTTGATGCAAACACAGTTTTTTTAAATATTATTTAATTAATTACTGGTTTTTGACGCCAACTTTTAGATCCGTTTCCATTTTTTTAACATCTGTTTAAGATTGGCCTGGCTGATTTACCGCTCTGCCCTCTCTGTAAATCCGTGCCAATGACTGGGGAGCATCTATCCGCTTGCCCCGATCTACTTCATGTTCTCTCGCAAGACAACTGTGGAGTTCTTCCTGCTAGAGCGACATTTGTTTTATATTGGACTGCAAGACGCCTTATGTCCGAGAGGACGTTAGCGGGCGTAATTTAAAAAAAAACTTTTTTTTGAGACAATGTAACTGTTAAAACAATTACACAAGTTGGCGTCCAAAACTGGTTTTTCAGCCAAACTAGCCAAGTGAGTGAGTGATTGTATTGTTTAATGTGCAAGAGCCAATTCTCGCTATACTGCGCCAAACATTTGCTAAAAATAAAAAATCAATGTAAAAGATCTTAAAGTGTTGATAAAACACAGTAACATAGGGTAAAATATATAAAATACCAGGATCAAGTTCGTCAGATAAAACATTTCAATTTCGGTCGGGGATACCCCACCAAGTGAGACAGGGTTAAAATACATCAAATTGAAAGAGAAAAAGGAGACAAAAATTTGTGGCAAACTATTTAAAATATGTGTTGCATCAAAAGTTAATTTTTTTAGTTTACTTTTTCCCGTTTCTAACACGAGTGGGTGTTAGAAGTAACGATCCCTTGTAATATGTTTTTCCATCTTTTTTTTACATAGTCAGGATTGGATTCAAATTCATCTTTCACGTCATATACAATCATGTCTTCCTCATCCGCTGTATATCCGTTGATGATTTTTGAGGTCTATGTTGAGCCATTTTTATGTCTATCATTGTTTTATGCAATTCTCTTCTTCATTTTCTATCCCGAGTGTTTTTTTCGAATTCTGTATGGCGTAGAGGCAGAAGGGGGTGAATACTGGAGTTGGATGAGGAAGTGGATATGATAGATGAAGATAGTTCAATAGGGGTGAACATATTACTGCTGGTGGAAAGTACGGCATCAGACATAGGAATAAGGAGCTGAGGCTCTGATACTGTAGCTGCTATTGAAGAAATGGATGATAACAGGTGTGCATGGGTTGAAGAAGATGATGCGGAAACAGCACGAGTGGATATTGATGTATTTGTTTTAGGGAGGAATGAAAGCAGTTGAACTAAATTTAAAGTTTGACATTTTATTTTTGTGGTCATTTCATCTTTATGAGTAGAATCGGATATTGCAAGATTTAGCAACCTGGGAGTATATTTGTGAAATGGGGGTGGGGGCTAAAAACTCTTTCGGGCTTCTAAAAAAGTTATTCCTCTATTAGTTATAATTCCTTGAATTTGTTTTTCAGTTTTCCATTTTGGGCAAAGCTTGGAATCGGCGGAATGAGGTTGTGAACAGTTAAGATAAGTCGGCACCCCCTAAACTGACAATGTTAAATTGAGCCATCTTAGGAGGCTGTTTCTCAAAAATTGTTAAATATAAAAACTTCAAATTTTGGCTGTATAATAATTAGGCTTTTTTATTTAAATAATGGTAAAATGTTTCAAATATATTGTTAACTTTTTTCAAAAAAATTCATCGTAAAAGTATCGCTTTGAAATTTGTGAAAATTGTCATTTTTTTACGATAACTGCTTCTGAGCAAAAATTCTGGGAAAATCTCCAAGAAAGTAGCTCCATTATGTATAGTTACATAGTATTTATGTGCAGTAAAAATTGCAAAAAATAGTTTCATTCAGTATTTTCTGTAAAACAGGTACACGCACTTTGAAAACAATCATTTTGAGATAATTGCATTTTAAGTGTAAAAAGGCCCTTAATCACAAGAATAATGAATTACAACATGTATTTGCCCTATTTTATCAAACTAGTATCTTCCTAAATTTTTAAGCATAAAATAAGAAACAAATAAACCTTAAAATGTTAAGAAAATACATATTTAGTAATTTTCAGTTTTTGTTCAACGAGATTTTTTAAGCATTTTGCTTCAATTTTCACAAATTATGTAACAATCTGTGAAGAATTTTTTACTTCGATGCATTATAAATATCAAATTTGACCTTATAAATCATAAATATAATGAAAAGATGTATCAATATATAAAAGTCATGATTTGGGAATATGTGATTTTATGACCTTAGAAAAATTTAAGGCGACTTGGTACTCTTTTTGAGCAAACTTCTTTATTTACATATTTAAAAATTATATTTTAGCATTTTATACAATGTTTCTATTCAAGAAAATGTTACCAGATGAAAATTTTCATATATTATTTACACAATTTTAAAAATTTAAATTTTGTGAAGAAAATTGGGAAATTTTTAAAATTCTACTCCTTTTGAAAAAATTAATTTTTTGACCTGAATTTTTTTTATAATATTTTTATGAATGTTCTAAGCAACTTTAGGGATTGATTTTAGAATAACTTCTTTCGTTTTCGAGAAAAAAAATAAAAAGTTGATATACAGGCTAAAAATCAACGAAAAGCCAACATGTCTTACATTTTATTTTTTTAAGAAAAAGTATTCAGTTTATAGCAAAACGGATTCCTAATTTTATTGCATGCTTTATTTTTAAGACACAGGAAAAAAATGGAAGCAATTGGTAAATAATTGTCGAAGGAGTAGCATTCTGAATGCACTAAGGTTTCGAAAAAAACCAGTCTTACATTTTCTGAGAAAAAAAAGTTTAAAGTTTATAATTCTGAAAAAATATTTATTATAAGCTTAATTAAACTTAAAATACCACTTTAAGATATTAGTTATACGTTTTTCTTTAAAATAATTGCATTTTCATGTTTTTTCAACCCACACATTTTTATAAATGATCAACTTTTAGAGAGTACTAATTGTACAAGAAAATTCAAGAAAAACGTTACAAAATTTTTTTTTTCTGTCACGACAGAAATTTTAGCTGTTTTTCTTCTTAAAATATTAAAGTATTACATTTGTATGAAAAATATATCAGGAATAAAAACTGAAATTATAAAATTATTAATATAAAATGCCTTAATTTAAAAATTTTACATGCACACATTTCACAAGGAAGAAAAATTACATTATTGTATTGCCTCGGAAATATTCTGCTTTCAATACTAGACATTCGTTTTTATAGTTATTATTTCTATTTATAAAATAGATTTTTTTTATCATAACGCATTTTTTAGCTTTTTTCTCTAAAAAGGGGGTGTGGCTGACTTGCCTAATTTGTTTTCAAATGAAGTTTTATTCAACTTTTAATTTTCCGACATGTACAAGGGATATATCAATCGAAAGATCATAAAGCAAAGAATAAGATTAAATAAAAAAATGATAGGTTTGTGATTTTGGGGGTACCAAGTTTTCTTAATTATGGATTTGTATGTTCCTATGCAAACAAAATTTCTAAAAGTTTCAAAATTTAAAATAATTTTCTCTAAACTGTACAAAAGATTTCTAAAAAAAGTCAAAATTAAAACTGTTTTTATGTTTTTAAATATGAAATTTGTGTATTTTTATGCATGCAAAAGCTTATCGCAGCATTACACATCTGAGTTGTTGTTAGTTACTTATTATTGGAAATCTTTTAAATATTAAAGATTAGAAACTTGTCTGAACAATGAATAAACATTAATATTTGCAATATTTGCAATTAAGTGAATTATTTAAAATATATTGTTTCGTTTTCTCAAAAACATGTAACATAAAAATATCACTATGGATGTTTAAAAAAATTGACATTTTTTGTCATGATATATGTACTCCAGTCAAACATTTTGGGAAAATCCCCCAAAATCTCACATGAATATATATAGTTTCATATCAGTAACATGAGAGAAAAAAATCATTAAATTCATACATTATATTCTGAGAAAAACAGGAATATAGTTTTAAAAACATCATTTTTGAGAAAATTGAATTTTCTCTATAAAGTGCCACTTAATCACAAAAATAATGAATTACAACATGTGTTTGTCCCGTTTTATTGAACATTAGCATCTTTGTAATTTATTTTGCATAAAATAGTAAGCAAAAAATGTCTTAAATTGCCCAGAATAACATTTTTCATCTTTTTTAACGAGATAATTTCTAGTATTACATCAATTTTCTCAATTCTGTATCAACTTTTTAAGAATTAGTAGCTTTCATGCTTTACAGCAGTGCTTCTCAAAGTTTCTATATTCGCGACCCAATATTCCATCATAATTTTCATCGCGCCCCCCTCATATAATAACAACGTATTGAATTCAATAATAACATTTTCCGAAGGCTTTGGAATGCAAGAAAAGGACCTTAACAATGTTTGGGAAAGATTTAATTATTTCAGATTTTTTTTTGTTTCTTTATTATTTCCCCCCACCCCTCACTGCATCCCATACGCGCACCTACGTGGGAAACTAAAGCGGATTGCTTAATTTTCAATCGACAGTTGATGGATTACTTCTTTCGATCCCTATTTCTTATCACTCAGATAGTTTTGCAATGCGAGAAAAAGATGGTAATTGCTTGGTGCCAGGTCCGGACTATATGGTGGATGCATTAAAACTTCTCAACCAAGCTCCCAGAATTTCTGCCGAGTCACTACAGACGTGTGTGGCCTTGTATTGTCCTGATGGAACACAACACCTCTTCTATTAGTCAATTCTGGCCATTTCTGGTCAATCGCTAGCTTCACACCATCCAGTCGTTGACAGAAGATATCTGAATTTAGTTTCGGTCACACGGAAGTAACTCATAGTAAATTATTCCTTTCCAATCCCACCAAATACACAGTAGAACCTTCCTGGCCGTTGTCCCTGGTTTGGCCACCGTTTTAGGTGCTTCACCACGCTTTGACCGCGATCACTTTCACCCAATATTGTCGTATGTGACCCATTTCTCATATCCAGTCACCATCCGTTTAAGAAATGGGTCGATTTCCTTCCGTTTGGCCAAGGCATCACAGATGGGAATTCGATTCATCATGTTTTTTGGTGTTAATTGGTGTGACACCCAAACATCAAGCTCCTTTTTGAATCTAATTATGCAAACAGTTTAAAGTTGTTTTATTGTCAATCTTTAGCTCCTGGGCAATGCTACGATTACTAACATGCCGGTCAACTGCGAGGTGCATCCTTAACATCAAAAATGCCTGAACGGAATAAACGAAACCTAACTTGCACGTAATTAGCTGTTACAGTATCGGCACAATAAACGTCATTCACAATTTCAGCCGCCTGGCTTGCATTTTTGCCTTTATAAAAGAAAAACTGTAAAATGTACCGAATTTTCTCTTTGTTGACTTCTATTTTTAACCCCCTGCAACTCACAACTGAATGGACCAAACAAGAGACAACGAAAGAATTGTTTCAGTGTGAAAAGTCACCTTGACAATGAGCTTAAATATAAAATTGTTTGATCGATACTTCACGAGATATCGACACTACAGCCATCTACCGAAACCATAATGAATTTCTTTTCCCCCAACCTAATATATGACAATCAAATGGGGTCACTGGTCACTATTGAATAGTTCTTAACTAAGTTTTGTTAAATTAATTGTAAAATTAATTGTGTAGCACTGATACATTTATAAGTGTAAATTGATTGATTGTTGATTTTTTTGGCGAAAGAGCCAAGTTTGGCTTTACTGCGCCACACATTCATTAGTATATAAATATTTTTTAAATATGTGCACACAATAAAAATATATATGAATATAAAAATGTATTTTAAAATGTCAGAAGAAAAATATAAAATTCAGCAAAGTTTTTAAAAGTACATAAATGTGAAATTTTATGCATAACTCTTTAAAAATCTAATGGTACAATAAAATCCTTAAGAAAATTATATTCCATGTAAAAGATCAATTGAGCGTAAAAATGCAAAAAGGTTTTGTGACGCGGCTCACGCGTCTTTTCTATAACATGTCCTTTGGGTTCTTTGGACCAGAATTAATGGCAACTCTTTTTCCAACCAAATCCAAGAAGTGAAGTGTGAATGAAAGATGCAAATGAACAAACTTTTAAAAATCGGATCTTAGAGTAAGCGGGATGGCAATGTAAGGTAATGCTTGACAATTGAAGTTAGTTTGTGGCAGTTGATGGTTATTACAGTTCGTGGTTCAAGTCTGAATGAGTTTTGCGTGACGTGAATACAAGTAATTAGTGATCGAATATATGAAACGGCCAAGTTGCACACCAGTGCATACAAAGACAAAATTAAACATAGAATAAGTTTGATCGTTGCTCCAAGCTGTAATAAGGTAGGATCGATTATTTAATACTAGAATCGGAGGTTAGGCGGTTCACTTATTGATAGTGGTCTGAGAATTAGATTAAGTCTTATTATAAATATAAATATATATATTGTGTGTTGCGTATTTTGTCATCGTAGATTCTCTCATATTAATAATTATGATTTAATTTGTTAAAGGTTTAAGTTGAATATCTTAATAAAGTCATATTAAGATAATGTTTGATCCTAGTCCTTTCGTTAATCCTACACCTCTAGCTAACGCTGATACTTCAAGGGATGTACTTACAAGGGGAGGAATATCACAGTTTGGATGGCGAGTTTCCCCAACCAAATCAGTCAAAACTGAAAGATTGGTTTTAAAAAAGGTGTTTCTTTTAGATGAATATTTTGAACATTTTATTAAAATGTGTAAAATGGAAAGGTCACATTGACAAAAGTCGCATACTGGGGGACTCTCTCCTAGCAACAAATGTATCTGCGTTAGACGGGTGTGTCCGATACGAAGTCGAATCAAGCGGATGTCATGTCTTCGTACTGGTACTGCTGCCCAATGAGCAGTGGAAGGATGAATGCTATGTAGTTTGTTGATGATCTGTTGATCTCAAGTCTCTTGCCATATATGATGGATATAGTGTTGTATGGAAGTTTTTAAATCCTGGTAACAGACAGGCTGCTGCATGTGATCAGACATGGATCGTGCAGCGTTATCAGCTTGTTACTTACCAAGTATACCCACACGTCCAGGTACCCAAGAAAAAATTATATCAAACCCCTTTCTTTCTAATGTTCACAGAAGTATAAGTATTTCCTTCACAGTGGAGTGTCTACGTACTGTTAAAAAGTGTAAGGATTCTAGAGCACTCATGCTGTCAGTATACATACAAAAATGACGGTGGTTGGAAATTAATATATGTTGAAGTACGGCAAGAATTGCAGTTAATTCAGCACTAAAGAAAGACATAGAATTATGTAAGGTAAAACTTAGAATAGTATTGTTAAAAGCACCACCACACCCAACATGTCCTGCAGTCTTCGACCCGTCCGTGTAGACTGGTATGTACGTAGAACACTTACTGCGATAGAAAGAAAAGAGCTGCTGATAAACAGCATCAGCAGTGCCTGTTTTCTCATAGCCTGAAAAAGGGTTACTATAATTAAAAATTTGGATGCCCCAGGGTGGAAAAGCAAGGATGTTATTTTCCTGTATATTTGTGTTACTTAAGTGCGCATCATTTAGAACAACCTTTGATCTTTCCAAAAAGAACTTGATGATGAATGAACGGGCGTCATAGAGGCGGGCGAGACCAGTGACAAGAAAAAAGGGTTTTTATGGATGAACAGACATGGCACGAATAAAGTAATTGACATTTAACTACTTCCAACTTATTTCTAGTGGTAGTTGATGGCACACAACATACAAGCTGTTAACAGGCGAAGTTCTGAAGGCACCAGAGATTATTCTCAGGGCAGAATGATGTATCGTGTCCAATCGTCTTAAGACAGATGCAAGAGCAGAGCCATACACTACACAACCATAGTCTAAACGTGAAAGGATTAGTGCTTTATATACTCGGAGTAACGAGACTCTATCGTCTCCACATAAGGTGTTTATCAGCACTTTTAAGATGTTGAAGGATCGTTCCTACTCCTTCCGCAACTAAAGGACATGCGAAAGGAAAGTCAATTTACAGTCAAAGATTACCCCGAGGAAGCGCACCTCACTGACTGCGGGTATTTGTATATTTCCTATATTAATAAGATGATCTGGATGTAGTTTAAGCTTTCTGCAAAAATGGACACAGCTGCTCTTGGAAGGAGAGATCGTAAGACCATTCTGATCGCACCACTTAACTAATCGATTGACAGTTGTTTGCAGCTGTTGCTCAATTAGTCGCATATCTGAACCTTGACAAGATATTTGCAGATCATCAACGTAAAGCATTCTCCCACTGAAGGTGCGAGATGATGAAGTATGCCACTCATATGAATATTAAAAAGTGAAATGCTCAAAACGCTACAGTGAGGGACACCTTGATCGTGTATGAATTTATGAGATGATGAATGACCAATGCGTACATGAAAATAGCAAAGAGATAAAAAGTTGAAAATAAAAATGGGAAGATTTCTCCTTAAGCCAAAATCATACAGATTACGGAGAATCCCATAACGCCATGTTCAATCGTATGCTTTCTCTATGTCAAAGAAAAAGAAACTAAATGGTTTCTCTTAACAAAGGCATCTCGAATTTGGGTTCGAAGTGTACAATGTTATCGAGAGTAGATCGGGCCTTACGGAATCCACTTTGCAGAGAAGAAATAAGCTTTACTTTCTCCAAAATCTATACCAAACGAGTATTTACCATACGTTTAAAGGTCTTGTAGAAGCAGCTCGTCAGAGAAATGGGACGGTAACTCAGAGGATGTGTTGCCACCTTGCCCGGCTTAAGGATTGGAATCACAATAGACTCTCTCCAGCTGGAGAGATAGTAATGCTCTTTCCAAATTCTGTTGAACTAAAAAAGAATGTTCATTAGAGAGTCAGGAATAAGATGACGGAGCATCATGTAAGTGATTCCATCCGGTCCAGGGCTTGTATTGTGTGCTTGTACGAGTGCCTTTTTAACTCAGTCATCGTGAAGTTACAATTATATGGAAAAAAAGAACGAGTGTAAAAGTTTATCGGGGTACTTTCTGCTCGCCTCTTAATCTCGAAAAACGAGAATTGTAAGAGGCTGCACTAGATACATTCTGAAAATTTTCACCAGAACATTAGCAATTTCATTTGGGGAAGAAAAGACAGAGTCGGATGTTTGTAAAATGGGGAAGGAAAATTCCCGATATAAACCGTTTGCTGCCTTGACTTTCTTCCATAATTCTTTACTTGATGTTGACGAAGTGAGTGAAGACACATATTGAATTCAGGATTCCCTCTGACTATGACGCTTTACTCTGCGAGCATTAGACTTTGTCTTTTTGAGCGCCAAAAGATTCTCCGTAGTGGGATATCTGCGAAAGATTCCCCATAACTTCCGCTGGTTCTTACACGCTGTCTGACAATCAGCATTCCACCAAGTTTTGTAACATTGAAATGAATGAATTGAATTCTTTGGTATTGACAAATCAGCAGCCGCAATCAAAACATTGTTGACTTCTTGTACAGCAATATCAACACTTTCCGCCTCGACCATTGCATTAGATATCACAGTTAACCGGGTGAAAAGATCCCAGTCTGCACGATTATAAGAATACGTAGGTTGAAGGTTTTCTCACTTGCATCATAATCGTCGGAAAGGACAACAGGGAAGTGGTCGCTATTATATAGGTCCTTCTCAGCAGAACAAGTTAATGTAAGTAAGAGTGAGGGTGAGCAGATGGCCAAATCTAATGTGTGAAAGGATCGTGTGGGTTCGTGAAAGTACGTTGGTTCCTCGTGAATGAGTAGGCAGAGACAGTGATCAGAAATTACTTGTTCGATCTGTCTGCCACGAGGGTTCGTCTTAACACTACCCCACAGAGTGATATGTCCATTGAAGTCACCAAGTATGACAAAGGGTGCTGAAAATTGATCAACCAGGTTGTTCCAGTCTTGTTGGTAGATAAGAGCATTAAGTAGCAAGTAAAGGCAGCAGACTGTGAAAAGGCTCTTGGATTGAATTCTCACGGCTACAGCCTGCAAAGAGGTACGGAGTGGAAGAGCACTAGAAGGAACATCGAGAGATGTAAAAATACATACGCTTTCACATACAGAGGATCCATCCGTGTCTTTCCGCACCCAATCATATCGACGTATCTTTGCCGTGTGACAAGACTTCAAGAAAGTCTCTTGAAGTGCTACACATACTGGATGATACATATGTATATTGGTCTTTACGTCATCTATATGTGATCTATAACCATGCCAGTTCCAAGAAATCAGGGAAGTTATGTTTTGGGTGAACGTGGCAAAAGGGTCCCTGTCAAGGGATTAGCCATCGCTTGTTTAAAATTAGCCTCTAAAAGGCTCTCATCTTCTTCGGATGCCTGACCTATAACGTAATCCGTGTCTGAAAGATTAGCGTCTGTGTCCATGGCACCTGAAGTTTGAGAAGTTTTCCGCCTCCGAAATCTTTTGGAGACGGGAGTTGATTCAAAGATGGAATATTCTTCCTTCGCAATCTTCAAGGATATGTTTTTTCCAGGTTTTTTCTTTAAGTTCGTCTTAGGTTTTACAATTATTTTTTGTTACCTTTTCGATGGCTATGTTTTTGAGATGATTGTTCCTGAGTTTTTTCTTTTGAATTATCAATTATTGTAACATGTGACGTTTGCGTACTTGAGCTTGTAGTGATTTTTTTGCTGCCGCAGCATAGCTGAAACCTTGTATAGGTGTACGATTGGTGACAGCTAGCCGTGCCTCTGGATAAGTCAGTCTGTTCTTAATTTTCACCGTGATGATTTCCTTCTGAAGTCTCCAGGTGTTGCATGAGCGTGAGTATGATGGGTGGTCACCTTTGAAATTAATGCATTTTTCTTGACCATTATATTCTCCACTGTCGCGCGTGTCCCACTTCCCTGCAACGAACACAAGTGGGTTTTCCACGACAAGTTGTTTTTGAATGACCAAATCTCTGGCACTGTAAACACCTGATTGGAATGGGAATGTATGGTCGGACAGAGCAACGTAAGTAACCTGCAGTGATAAACTGTGGCAAGTCAGGACACGCGAACGTGAGGATCAAATGTTTGGTATTAACAACCTGTCCATCACGTCGAATAGTGATTCTTCTGACTGCACAGACTTTCTGATCTTGTAGCCTTCAAGAATTTCTTGTTCTGGTGCATTGTATAAGTCCGATTCCGAAATCACACCTCGGGAAGAATTAAGATTGGCATGAAGCAAGACTGTGCTTGGTATGTTGGCCACCATTTGCAGGGCCAAGAGCTGTTCGGCTTGCTTAGTTGTGCTAACTTCAACCAACAAATCGCCTGAACGCCTTTTGCTGACTGCTTTAACCGATCCAACAGTGGCAGATAGTCCTTTCTGAATAAGGAATGGGGAGACTGATGAAAAGGTAGCACCCTCAGTTCTATGAATAACAAAATATTTTGCATTATGTAGGTTTTTTAAAGTCATTTGTTGCTTCAATGAAGATAAGTTTTGCTCTTTTAGGGGAGCTCCCTGGCCGTTAGGGAGGCCATCCGCTATAACTGTAGCCATGAATTTGAGGTTTTAAATTCCCCCCACCATGGAGCCCAACGAGGGAATGCTTAAATCGTACAAAGAGTATAGAAGCACCAGTACTAACCAGAAGTTATACGCTCACAATACGTTCCTGTGCAGACCACCACCTTTAACGCAGCTGTCTGCAAACATATGGATCACTTGATCCCCTAGCATGTGGTAAACCTGCCCACCAGCCAATTGATGCACATGGGACCAAAGTGCACCTCCCGTTTACCTTAAGCAGATGCCAAAGCAATGTGTTGGTTATTCTAAATTACAAGGACCCTCCTTTCCAGGGACACGGGTCTACACGCACGGCAAATACATGGGTGATTCATCCGCAATAGAAGCTAAAAGCATCAGAGTGGCTCAAGCTTCTGAAGCGGAGCCCTCGCTTCCAGAATTACAACGAAGGGAAGAAAGGGAGGGAAGAAGGGGGATAGAGAAGAGGGACGGGAAGGAAAGATCACTAGGGCACCTCGGGATCGTGACACCCGTACTCATCTAAAGAAGATGAGCCCCCTGAGGTATTTTATTTTTTTATTACGTTAGAATATATTTTGTTTGTTTAGTTTCTGTAAATTAATAATTTTTTAAATAGTCTTCTGTTTTCAACTTTTCAATATATGCTCACGCCTCCCTTGTACAGTTGCCATACTCCCAAGGGGGCGCGCCCCACAGTTTGAGAAACACTGCTTTACAGATATCAAATTCGAACATAAAGCAACATAAATATAATGTGAAAATATATCAATATGGTTTTTGTATGAATTTGACATGGTATTTGAAAATACCTGATTATACGACATTTTGAAAGTTTTCGCTTTGATTTTGTAAAGTTATCATTTGGTTTTGTTGTTGCAGACAGTTTCTAAGTTTTAAACTTCAAAAATTATTCTAAACTTGACAAATGATTTCTAAAACAGCCAAAATAAAACTATTTTTATGTTTTTAAACATGAAATTTATGTATTTTTATGAACGAGGTATGTAAATTAAGTAATGAGACTAGTAGCGTAGTGTTTAATCTGGCAACACTGGGAAAGTGGGACATGGAGTGGATGTAGATAAACATGTGATGCGTCATCAGTATGAGTTTGAAGTCGCTGAGTCAAGGTAATTTTCTTTAGTGATTTGTTTAGTGAAACAGGTTTTTCTTGTGTGTTCTGAAATGAGTGACAACGAGCAACGATGTGCTATCAAGTTTTGCTTCAGACTTGGACACAACGCAACAGAAACATTTTCAAAACTTTAGCAAGCCTACAGATACAGTGTTTTGTCAAGGGCTCAGGTTTTTCGGTGGTTTAAGGCATTTTCAGAAGGTAGAGAGTCAATTGAAGATGAACCTCGCAGCAGAAGGCCCTCAGTTTCAAAGACCGCTGAAAATGTCGTTAGAGTCCGGGATCTTGTGCGTTGAGATGGTCGCTTGACAGTCAGAATGATTGGGGAAGAGTAGAATTTTTGGATTCACACCACTGTTCATCAGATTTTGACCAATGAATTGAAGATGAGAAAGATCTGCGCCAAAATGGTTCCGAAAAACCTTTCTCAGTGAACCGTTTCTTCGCCAGTAAGAACATTCCTCTTGCTTCTCAGCCTCCTTATTCTCCCGACTTGAATCCTTGAGACTTTTTCCTCTTTCCAAAATTGAAGTATCACCTCAAGATACATCATTTTGGGACTCTGGAAAACATTCAAACGGCTGTAACCGACCAACTGAAGGCTATTCCAATATCCGAATTCCACCAATGCTATGAGGAGTAAAAGAAACGTCTCCAGCGCTGTGTGGCTTCAGAAGGCAGTTACTTTGAAGGAGACACTGTTGAATTGTATGTTTATTGGAATAAACAAGTGAAAAAATCAGTCTCATTATTTAATTTACGCACCTCGTATATGTAACAAGCTTCTCGCAAAGACAACAAACATCACATTTGATGTTTCATCTCATACATTTTTATCAGAAACTATTAAGCATAAATACTCAAATTTTTATTGTATATCAATTAGACATCTATATTTATACTGAAGTGAATTTTTTTTAAATATATTACTTAGTTTTTTCAAAGACAAACTGTTAGTTCACCGAGCATAATTATTATAAATTTATAGAAAATTGTTTTTTTTTTGTTCTATTGGCTTTGTATTTGGATGCTTTAAGAATATTTCAAAAATTTCATTTCAGTATACACAATTGCATTTAAAAAACATAGAGTATATGCATACAGTACATTTACACATTTTTAAAAATATAAAATTATAGAGAACAGAATATTTTTACAAAAAATTCTTACCTTATCAAAAAAAAATTATATCCTATAATTTTGTTATGCAAGGTAGTGAAGGATACGAATCTTGTTTCCCTTTCAATTTCTATTGATTTAATGAATGGATAGAAATGCATTTTACTATTGTTTAGAGATGAAAAGCAGGTGTTTTACATATGCAATATTTTAACAACTATTGCCTGTTCAGTATCAATATTGTTTGCACCAAAGACATTCTCATTTCTGCTTTAATCTCATTTTTAAGCTATAGAAATAGTTTTATTATTATAATTTTTTCAAAATTCACGTTTCCAACGGAATTATCACAAACGAATTAAATATTTAGAAGTACAAAAATTTCTAAAGGAGAAATTTCACTATTTGTTTCTATCTACACTACAAAAAAAAATTTTGTACAGGAACTAAATTTCAAATTAAAAGTAAATATTTGCATCATTTTTACAAACTTGGCTCCAAAAGGACGTAAAGAAACTAACAGTTAAAATTGCAGCTAAGTTTTATTTGATCTATAGTTAATTGTGTATGATTAAATGAAATTTTGTGGAGGCTTTGCAAGTTTTCAGATTTAAAAAGTCAATATTTGCACTTAATCTGTCAAAGTGGGTGTGACCGGATCAGCTGATAATTTTTTAAAAGTCATTTTAAAATACTTCTAATTCATATAATGGCTTGTATGTTACATCATTGGAAAGGTAATGATTTGGAGATTTTAGAAATATCAAAAACTCAAAATCGATTTTCAAAACATTATTACCCTACTGACTGCTCTTAATGCATTTCGGTTCTAGGCTGTAATCTGTAGAAAATTGTCCAACACTTGCACACCTTATAACTTGTTAGTTCGCCGAGGCAGGAAGTTTGCGAATGTCTGAAACTCTGGAACTTAAAACAGCGCTGAGAATTCGGAATGTATGAGCGAATCTTATAATTGAGGTATCCAGGTTTAAATGTTGTGGGTAGTTTAAGGTAACCGACTACTTACGGGATCGTGATTTTGCAAAAGCGTATAAATGGATAATATTTAAGATATTTAGTATCACTTAGATTAGAAAATGTATATAAAATTGTTTTAAGAACAGTATTACAATAAAAAAATTATTTAAGTACAATATTTTGACAAAAAATGAACATAGAATGACCCATTTTCAAAATATTCTCTTTTTGGGAAAAATGCTTCGATTATAATAATATTTTGCCTGTATATAGCTCAGTCCTCTGTACAGAGGTTTAACTAGAAATTTTTAAATATACAACTTACAAGTGGGTTTATCCATGTTTTACGACAACAGAGGGGAGAAATTTTAAGAAATAATTATTTCAAATGGTTATAACACTGAAAATAATATGAATTTTGCAAAAATCATACTTGAGCATCTTCCGATTGATTATAATTCTATGTATTTAGTACGTAAAATTTAATTAAGTATTTGTCATTAATGATTAATTTTATTAATTAATGCTAGTTAGTTATTCAATAATTAGTTTTTTACTGTGTTTTGTTCCCGAAAATCGACAAAATCGAAAGGAGCATGATACAAGAATGGTGAACCTTCGACCCCGGATCCCCACCCCCTTGAAATATTCCTGTGTGCGTTTCTGGTCCGGGCTTTATACGGGCAAAATATTATTTTAATGGAAGCATTTTTCACAAACAGGAGAACATTTTGAAAAAGGCTATTCTAAGT
Source organism: Trichonephila clavipes (assembly GCA_019973935.1). Lineage (NCBI taxonomy): Eukaryota > Metazoa > Arthropoda > Arachnida > Araneae > Nephilidae > Trichonephila > Trichonephila clavipes. Next base: position 85,189 of record BMAU01018158.1, on the reverse strand, counting down.
TAATTTTTTGTCGAAATATTGTATTTAAATAATTGTTTTCGTCAGAATGTCCTTAAAACAATTTTATACATGTATTCTAATCTTAGTGACACTAAATATCATGAAAAGTATCCATTTACGCACCTTTTTAAAACCACGGTTCCGAACGTATTCGTATACCTTATGGGTGTTGAAAGTTAATATTAAATAATCTGTCGGAGTAACTGTTGAATCTTTTTTTATTGTTATTTTCCTGGCCTGAATAACATCCTGAGCAGAGAATCTTTCGAGGATTTCTGCGTTAGAAATGTACAATAGATGAGGTTCAGAAATAACGCAGTGAGATGTATTAAGAGTTTTATGTGGATCTCTATATTACCAGGTGAATCGAGAAATGTTTTGTCAAGTATGAGAGATTTGAATTTTAACAAGTGGATCACCGGATCTCGTTCTCTTAACAGATTTCTGTTCTCCACATATTCCTTTCAGAGCTTTATTTAGGGCAAATGGGGATTCCTTAGACATAGCATAGTTAGGCAAAGGAATTAGTATAAACCTTACATGTGTAGTAGTGCCGTCGATATTAAGGTTGGGTAATACAAGACCTTTACCCTGGCACAGCATATTTGGATTCATAGGCGCGAACTCGACTTCATGCTGGCTTGCCTCCACCCCCCACGGAGTCCAACAAGGGAGGCAGCATGCCGGTCGTCTAGCAAAACCCAAGCACGACGCTTACCAGGAGTACTCCCAGAATACTTACAGCATAAGGGCGAGGATCCAACGGGCAAACCCGCCACCCCTTATCTTCAGGACTAGCCCTTTAGCAATGTCTCTCCAGAGACACTGAAGAGAGGTGTCATCAGTCGATTGACAGGAGCGGCCTCACTCCTGCCTCCCGCCTACAGTGACGTGTGGGCCAAAAAGATCGCAAAAGGTATATACAGGACATCTTTTTCCTCCTTACGGGACGCAGCACACGGCAAATATGCGGGTTGGGAAATCAACGGTGTTTATAAAACACAATAAGAATATCAAACTTAGACAAAATAAAATTAAATATCAAAAAGAAACTAAATTAGCGCATTACAAAATAAAAGCGAAACCGAGTTAATAACAATGAATAATATAAATCAAATATAAATAAATTTAGAAATCTTATCTTGTATATTTTAAAAATATTCATTTGTGTTTTAAATAGAAAAAGAAAGAAAGGGTGAATGGAATGACAAGAAAGAGGGTCGAAAATAAATAAGGAACACTAGGGTACCCCAGATTTATGAAGTCCGTGTTTACTAAAAACAGTAAACCCCTTGGGAAAGAGAAAGATCACTAGGGCACCTCGGGATTGTATCACCCGTGCTCCCAGGAAGGTAAGCTCCCTGAAGGGTCCAAACTAGATAACCCTGATGTGCATTGTTACAATAATACAGACAAATCATGCTTTTTTTGAATTCTTACTATTAGTTCACTCTCTCCATATATAGTTTATATATATATATATATATATACAATGTCTTGCGTGTGTCTGTGTTAAAATTTTCAATCGTTAAGGTTATTGGAACCAAGATTTTGCAAAAGCGCATAAATAGATAATTTTCATGATATTTAGTGTCCCTTGTGGATTAGAATACATGCATTTAATTGTTTTAAGGACATTTTCAAAAAAAAAATTAAGTACAATATTTTGCAAAAAATTGACTTAGAATAATATTTTTCAAAATGTTCTCCTTTTGTGAAAAATGCTTCTATTATAATAATATTTTGCCTGTGCATAGCTCAGACCTCTATACAAAGGCTCAACTACGATTTTTGCAAAATTCATATTAGTTTCAGAGTTACCCACCAACTGAAATAATTTTTGATGTTTTTTTTCTTAAAATTGCTCGCCTCTGTTAACGTAAAATATGGATATATAAACCCACTTTTAAGTTATATATTTCAAAAATGCAATACGGTATATTTTTAATTTTAATATTTACGTGGGTATTTTTTTCAATACCTTATTTATCTCAAGTTATTAAAAGTATCTTACTAAATTTTGAAGGTACGCTCGCCAAATCTTACTTAATTTTCAACTCCTACCATTATCTCACTCTATATATCTATATGTATATATAAATGTTGTGTTGGTTTGTATACTCTCGCATAACTTAAAAAGTTATGCATGGATTTATTTCAAATTTTGTCACAACGTTGCATTTGACAACGACCAGGTTCTTATGTACTTTTTATTTCGAAATTTACTCTAAATATTATTAAAGTTAATTTTTAAGTGATTTTTTGGTGTTATGACGTTATACAATGTCACGATTCACTCTGAATGCGAAAATTTATACTTTACACATAGTGTTTTCCGAACTATTGTATATTTCTACTATGGTTATGTTTATCGGTTATCATATTTATCTACTTTTTTGTTCTTTGATAAGTAATTGGGATTCACTTTCGTATAAATCATTTTCTTAAAATTATTCTTTTAACAACTCAAATTTTGTTTGGTAGGTTTGGCAACGTTCTGATAGCTTTAACGCTGGATGTTTACGATTTTGCTTATACTTTACATCGTGTTTTTTCTATAATTTTAAGCTAAATTTATTTCTTTTTTTTATTTCTTAAAATTATATTAGACTTCTGTACGCTACTTATTTTCCTTCCAAATAGTTGTTAAAATTCCTTATAGTTTTGACGATAATAGAAGACTGGCTGGCTGATTTCCAGAATAGAGTATTGAAATCTTTCGCCAATTTTATCTTCCTCCAGTAATCTTAAATTAATTCATGATATAATTTTCAAGTTTAGTTTTTTTAGTACCTACGTTTTTTCCCGTTGACCCTTTACCTCAAATCAAAAGATGCCGCGATATATTTTGAATGTTTCAAAACCACTCCGTGCATATTTTAACACAGGTTAAAGTGTAGTCTATGGTGGAGGCCATTTGGCGCAGTCCTTTTTTTTTGGCGACTAAAAGCGGTCGCCAAGGTTCTTTTTTCGGAATTATTTATTATAGAATGAATTCGATATTTCACCATGACATTTAGATAAAAATCGCCAAATCCAAAGAAAAATCGTCAAATACGAAGTATGTGTGTGTGTGTGTGTGTGTGTGCCCCCACATACTACATTTGAACCTTTAACACAATATTTTTTTTTGCATGGCGAAATTTTAAGTTGGCAAAATTAGTCGACAGGTCTTTTAATAAAAATGATTTTTTCTCTGTTTTAGACAATTTTTTAAAATTTCATTTGATGCTTACGTATTATCGCAGCAATCGCCAACGTTCAAGATAACTCGCGAACTTGGCGATCCCATTTTCACATTCGTTGTACGCGCTTAATTGACAATCATGTTCTTCGTTTCATACAATGTCGCTTATAGGTTGCGATAATACATAAGTACCAAATAAAGTAAGTAAATATATAGATTTTCTGATATATATCAATATATTTGAACTTTATTTTGTTTTTTATTGCTTTTTAAGATTTGAGAGTTTATATTATAACTTTCTTAAGCAGATTCTATTAGTAATTTGTTAACAAAACACTTGAAGTTATTACGGTTTAATTTTGTCAGGGACGTAGCTACCCCTGTATCAATGATCCAGGTACCCAAATAAGTGTTACTGCAATCCCACTAACATGGTGCTCATATCTAAAATGTGTCAGAGCCACTTAGACTGGTTTTGCAATTTCATTTGTTTTTATTTTAACTTTCTTTTTAAGTGTAGTCTCAATCGCCTTCATTGCATAAAATTACATTGAAGAAAATTGAACTTGAGTAAAATTGGAATAGACATGAGCGAATAAGCAAAACAGACAGATGGATGAAAATGTATTGAGGAAGCAGGAGGTCGTAAGATTGTGATTATTTTATCAAATTATGCTTTCACATTGATAAAAATAGTTCAGTTCTTTTTATGTCAATTAAAATTAATATTTTATTTTGGTTTTTAATTTATTTTTAAGCTCGGGAAATATATTTTGGATAGTTTTTATATACAAAATATTAATTTAAATTCTCTACGTTATGGATTTTTTTTTTTTTTTTGCGTTTGTTCAAAATCTCTCCACAAACAAGTAACGTACTGTGATTGAAATTTTCCATCTGTTTTGTCTCTCTCCAAGGATCCTATAAACAATGACAATTAAAATTATGGTTGCGGACGCCATTTTCTTCACTCAAATGAATCAAGGGATCCCCAGATGTGTGATATGTTCATAAAATATAATAATATCTTTTTAAATACAAATACTCAGCTTTATTTTATATCACAGCTCTCTTTATTAACGGTAAAGAAAATAAAAAAAAAACTCAAACTATGTGCACAATGTTGCCATGCAACACAAGCTGAATTAAAACAAAAGAATATTTTTTTGGATATAGTTTGACGGTTTGAAAATAATTTACAGCCCGTTACATACTCCCACCTAGCAAAGTGAAACTGAACTTTGTAATCTAAAGTAAATTAAACTTTAATCATGCAATACATTGTATAGATATTGTTACGAATTTAGTCTTATTCTAATTGTTTCTACTCATTTGTGTTCATTTTTACAGTTTAATTTGTCGTATCTAATGTGATTTCAACCCTGTTTACCTGTAATATCATTTCCACTGCATTGCACGGCCCCCATGCTTTAACATTGGTTTAAATGGTAAACTCGCCAAATATTGCAGCTAGCGCCAAGTTGGCGACGGATTTGGCGACTTAATTTTTGGCGCCAAATTTGGCGATATATCGCCAAATGTGGGCGATAAGCTTGGCGACCATGGCAACCCTGCTCCTATTAACCCTGTCTGGCAACCCTATCGCGGTATTGTAACACTATTGTATTGAATGTATTACTGTATTGAGCTTTTCTCGTACGTTCCGGATTTTGCTAGACCTTTCTATTTCTCGATTATTCTGGCAAGTGCAAGAGGTTTCTGACCGAAAGGTATAAAAAGGCCCGGGCCGGCTAGTCAGTTAGTCAGATCTCAGCTTTCATGCAAGTGATACCTCTCTGCTTGAGAGAGAGACGATTACATAGTGCGTGTGTTATTGCTTTTATTGAGTTATTATTTTGTGCTGAGTGTTTACTATTGTTTTTGTTAGTGTATTGCATCTGTGTTATCAGTATTTTCATCGATTGTACGTGAATTTCTCGAACTGTTCTACAATTTGTGGAGGACTGTTTTGGCCAAGAATAAAATTGTTTTGGATTCCGCTCTTCGGCTTCAATCATTTCGAACCCCCCGAAAACGCAACAATTGGTGTCAGAAGTGGGATTGAATGCCAACAACAAGAGCGATGGAGGCCCAGTTCCAGACTCTTCTAGAAAAATTGACCGCCAGCATGAATGCCAATATGGGCGAAATGAAATCGGACTTGACCGCCAGTATCGCAGAAGTGAATACCAAGTTTACTAACGTAAACGAGCAGATCAGCGCCAATATGGACGAGTTGAATAACAAACTGACCGCGAACAAGGAAGAGTTGAAAAGTGATTTGAAGGGCATTGGCGACAAATTGACGACTGTGGACAAGAAATTTAAAGAAATGGAAGGAAGAATCGAGTCGGTTGAAAATAAATTCGAAGATATGGATAGCAAACTAGAGGCGAAAATTTTCGAAAAGGTAGAAGAAGTTTCCATCTCGTTCAGGAGTGACCTAGAGAAATTGAAGCAGAAAGTCATGACTGATCAAGGGGATGAATTTAAGTTTCAAGCTCCTTTTTCCAAGCCTTCCATCAAGCTTTCTACATATGACGGAAAGTCCTCTTGGCAGGTGTATAAGACCCAATTCTCCATAGTGGCGGATGCAAACCAGTGGGACTCCCAGACCAAGGCCAGCCAGTTAGCTGCTTCTCTTCGAGCCGACGCTGCTGACATTTTGCAAACTTTGCCGGAAACACAGCGGCTGGATTTCGACGCTCTCGTTAATGCTCTGGAGTTACGCTTCGGAGAGAAATGTGTGAAGGATTACAGCAGACTCCAGCTGAAGTCACGGCAGCAGAAAGTGTCCGAAACGCTCCAAGAACTGGCGACGGACGTCGAGAGGCTTTCTCACTTGGCGTTTTCTGATTGTCCGACTGAAGTAAGAGAAGTCTGGCGCTGCAACACTTCATCGACGGGGTGCGTGATCCGGAAATCCAGAAAGCTCTCCGAATGGCGGATCTCAAGGACTTAAAGGGGGCCCTAGTGTTTGCTATGAAATTCGAGGCAGCCCAGCAAGCAACACGAAAGGACAGACACCCCATACGAGCCGTCAACGAATCGGACAAGTCGAACTCAAGTGTGGAGCGGTTAGAGCGACAGATGAGAAGCTTCATGAATAGAGTTGAGTCTTTGATGTCCCAGAAAGCAGACGGGAAGAAGACCCTTAAATGCTGGACCTGCGGTCGAGAAGGGCATCTGCAGAGAAGCTGCCGGGCACGCCAAGGCGCTGAAACTAATAAGCGCCTTCCAGAAGGAGGTGTCGGAAAACTAATTAATGACCATCTCGTGGGGCGGAGGTTGCCAGATTTTGGAAATCCCCACATTCCAGTGTGTCAAATTTCGACAAAGAGTACCGGTGAGAATGGAATTTTTATAATGGGACATGTTAACGAGCTTCCCTGCAACATGATCATCGATACAGGAGCCAATGTGTCTATCATTCGGAACGATCTGGCTCAAAAATTAAAAGAGAAACTTATCTGGACCCCGCCCCGCGTGGTGCTACAGACCGTGACGGGGGAAAAGATTGATATTCACGGAAAATTAAAAGTCACGATCCAGTTTGGAGACACTACCTACCAACATGCTGTGTATGTCGCAGATATTGCAGACCCTTTCATTCTTGGGCTGGACTTTCTAAAGGAGCATGGTTTCACTCTAGACTTCAACAAGAACGAATTACGTTCCATACACGAAGAAGTCACTATATTCAAAATTGAACACAGGTCAGAATCTATTCGACAGGTAACCGCTAACGAGAATATTACCATTCACCCAAGGACTGAAATCATAGTACCTGGATACATCGGTAACGATGTGAGTTTCAACTCTGGCCTAATTGGATCTGCGGAAAATAAAGCGAATGGATTGCTAATAGCTTCGACGCTAGTGGACCTTTCCAGAAAAACTATCCCGGTAAGAATTTGCAACGTAACTGAAAAACCTAGAGTGTTCCAGAAAGGTGAAGTGTTGGCAACCTGCAGTCCAGTAACGTGTGTCTGCAAAAGTTCGAGCTTGCTCTATCCAACTCGCCTCAACAGTTGACTCCCGACCTTCTAGAAAATGCTGAATTGTCCCTCGAACAGAAAAGCTCCGCAGAAAGACTGTTCCAAGAATTTGAAGACGTGTTTTCTAGAAACAGTAGCGATATTGGCCATACTACAGTGACACAACACAGAATTGATACAGCCGACCATCCGCCGATTAAACAGCACCCAAGACGCTTGCCGTTTGCTAAACAGGAAGAGGTCGGAACACTACTACGAGAGATGCAGGAAAATGACATCATAGAACCGTCTTCGAGTCCGTGGGCATCTCAATCGTCTTGGTTCGTAAGAAAGATGGCTCCACAAGATTTTGCGTGGACTATCGAAAACTTAACGACGTCACCAAGAAGGACAGCTACCCTCTTCCAAGGATAGATGACACCCTGGATACCCTTTCCGGTCATAAATGGTTCTCGACTTTAGATTTAAAGAGCGGATACTGGCAAGTGGAGATCCATCCCGAAGATAGAGAAAAAAACAGCATTCACTTCCGGCCAAGGACTATGGCAGTTCAAAGTCATGCCGTTCGGGCTCTGCAATGCGCCAGCTACTTTCGAGCGCCTGATGGAGACCGTGCTAAAGGGTCTGACTTTTGAAGCTTGCCTTATTTACCTGGATGACGTCATAATAGGAGGGCGTACGTTTGAAGAACATCTTCAAAATATCCGGAAGGTGTTATCAAAATTAAGCGACGCCAACTTGAAGCTAAACCCTTCGAAATGCAAGTTCTTCCAGAAAGAAGTCAATTATCTGGGACACATCATCTCTGCAGAAGGTGTTCGTACCGACCTCGAAAAAGTGTCCGCCGTAAAGAATTGGAAACGCCCTGAAAACCTCCGTGAGCTGCGAAGCTTCCTGGGACTATGTACTTATTACCGAAAGTTTGTGAAAGGGTTCTCTAACATCGCAAGACCCTTGCACAAGCTAACAGAAAGTAAACAAAAGTTTCAGTGGACAAAAGAATGTGAAGATTCCTTCCTCCAGCTTAAAGAAGCTTTGACGTCTTCACCGATCTTAATATATCCACAACCGGACAAGCCATTTATCTTGGACACTGATGCCAGTAATGAGAGTGTCGGAGCAGTATTATCTCAGGAAATAGATGGCCAGGAACGAGTCGTAGCTTATTGGAGTAAGTGTTTATCGAAACCGGAAAGAAATTATTGTGTCACTCGAAAAGAGCTACTGGCTATTGTGAAAGCCATCGAGCATTTCCATCACTATCTCTATGGCCAAAAATTTCTTCTACGTACCGATCATGCCTCTTTAACCTGGCTAATGAATTTTAGAAATACTGAAGGCCAGGTAGCCAGATGGATACAACGGCTCAACGAGTATTACTTTGACATCAGACATCGTAAAGGCTCCTCGCATGGAAATGCTGATGCCCTTTCAAGAAGACCATGCCCAGAAAATTGTCGTCATTGTTCCAGAGTAGAGACCAAATATGACTATGCTATACGCCAGATAATAACTTCAACAGCGACGCCACCCGATCCCTGGGTGACGAGAAAGTTCGAGAAGACCAGATGGCGGATCCTGATATTAAACCCCTTATAGAGTTTATGGAGTCTTCCAGCAATAAACCAAGTTGGCAGGACATCTCGGCTTATAGTCCTACAACTAAGCAGTATTGGGCCCTCTGGAATTCTCTACATCTCAGGAATGGTGTTCTATACCGAAAATTCGAATCAGAGGATGGAAAGACATTCAGGTGGCAATTAGTACTTCCTCGATCTCGTATCCCAGAGGTACTCAAAGAATTGCATGGCAGCCCAACAGGAGGTCATTTCGGTGACATGAAAACTTTGCACCGAGTTCGAGAGCGATTCTTCTGGGGTAAAGTGAGAGCTGACGTGGAACAGTGGTGCAAGTCCTGTGATGCCTGTTCAGCTCGGAAGGGGCCAAAGATACGTAGCCGAGGGAAGCTGCATCGCTACAATGTTGGAGCACCTTTCGAACGTATCGCTTTCGATATCCTGGGACCTCTGCCAAGAACTGCGTCTGGTAATAAGTACCTACTTGTTGTCATTGACTACTTCACGAAATGGCCCGAAGTGTACCCCATTCCGGATCAGGAAGCCCCCACCGTAGCGGAGGCTGTAGTGCAGCACTGGATATCGAGATATGGGGTACCTCTTCAACTTCATTCCGATCAGGGAAGAAATTTCGTCTCTGCGGTATTGAAGGGGGTCTGTGAACTACTCGGAATTGACAAGACCAAGACCACACCTTTGCACCCACAGTCAGATGGCATGGTGGAGAGGTTTAATCGTACCATCCTGAATAACCTCTCACTGATGGTCTCCAAGAACCAACAAGACTGGGACCAGAAAGTTCCTCTCTTTCTGCTAGCGTACCGCAGCGCCGTTCACGAGACTACCGGATATTCACCATCCCAGATGCTTTTTGGCCGGGATCTTCGTCTCCCTTGTGACCTGCTGTTTGGTCGCCCTCCGGATACACCTTCATCGCCTGAGGAGTACGTGCAGAATCTCCAGGCACGTTTTGAAGATGTACACAATTTGGCTCGAGAACGAATCAACCTGAGGACGGAGAAAATGAATACTCGGTACGACACAAAAGCCACAGGACATCGATTCAAGGAAGGTGACAAGGTGTTGTTCTACAACCCGACTCGACGCAAAGGACTTTATCCTAAGCTACAATCGCATTGGGACGGTCCTTATACAATTTTAAAGATAATAAACGACGTCGTAATCCGGATCCGTAAGTCAACGAATTCGAAGCCTAGAGTCGTTCATTACGACAGACTTGCTCCATATTATGGCCATAATTCTTAGTGTGTCAATAATCGTGTAATTTATTTTGACCATGGTCTTGTATAAATAAGTTAGTGTGTAAATAATCTTGTAAATAATTTTGTTTATTGTTTTGTGAGTGTTTATTTTGTACTATGCATTAGGTGTTTATTTTGTACTATGTATTACATGTTTATTATTGCATATTCATTTAATTGTTTTTAATCAATTGCTTTATTATTATGTTAACGTCTGATGAAGGGTTGTACTGCCCGGGACGTGCAGTTCTTGAGAGGGGGGCAATGTTACGAATTTAGTCTTATTCTAATTGTTTCTACTCATTTGTGTTCATTTTTACAGTTTAATTTGTCGTATCTAATGTGATTTCAACCCTGTTTACCTGTAATATCATTTCCACTGCATTGCACGGCCCCCATGCTTTAACATTGGTTTAAATGGTAAACTCGCCAAATATTGCAGCTAGCGCCAAGTTGGCGACGGATTTGGCGACTTAATTTTTGGCGCCAAATTTGGCGATATATCGCCAAATGTGGGCGATAAGCTTGGCGACCATGGCAACCCTGCTCCTAATAACCCTGTCTGGCAACCCTATCGCGGTATTGTAACACTATTGTATTGAATGTATTACTGTATTGAGCTTTTCTCGTACGTTCCGGATTTTGCTAGACCTTTCTATTTCTCGATTATTCTGGCAAGTGCAAGAGGTTTCTGACCGAAAGGTATAAAAAGGCCCGGGCCGGCTAGTCAGTTAGTCAGATCTCAGCTTTCATGCAAGTGATACCTCTCTGCTTGAGAGAGAGACGATTACATAGTGCGTGTGTTATTGCTTTTATTGAGTTATTATTTTTGTGCTGAGTGTTTACTATTGTTTTTGTTAGTGTATTGCATCTGTGTTATCAGTATTTTCATCGATTGTACGTGAATTTCTCGAACTGTTCTACAATTTGTGGAGGACTGTTTTGGCCAAGAATAAAATTGTTTTGGATTCCGCTCTTCGGCTTCAATCATTTCGAACCCCCGAAAACGCAACAATATATATATGACACTTAATTCCTTCTAAATTTTAAAAAGCAGTTCACAAGTCCAATTTACGAGGTATTTTTATAGTCCTTCCCTATCTGGTTTTGGTAGGGGGTTTCTCCTCAGAATTATCAGTACTTTCAATAGGAGAATCGGGAACGTAATCAGTTGGTGAATCCGAAACATGGTCAGTAGATGATTCAGGAGTTTTCTCAATAGGTAAGTTGTCTTTTCCTGAGGACTTTAAAAACCAATATCAGTTTTACTTGATACTTACAATGGATATAGCCTTTTGAAGGGACGAATCCTCTGACCATGGGAGATTCTAATTCTAGCTACTCTGAGAACTTCATCCTTGCCAGGATAAATCTCCAAGACAACACCAAGAGGCCAGTCAATTCATCGAACATTGTCATGTCCAATCAGCACAACATCGCTCACTTCTAAAGCATCATTTCTCTTTGTCCCTCTGTGGACCAGAAAAGCATGATATTAATTTCTAAACCTTTGTCTCAGATCTTCACGCAACTTCAGCAAGTATTTGGTGCGTTTTACCAATGAAGATCAATCTACTTGATCTAAATCAGGAGTTTCATAGTTGCTATTTCCGTGAATGAACATTACTGGGGACAAAGGTAACAATTCATTTGGATCTTTGTGTATGCATGTCAAAGGCCTAGCATTGATTATTGACTCACAATCACATAAGATGGTCAGGAGTTCTTCATAATGTACAATGATTTCCCTAACACTCGCGCAGAAGCTCTTACAGCATTCACACAATACGCTGCCCCATCCACCCCACCATGCTGCTGTGGGTAGAATAAATTTCCAAGTGATTTTCTGGGCAGTTGAGCACACCACAATTTTATTCCAATCTCATGTTCTCAGTGCATTATTTGTTTCTACAAAGTTAGTACCGTTGTCACAGTAAAGTAGTGAAATCCTGCTTCTTCTCGCAATGAATCTTCTCAAGGCTTGAATGAAGGTATCAGTAGTGAGTGATTGAACTAGTTCAAAATACACTGCCCGGTAGACAGCACAGCTAAACAATACAATCTAAGTCTTCGCTTTTGACTTAAGGTAACAGAACACCTTCGAAGAAAATTTTTTCACTTAACCTGAATTATACCTGTAAATGCATATTTTATGACCTTATGGGTCTCTAAAATTAGAAAAACACCCAAGAAAAGTTTTCTTAGTGCACATTTTTACTGTCAAAAGAGGGTATTTTATAAAAAATAAGCAAAAATAAAACTTTACGCAAAACATGATAACTGAAAATAAAATAAATATATTGACAATTTGTAGCTTGAAAAATATAGCATACAACCTTATCTAGGAAATAGACTCTTATTTTGGTAATATAACTACTAAGTGGGAAGTCATTGTGTTTCAAGCTTCTATACGTTGACATTTTTTTTAAAAGCTATTGTAATTTTCATTTTATTGCTATATAAAAAGATTTCTACTCAACACAAACTCTTAAGAAAGGTCTATTCCCTGTATAAGTAATTAAAAAACATACATATAAAATTTTTATTTCATTCAAGCATAACGTTTTGAGATATTGTGTTTTGCGGTAAGAAAAAATGTGAAAAAACTCACTTTATAAAACGACAAAAATAACATTAAACTCATCTGATTACAAGAAAAACACTTACTTTCTTATTAAAATACACCAGATGTATAATCCTTTCCCTCTTTAACTTCTAAAACACTATTTTTTTTGTAAGTGCTCTTAAAATTTTTCTGTGTTTCTTTGTTTTGGGATCTGCGTTATGAATCGATTCACAGATTCTACATCTATCTAAATGTTTATACACTTTTGAAGAAACATTTTTGAATTAACCTGAATTTTTCCAGTAAATACATATTTTATGATCTTATGGGTCTCTAAAATTAGAAAAACACCCAAGAAAAGTTTTATTAGTGCACATTTTTACTGTCAAAACGGGGTGTTTTATAAAAAAATAAGCAAAAATAAGATTTTACGCAAAACGTGATAATCTATATATATAAAAATGTTGTGTTGGTTTGAGTATGCTCGCATAACTCAAAAAGTTCTGCATGGATTTATCTGAAATTTTGACACAACGTTGAGTTTGACTCTGGTCAGGATCTTATGTACATTTTATTTCGAAATTTACTCTAAATTCTTTTAAATTTAATTTTTAAGTAATTTTTTAGTGTTATGACGTCATACGATGTCACGATTCGCTCTGAATGCGAAAATTTAAACTTTACGCATTGTTTTTTTCGAATTATTGTATATTTCTACTATGATTATGGGTATTGGTTGTCATATTTATCTATTTTTTTGTTCTTTGACACTTAATTGGGTATAATTTTCGAATAAATCATTTTCTTAAAATTATTCTTTTAACAACTCAAATTTTGTTTTTTAGGTTTGGCAACATTCCGATAGCTTTAACGCGGGATATTTACGATTTTGCTTATAATTTACATCGTGTTTTTTTCTATAATTTTAAGCTAAATTTATTTCTCTTTTTTTAAATTCTTGAAAATTATATTTGACATATGTACGCTACTTATTTTCCTGCCAAATAGTTGTTAAAGTTCCTAATAGTTTTGACGATAATAGAAGACTGGCTGGCTGATCTCCAGAATAGAGTATTGAAATTTTCCTCCAATTTTTTCTTCCTCCAGTAATTTTAAATTAAATTATTTCATGATATAATGTTCACGTTAATTTTTTTTTTAGTAACTATATTTCTCCGTTGATCCTTTATCTCAAATCAAAAGATGTCGCAATATGTTTTCCGTATTTGGAATAGGCCATTTGGCGCAGTCCTTTTTTTTTTGGCGACTAAAAGCGGTCACCAAGGTACTTCTTTCGGAATTATTTATTATTTATTTTAGAATTAATTCGATATTTCACCATGACATTTAGATAAAAATCGCTAAATCCGTAGAAAAATCAATCGTCAAATACGAAGTGCCCCCTCCCCCATACTACATTTGAACCTTTAACACAATATATTTTTTTTCTGTATGGCGAAATTTTAATTTAGCAAAATTAATCAATAGGATTTTTAATAAAAATGTTTTTTTCTCTGTTTTAGACAAATTTTTAAATTTCATTTGATACTTACGTATTATCGCAACAATCGCCAATGTTCAAGGTAACTCGCAAAGTTGGCGATCCCATTTTCGCATTTGTTGTACGCGCTTAATTGACAATCATGTGCTTCGTTTTATACAATGTCGGCAATAGGTTGCGATAATACGTAAGTACCTTTCATTTGATGTTACTATTGAAATACAAATGGAAAAATAAAGATTTTCTGATATATATCAATATATTTGAACTTTACTTAGTTTTTTAAGAGATTTTAGTTTATATTATAACTTTCTTAAGCAGATTCTATTAGTAATTTGTTAACAAAACGCTTGAAGTTATTACGGTTTGCTTTTTAGGGATGTAACTACCGCCATATCAATGATGCAGGGGCCCCAATAAGTGTTACTACAATCCCTCTAAAATGGTGCTCATATCTAAAAAAATGTCCCCCAAAAGAATTTTGATACATGGCCCACTCAGAGCTGTTTTGCAATTTCATGTGTTTTTATTTTAACCTTTTTAAGTGTAGTCAATCGGCTCTTCACTGCGTAAAATTACATTGCAGAACATTGAACTTGGGTAATACGGGCCAAGCAAAAGCAGTGCTAGGGGTAATTGCACATCAAATACGAATATACATCAGTAAATAAGCAAACCAGTCAGATGACTCAAAATGTATTGAGGAAGCAGGTGGTCGTAAGATTGTAATTATTTTATCAAATTTTGCTTTCACATTGATAAAGATAGTTCAGTTCTTTTTATGTCAATTAAAGTTAGTATTGTATTTGTTTTTTAATTTATTTTTAAGCTCGGGATATATATTTTGGATAGTTTTTTTTATACAAAATACTAATTTGAATTATGTATGCTATGGATTTTTTTTTCTTGCCATTATTTCAAAATCTCTCCACAAACAAGTAATGCACTGATTGAAATTTTCCATCTGTTTTATCTCTCTCCAAGGGTCCTAACTTAAATAAATATATAATTTATATTTTTTTGGTAACTCCCATAATGCGAAAATTTAAACTTTACTCACAGTTTTTTCTGGATTCTTACATATTTCTACTATGTTTATTGGTTGTCATATTTATCTGTTTTTTGTTCTTTGATACATAATTATGATTAATTTTTGAATAAATTATTTTTTTAAACTATATTTTTAACAACTCAAATTTTGTAATGTAGTTTTAGCAACATTCCGATAGCTGTAACACAGGATAAACAATTTTATAAATTTTATTTGATGTAATTATTAAAATACACATTAGGTTTTCTGATATATATTATTTTTTAACAGAATACTTGGAATTTTTTATATTTTGCTTGGTAGTTCAGTTCAGTTTTGTTCAGGTTTTGTGGGATATGGAGCAACAAAGGCTATGATCTCCTAAAAGACAGATGTTTCTTAAAAATTAGTAGATGTCAAAATATTTCAGTTTCTGGATAAAAAATCTGAATGTTAATCTGTTAGACATAGCTTTCTCCAATAATTCTTTTAAAGTCAGGTTGTGATGTGGATCGATTTTGAGAAAATGTTTTAGGATGATTTCGAGAGAGAGAGAGAGGATGAATATATCTATTGCAGTTTAACAAGATGTGGTCCAAATCGTTTAAGCAATTACAAGATCTACAATTTGCGTTATCTGATAAATTGAATTTATGCAGAAGTCCTGAAGTGATGATCATTTTGCTGAAGATTCGAGTACATAGGATTTCTTCTCTTCTGTTTCTTGTCCATTTAGAAATGGTGCTTATGTTAGGAATATTTCCCAAGTTTACAAAATATTTGCTTGAATAGAAATTATCATTGGCTTTTTTAAAACTCTCTTGATATATTTTTTATTGATGTCTTCTGACGAAATCCAGTCGATGTAAACATTAGACTCCGTGACAGTTCTTGCGAGATTATCCGCCTGTTCATTCCACAATATATTTGAGTGTCCCGGAGTCCAAAGTAAAATCAACTGGTTATTATAAAGTGATAGAATGTAAATCTTGCTAGCTAATTTATGGATGACACTATGGGATTTAATTGAGTAATTTTGAAGAGCAGAGAGAACAGAGAGACTATCAGACAAAATTAACAAATTTTTGTTTATAATAGATAGATCATCTAGAGCTTGGCAAATAGCCAGAGCTTCAGCTGTAAAAATAGAATTATTGTGATTTATTCTCCATAAGCAAAATGGGAATTTGCCGTAATACCTGCAATAGATGTAATTTGCTCATTTTTTGAGGCATCGGTAGCTATTATATAAATCCTTCATCAAATAAGCCCCTTATAATTTGAACTGGTAAGCTTTTATCCTGAAATGCGAAATTATTGATATATATATTGCATGGGAGAATTGAAAACGATGTTATTCTGGGGATTGAGATAATGTGACTACTAACGGCATTCAAAGGGTTTAGTATATTTATAATAGAATTTTTATCTTCTACCATAATATTGAGATTCAGAAACTCAGGGTTATTGCTATATAATGGAGAAAAGGTTTGGCTAGAAATTTGAGAAAGGAAAAACTTATTTGCCAATCTTCGTATTTTGTCCGACAGAATTTCTTGTCCAGCCAATTTTAAAAGTACGATGTTTGGGGTCCATTGTGGATTTTGCTTGGTACTTACTTATTGATTGACAGGATTTTAAATAAGTAAGTTTTTTTTCTCTATTTTAAACAATTTTTTAAATTTTATTTGATGTTATTATTGAAATACAAGTTAGGTTTTCTGATGTATAATTGGAGTCATCAAAATATTAAACCATATTTTTGTTTCTGATGACTTTTTAAAATTTAAATTTGTTATAATTTTTTCTTAATCAGATTTCATCAGTTATCAGAATACTTGAAGTTATTACGGTTTAATGTACTTCAAAGGGCCCTTAATCCACCTGGTACAACTCTAAGTGCTTTCTTCACTTTGTGTCAAGAAGACGCTTTTTCCAGAACACTGTTGTATTCAGAAGTGCCCTTTTATTGCACATGGATTGAAACTAAAAAAGTATTAATATGACGTAGACGAGGGGAACCAGTCGATGGTCAACCTGGCATTTACAGAGAAAATACAATTAGTAGACTTTATACAGTGCATCGTAATCAGGATGAATGTTTCTATCTTTGCATGCTGTTGGTTAATGTGCCTGGTCCTAGACCTTTCCATGAGTTTAAAATTGTTAACGGCGTCACACATGCCACTCTTTTTGCAGTGCATGTCAAGCTCTGAACTTATTAGAAAGAACCCAACAATGGGATATATGCATTAATGACGCGTGCGACACTGCACATCCCAATCAAATTCGTGCATCATTCGCAATTCTATTGACCTCCTGCTTTCCTTCATCTCCCACAGAGTTATGGAAAAGATATCGATCGCATAGGGCTGAGGATATTTTGCGTAGAGTAAGGCTAGAAAATGGCAATATGGTCATGGAATTTACAGAAGGAATTTACAACGAAACATTAATAAATATTGAAGATAAGTGCTTAACTATTGCAAACAAAGTTCTTATTCAATTGGGAATGCCAGCACCTACCCGAGCTGAGATTGGTTCATTTGATGTGGATTTGCGCCGCGAACAAAGTTACAACATCAGTGATCTCCAGTTGTATGTCCAATCAAACATTACCAAATTAACATGTGAACAGAAGGGCATTTATGATCGCATAATGCAAACGATAAATGACAAAGTCGGAGGGGGCATCTTCTTGGATGCACCAGGAGGAACCGGGAAAACATTTCTTATCAAATTGATTCTGGCAACGGTTCGATCAAATAATGACATAGCATTAGCTCTCGCTTCGTCGAGAATAGCAGCGGCATTGTTACCAGGTGGAAGGACTGCTTATTCAGCTCTGAAATTGCCATTGAATATACAAACTATCAACACTCCCACGTGCAATACTTCTAAAACGTCTGGTATGTGAAAAGTATTACAAAAAGTAAAGTCATTGTTTGGGATGAATGTACAACGATACATAAAAAAATCACTTGAAGCTCTGGATCGATCGTTACAAGATTTGCGTGAAAACGTTCAACCATTCGAGAATGCATTCATATTGCTCGCAGGAGATTTTAGACAAACATTTTGCCTGTAATTTCTCGATCGACACCAGCGGACGAAATAAATGCTTGTCTGAAATATTCAACATTGTGACGACATGTGCATATATTACAGTTGACTACGAATATGTGTGTCCAGCTTCAAAACGATCGATCAGCCGAGCTATTCTCACAACAGTTACTGGACATTGGAAACGGACAACTTCCAATAGATGAGACAAGACAAATTTCATTACCTGATAATTTTTGTAATTTAGTGACATCAAAAGAGGAACTTATCTCAAAAGTATTTCCTAATATTCAAATTAATTACAGGAATCACAACTGGCTCAGTGAACGAGCTATCCTTGCCGCAAAGAATAAAGATGTCTATCAACTTAATCATTTTATACAGTCCAGTAATCAAAGTGAGGAAATTACATATAAATCGACAGACACCGTTGTGGAAGCAGATGACTTCATCAATTACACATCAGAGTTTTTGAACTCTCTTGATCTGCCAGGAATACCACCACACATATTAAAATTGAAAATAGGTGTGCCAGTTATCATGTTGCGTAATGTCAATCAGCCTAAACTTTGTAATGACACGCGACTTGCTGTTAAGAAATTGATGAACATCGTAGTGGAGGCAACAATAATAACTGGGCCTTTCAAAGGAGATGCCCTGATTCCTCGAATTTTCATGATCCCGACCGATACACCATTTAAATTTAAAAGATTGCAATTCCGAATTCGATTGGCATTTGCAATCACAATCAATAAAGTCCAAGGTCAATCGTTAGAATTGTGTGGGTTAGATTTAAGTGTGGATTGCTTCTCACATGGACAATTGTATGTTGCGTGTTCGCGTGTTGGCAAACCTGATAGCCTTTATATTTACGTAAACAATGGTAAAACAAAAAATATTGTATACCCACAAGTATTGCAAAATTAACCCTTTGCATTCAAGTACAGATATTTCCAATTTGTGTATATTTTTAACTGTTTAAGACTTTTAATTGCATTTAAATTAATGTAATTTTTATCAGGTTTGGGCTGTTTTCAATTTCTCTCTGTTTATTATAATTTTATGAACCTATTTATATATTTTTGCATTTAATTTATTATTAAATTTATTTCTTATTTATTTTTGTAGGCTTGCAATTTAATTACATTTTGCTTATGATTGCTATATATTTTTGGGATTTTTATCTGATTTTTGTGTATGATTATTTCTTATATATTTTGGGGATGTTTTTCATCTGATTTATGTTATTCATTATTTCTTATATATTTTTTTATTTGCAGTCATTTCATTGCATTTTTTTTATTTAAATTAATGTAAATTTTTGTCAGTTTTGGGCTGTTTTTAATTTATCTATGTTTATTATTATTTAAGAACTGCATGAACTTATTTTTGCATTTAATTTATTATTAAAATTATTTCTTATTTATTTTTGTACTTAATTTTTGCTTGTGATTGCTTCTTATATATTTTTGGGATTTTTATCTGATTTTTGTTCATGATTATTTCTTACATATTTTTGGGATTTCATCTGATTTATGTTGATGATTATTTCTTACATACTTTTGTGATTTGCAATGCATTTCACTGCCTGATTAAGATCTTAAATAACTTGAAATCACCTCGTTTTTCCTCATGTTTTGAAACTCAAATTAATTTTAAGTTCTCATAACTCCATGTCTGTAATTAAACCATACTATCTATTAAGAAAATTATGCCCAATATAAGATTCACAATTGGCTGGATGGACCAGCTCTTTTTTTCCATTTAACCAGACTGAGCCACAGCAACGGGTGGCAAGGTACAGCTAGTTCAAAATAAAATAAATATATTGACATTTTATAAACTGAATAATATAGCATACATCTATAGCATCTAGGGAATAGACTTTTATTTTGGTAATATGACCATTACTTGGGAAGTTATTCTGTTTCGAACTTCTATACGTTGAAATTTTCTTAAAAGCTATTGTAATTTTTACTTTATTGCTATATAAAAAAAATTTCTACTCACCACAAAATCTTAAGAATGGTTTATTCCCTGTATATGTATTTAAAAAACATACATATAAAATTTTTATTTCATTCAAGCATAACTTCTTGAGAAATTGTGTTTTGCGGTAAGAAAAAATGTAAAAAAAAAACTCATTTTGAGAAAACGACAAAAATAGCATTAAACTATTCTGATAACAAGAAAAACACTTATTAAAATATGCACCAGAGTTTTAATTCTCCTCATCTTTGAATTCTAAAACAGTAATGTTTTTCTTTTTACGTGCTCTTCAAATTTTCCTGTTTTTCTTTGTTTTTGGGTCTGCATTATGAATTGATTCACGGATTCTGCATTTATCTAAATGTTTATATCCCCGTAAAAAAAAACACTCCAGGATGTTCTGCATTCATTTTATAAAAAACTTTTAGACAGCCATTTAATCCTTCATTGAAGTGTATAATAGCATCATACGAACAAAATTTAATTGTTTTGAGAGAATCAAATACTTCCTTCGGTAATTTTTGCCAAAATATTCCATTAAAACACTCGTTGACATTTTGCGTGCGTCCATGCAAGCACTTACTTAATATCTGTTTGTCGCATAGTTCTAAATATACTGGTTTAATTTTATTTAAAACATCATTTGATAAACCAGCATATTTTGTGGAACATTTTGTTCCATTTGCCACCCCCCGCTGAAAATAACACCAGCTTTCTTTCCCTATTGGGCATTGACCATGCATCGGTTTCTTATCACTTGATGCACAGTGATATAACGTAGCAATTACATTTTGCTGCATGGCATTTAAGTTACTGACATTGCTGTGAACAGCAATTCCGTAATAGTTTTGAAGTCTGTCAATAAAATTATCAGTTAGTTTGCCTTTACCAGACAGTCCTTTAGTTTTAGTTTTCAGTTTTCTCAGACGCGAACCCACTCTCTTTTGTACATGGCCAATACACTCAAACTTGGTCACACTTTTTAATCCATAAGTGTCTTTCACACTCATGAAAGCTTTTGAGTCACCATCCCCGTAATATTGAATGTATTGCAGTCTGCGGATTTTTTCAGATCGAAGATATATTCGGGAAGCCCCCACAATTTCCATTTTTGATGAAGAGCCTGTGAAATTACACTGACATATGTGGTCGGCTTTTGACGACTCATATTCAAAGTTTCTTGGGATAGTCTAAAGTCTCTTACATGTTGGACAGTAGGACGACATAATTTATATGTCTAACAACTTACCAGTATCAACTGATATTGCAGCAACACAGTCATTCATAGATGTATAGCATCTCTGCCATGTGCCATCCACCGATATGCCACATTTTACAATATCTGATGAGAGATTTTGTTTTTTCTCCACAATTTCAGTAGCAGCTTTTATCATGGATTCCTCAGCTACTTCCTGAGCCACTTTTAAAAGATTTGCTTCCTGGTTTTCGCAAGTAGTTTTTGTTAGTCTAGGCAAATTTGATGTTGAGCATAATTTAAATGCCCCAGCAAAACCTTTGCCTATCTGTCGCATACCATATACTAGCCTGGTATTTGTGACAAGTGCATTTACAACTTTTTTTGATGAAGAAAATGCAAAAAAAGTCCCAAGACTTACATTTTAGTGTAAAATGGGAACACAATCCATATCTGGGATCCTCGAACAGTTCTACTTTTTCAGCAAAACATTTTGGGCAGCAAAGTTGAGCAAACGCTTCCACAATAAGTTCAAGGTCAACGATTCTGTTACCAAACACAGGACCAGGCATTTCTTCTGCAGTAGTCAAAATCTTATTTCCCAATTTTGAACAGCTAGCAGTACATTCAGGAACTGCTGAAGTGCTATTACTTTTCAAAGTGTTTGTGAATTTATTACCATAAAATTGCCGCTTGTGCCTTCTAGCAATAATTTAACCATTTTT
Organism: Trichonephila clavipes; assembly: GCA_019973935.1. Taxonomy (NCBI): domain Eukaryota; kingdom Metazoa; phylum Arthropoda; class Arachnida; order Araneae; family Nephilidae; genus Trichonephila; species Trichonephila clavipes. The sequence continues at coordinate 63,096 of BMAU01018158.1, read as the reverse complement.
AAGTTAAAATAAAACAGAATAAAACAATCAAATAAACTTTTTTGGGCTGTCAATTCTTTCAGCATGAAAATCAAACGCATATGTAAACAAAGTCAAAACAACAAACTTGCAGCCACGTTTAACACATAAAAAAAGGAAAAATGTATTTCCAAATACACTCAGGAACACTGAAAATAGCGACCCAAGAAGGAAGCTAAGTACTATCGCGAAACTTAGCAAATATGTACAGTGTAATGTGATATGCAAATGATCCAAGTATTGTGCCAATACGCATGTTCATGCACTCCAAGGTGGCGCTATAATTAGCAAGGGGGTGCTATATAAGCCAGAGCAGATTCGAAGATTCACAAACGAGACGATTACCCGCCGATTGTAGAAAGACTTTGGTAAGCGAAACATGCCAGATAAGCGTGCTAAAAGACATTTCGAACAGTTAAGCGTGTTTGAGAGAGACCTGATCATCGTGATGAAAACTGCAGGCTGGTCGACGCTCCGTGTTGCTGGCCAAGTGGATCGTTCGGAGTGTGCCGTTACAAATTGTTGGGAGCAGTGGACACGAGAAGCTACCCACACGTGGAAAACCGGGTCTGGAGCGACCAGGAAGACCACGAGGAGAGATGATCGAAGGATCGTGTGGCAAGCACTTGTGGACCCCACAGTGACTCGTTCAACGATACGAGCAGACGAAGGCGTAGCAATTGTTCTACAAACAATTTCCAGACACCTTTCAGAAGCAGATGTTAAACCCAAGCGCCCTTTTCGTACACTCCCTTTAACACCGGAACATCGGCAACTGCGTCTACAGTGGTGCCAAAACAGATCAATTTGGAATGTCACAAATTGTCAAAAGATTGTGATGAATCCCGGTTTGTTTTGGGAACAGATGATAACCGTGTACGGGTGTGGAGGCGCCCTGGTAAGCGGTACAATTCCCCCACACTGTTCTACGTCACACTGCCCGCACAGGTGGTGTAATGGTCTGGGGGCCATAGCCTATGATAGCCGGTCCACTTTAATTGTGATGCGTGGAATCTTAACGAGCCAACGTTACGTTGATGATATTCTTCGATCCCATGTAGGACCTTTTCTAAATGGTCTCCCAGGGGCAATTTTACAGCAAGATAATGCTCGTCCGCATACAGGAAGAGTTCCTAATGACTTCCTACGTCATTTTCAAACTCTTCAATCGCCGGCCGCTCCCCCGATTTGTCCCCTGTAATGCACGTGTGGAATCAGCTAAAACGACAGATGCCATCGTGTCTCTCGGTACATGATTTAGAGTTGGCTGTTCAAGATTTGTGGGCCCATCTGCCTCAGGACAATATAATGTGTCTAATCAACTCAATGCCGGACTGTGTGGCGGCATGTATTGCAGCTGGAGGTGGTCTAACGCGCTATTGAAGTTGCCCAGTATTTGTGTCGTAGCACACCCTGTATTCGGTTAATTGTCTTGTGTTTGATATCAAGTGAATCTCTCATCTGTGTCATTATGTGTATTAAATTTTATGTCAATATGATGCATTCTGCTTGGGTCGCTATTTTCAATGTTCCTGAGTGTACATTTATATTTATTCTTAAATGTTCTATTTTAATTTCTTACTAAATATTTGTGTATTAATTATAATGTTTCATGTCATATACTATGAAAGAGAAACGTAAACAAACAACTCGGCCACTTCCGGTTGGCAGAAACTATTTCGGGTCCGAGAAATTTACGATTAAGTAATATTGAAAAAGCTGTAACTTGGCTTCTTTTTAAGATAGAAACAAATTATATACAGATTTACAAAGATAAAAGATTGCATTTTAATATAAGACTAAAACGAAAAACCAATATTTTGACCAAAAATTGAGTTTTAGAGGTGTTCTGTCATCTTAAGGCCTCACATGACTCTTAAAATTCCTTTTTTTCGATTATTTGAAAAATATATATGTTAATGCCTCAACGTTTCTGAGCATTTTGCTACCAAAAGTTTGTAGATACTTTGAAAACTTCCGAAGTTATTGAGAAATAACAAAAAATTTGCATCTGTCACGCCCACTTTTGACAGCTCTCAGAACACATTCCAGACATTTTAATACTTTGCCGATTAGTTGTCTCAAAAGAGCCACACTTAATATCAAATTGATTTCGGGAGTAGCATAACTGCTACTCAATTTTTAACTTCGTTTAATCTAAGCGGAATTGTTTATTTACATTTCGATTTTGGATTAGCATTTCTTTTTAATTTGTTATTGAAAGCTTTTGAACATGGATGTTCCATTGAAAAAAACTTCATCTGGAAAGAGACCAAAGAAGAAAAGATTTCAAGGAAACGTGTATCGGAAGAAATGTGTGTCAGAAAAAGTTTTATATTGCTTTTGAAAATATTTCGCTAAACATTAGTTCATATGCGAAAAAATTACCAAGTACACAAGATTTCGGAAACTTACGAAAATAATATTTGTCTTGAGTTTCAAGGTTAAAGACTAATCGACATTTTAGTTTATTGTTTTCCCAAATTGAAAAATTACTTTGTTGCTCTGTGTGCTATGGCAAAATAAAAATGAGTGAAATATCCACTGTAGGATTGTTTCCACATTTCAGTTCACATGCAGAAAATGTAGCATTGAAAAAAAACTTAATTCCTGCTAATTGATTGGTATAAAAATATACCTGAATTGGTATACCAGACGATCTATTTTGGCCATGCGATATATAGGCCAAGGGTTGTCTTCGCTCGAGACGTTTTGTTCTCTTATGTGTTTGCCAAATCCAGTGTCTCAGAAAGCTTACGTCGAAATAATTGCGAAGATAGCTGATCTATGTGAAGCGCTTGCAAATGCATCGATGTAGAAAGCTGCTGTTGAAGAAAAAATTATTGATGGCACCGTAAGTTCTGTTCTAGTTAGCGGTGATAGGACCTGGAAGACCCGTGGGCATACATCTCTTATTGGAGTTTGTGCATTGATTGGGGCTGACTGCGGGAAAGTTTTCGACATGGAAGTTATATCCTCTTATTGCAAAGAATGTGACTTCTATAAAGGGCCAAAGTGTGGACCAAAATATAGTGCTTTTTTTAGCTACACACCACACTTTCGGCAGAAAAAACCATTGCGGATCTGCTGGAGGAATGGAAGTTTGCGGAAAGCAGAAAAATTTTTTTCCCGATCATAACAAAAACATGATTGAAATATCAGCGATGCATAGCTGATGGTGACTCAATGACATTTTCGTCTATTGCTGAAAAAAACCACATGGGGATAGTATTGCCATTGAAAAAATAGAGTGTGTGGGCCATGTCCAAAAGCGAACGGGTAGCCGCTTGCGGAAGTTGAAAGCTTTATGGGAGAAAAAGAAGCTTTCGGAAGGGAAAGGTCGCCTAACTGATACTATTATAAGCAAATTGACGACTTTTTATGGTAATGCTATTCGGGCCAATTCCCATAATGTGAATGAGATGATGCAAACTGTGTGGGCTCATACATCCAGCACAGATGATGAGCCGAAACATTGGTTTTGCCCAAAGGCAAAATAGCTGGTGTAAGTACAATGTTTCGGTTCATAACAATATAGTGAATAAATTTTCTCTCAAAAACACCTTACCAAAAGCAGTTTCTGAAGTGATCAAACCTGTTTTTAACGGTTTATCATGCTTGAAATTGTTAAGAAGGTGTTTAGGGGGGAACTCAAAATGCTAATGATTCATTGAATTCACTGATTTGGAAGTATAGCCCGAAATTGATTGGATCAGGAATTAATGTCACAAAAATAGCTGCATTTATAGATGCATGGGAATACACAATGATGAAAGAGTAAGAACATAATTGATCTGATGCGCGCTTTGAATTTAAAAATAAATAAAACAAATATTTTGAATTGTGTAAATATTGACTAAGTGCGCAAGTCAACGGCTAAGAGATAAGTTTCTAAAACCTCCTTTGAAGCTCGTAAAGCTAAAAAACTTAAAATACACAAAGGAATTGATCAATTCAACCATACAGAGGGCAATATTTATGCTGCTGGGACTTTTTAATGCATACTGGTATGCTTAATTTTCTTCTTTGTTTTTTTTTATCGTTAACTTCATTTTTCTCAAAATGAAAAATTTTGCCTCCCGCACAGAACTTTTCAAAAACTATTTTCATATCAATATGAAATTTCATACATATGTTCAAAATAAGGCTTTTTATAACTTATAAACAAAAAATTTTAAACAAAATTTTATAAAAAAATTTTTATTTGTGTTTTAATTGAATTTTTTCATAAAAGTTTAAAATTTTCTTCATAATTGTTTTTTAAAAATATTTTTTTCTCTAAATGCTTTAAAAGGGTGTATAATTTCAAAAATGAACATTTTTAAATCAAATAAAATTAATTTTGTAAATTTTTATCAAATTTGTACTTCACATTTCTGCGCGATGTAAAATGCTAATTTTCATATTTTTAAAAAATTGTCCAAATTGTATTTCTTTATTACCTTTTAAATTTTTTCTCAAATTTTCTGAAAATTTGAGAAATAATGTAAATATGTATGATTATCATGTGGTAAAAATTTCGAATTATTGTTTTATTGCTAAGTTACATTGGTTTGAAAAAGGATGTTTTCTTCGAGTGCATGGATATCTGTTAAGGGTCCTATGACCCCTTAAGATAAAGATGACCTTCATAGTCTACACACCTGTTACTTCAAATGTCTTTGTCTGAGTAACTCTATCTGTAGGCAGTGGAGCGAAGGGTACTTCAACATGCTTAACTTTATAACGTTTGCAAATCACACACTCAGAAAGAACTTGCTTTACTAATCTTTTGACTCTAATTATCCAAAATTTCTCTCTAAGCCGTGCAAGTAATATTGAAGAACCTGCATGTATTGCTTTTACATGTTCTCCTCGAATTAATTTGACTACAATATCATTGGCAGGTAAGAGAATTGGGTACTTGAAATCTTCCTTCTAATAACTGTCAGCCAACTTGGTTCTTATTCTCAGAAGCCTATCTTCATCTTTAAAGACTTGCATTTTAGCAAGAAGTCTCTCATCTTGAAGAGCATTTGACTGCAGGGACTTGAAAACCAAAACCTCTGCTCGTTTGAATTCTTCATAGCCTAAGATTCCCTTTAACTTGATTCCATTTGAAACGTTATGAATGAAACGTAGAATCCACGCTACTACTCTGTTTTTTCTACTATAGGTGGAAAAATAATTACTCTTAATATCTGTTGTTTGAACATTCATCATAGAGGTCACGATAGTTTTTCTTTCTTTATTCACTTCAACCTCATTAACATTTACTTCCACATCACTAATAAGCCATTCCTGAGGCGAAAGATGCAACCAACTGGGACCTTCCCACCATTTCGAGGTGCAAAGCTGCTTTGCTGAACACCCTCTACTCGGATATTCTGCAGGATTCAGATATCCTGGAACATGTCTCCAGGCTTTGACAGGTGTCAGCTTCCGAATTTCTTAAACACGGTTGTAAACAATTACACCCCCACGGTTGTTCTCTCTTCAACCAAGCTAATACTGTAGTAGAGTCTGTACAGAAATACACCTTGCCTGTTGGAAACTCTTTCAAGACAGTTGTAGAAAGACGAGCAGATATAGCAGCACCAAGAAGTTCCATTCTGGCAATTGTTGTTTCCTTTATTCCACATGGTGAAATCCTAGGTTTACTCTGTTCCAGTTGAATGTGAACAGTGCTTTCAATATCAACTCGTAGGAAAACAACAGCAGAATAGGCACGTTTGTTCGCGTCTCAGAAAAAATGTAACGAAATATGCTGAAATCCACTATCACAGTGTCACCACTATCACCTTGGTACTTGAACATGTTTTAAGTATTCCAGCTCCTTTAGCCATTTCAGAAAATCTTGACTTGTTTTTATATCTACTTCTTGATCCCAACAAATTTGAGGTTTCCACAAACTTTGTAGCCATAGTTTTGGTAGTAGCAACCCTGGACCAGTGATCCCCAAGAGGTCAAAAACTTTATGTGAAGCAGCAAGAATATTTCTTTTTGTGATTACCTCTTCCATTAGTTCTCTCAAATCTGGAATAATTAATGATATGGTATCACAATGTCTGTCCCAAATCAATCCCAGCACGTTTGTAGGACTTGCTATGGAATTAGATGGGTTAGAGTGCTCTCACCCTCTAAAGTCAAATTTTACTTTCAGCCGTGATCTCCATGGCTACATCAATTAATCGATCTAGCTCTGACTGGGTTTGAACACTTGCCAAACAATTGTCCACGTAAAAGCTGTTCATCCCTTTTTGTACAATACACTCCACTCAGGGTATTTCCCACGGCCTTGCTTCGCTTCTAACTTTTTCTCCAAGTGGTACTGGATTGTTGATCCAAGTAAGAATAGGCTGCTGGAGACACGAAACACCACTCAGCAATGCCTAAAATGTATAAGCTCTTCTTCTTCACTGTGCCACAAAAATTGCAAGAAATTTCGATCCTGCTCATAGAGGCAAGAAGGCTTTCCGTATATCAGCCGAAACACTAATTCTATACAATCGAAATCTTGCTAACATGGAAGGGCTCAATTCAATCAAGTGTAAACCCTTTTACAAACAGTCATTGAGGCTGACCGTTCCCTTTTGTCTCGACGAAGCATTTAAAACGGGCCTAATTTTTGTAGTACTACTCGGCTTCACTATATAAAGATGGGGCTGATAGTGAGAAACTGGCATCAATTCTTCTTTGGGAACTTCTTCGATTATGCCTTCTCGTTTCCATTCTTTAAAGACATCACCATATTCTTAAAACAAGTTTTCCTCCTTCAGCTTATGGGTTGTCACTTGTAAACCTTTAAATGCCAAATTAACGTTGTCTGGCAGAGGTAAATGATTGACAAGCTATGATAGGGAGACAAGGAATCGCTCTTCTTCATCAATCTTGACAGTTCTTAAATAGTGCTTTATTGAGGCTTTATGAAGCTCCTCTTTGATTTTTTGTTCTGACGGATCTTGTATCCCCAAGAAATCCAATCTCCACAACTGGGAGAACAACAGAAATAGAGAAGCCACCAGCATAGAATTGCATGAAGAAATCTCACTGTCCGGTACTTTACCCGACAGAGTCCATTAATGTATTGTCTCCATGGCAACAAGCCCACAGGATAAAATTCTGCGTTGGCTAGTCATGAGCTTTCTGATTACATCCGATCCAAGAAGTATTTGTACAGATCGTGACTCTTCCCCTACATCTGATAACTGGATCTTCATTTCATTAAGTTCTGAAATCCAAGAGAGAGAGAGAGAGAGAACCTGGGGTGACTGATGCAATGTTGTAGCATATAGATGTCTGATCTAATGCTTCCTGTTTACATGTAACACTAACGATTTCTTAATCTTATTCTATAACAAGTATGTTCACACTTGTCCGATTAAATCCCCCCAAACAATGAGTGCATCAGAATTTCCTTCCTGATTGGGATATATCCCATTTTTTCAACTACATTTTTTAATACATAAGACTTTTGCGACCCAGAGTTTAGAATTGCCCTAACTGAGATTACTTTGTTACCACACACCATTTTTAACTTCACAGTTTGGAAAAACACCCTGGGACTAGAAATGTTGTTGGCCATTGGCCATATTAACTTTAACTTTTGGACCCTCATTTTCACTCCTGTATGACTCTTGATTATTAGCCTTTAAAGACTCACACATAAGTGAAACATGCTTTTTACCACATATTACATATCTTAAATATGTTTTAGAAGAACGAGCTGTATGATTTGGTGTTAAGTAAACAAATCAACAATGCTTCTCTCATAAAATAGTATGCCTTTCAGCCAAACTCATCTTCTGAACTTGAAAACAGTCTCGGCTCGAGTGTTTCCCAGTACAAAAATCACATTCCTTCTTCACTACCTTTAAAGCTGTAATTAATAAATTGGCAGCTGAAGGTATATTTTTCATTGTAAAATCCCTTACCTTCTTAAAAGATTGGCGATTTTCATCTACACCCAAGCCAAAACCAGCCATAGCCAAATTAATTCTTTCTTCTCCCTCTGTTTCTGCCTTGAGGAAAGTCATTAAATTAGTTAAACGTTCTTTAGCATCTGTTGAGGCTCTTGAAGTAGCACTTCTATTCCAAGGTTTCAAAAAGTCCTTTTGAAAACATGACTCGACCATGGGATAAAGAATTGAAGCACATTTTTCAGTAGTCACTCCTAATGTCTCTAAGGCTCTTAGATAAGATTCTAGTTTATCATACAGAGATGTCATTGATATTTTTCCTGCATCTGCACCGAAATTATGAGCTTTAACAATTCACGAACATAAGCCTCCACCAATAGATCATCTCTACCAAATCTCACTTTTAAGCTGTCAACTGCTTTGGCATAATTGGTTGCTTTGGCATAATTGGTTGCTGTTGCTGGGATGCTCTCTACTACTTCTTGGGCTCGCGAGCCATTTACAGTAGCTTGAACAAGGTACTGAAATTTGTTCTCGGGCGCGTTATCATCATCGTCATGTGTGGATATGGTGAAATTGACTCCAAAATTGTAGCCAATCTTTAATATCGCCACTAAACTGCCTAAATTCTAATTTTGGCTGATTAAATTTTTTTAGCGCCAGATATAACAGTATTTTGTGACTCACCAGAAACTGGCGTTGTTGCCTTGAATTTCGCCAACTCCAGTTCGTGTCCTCTTATTTTTCCACTTTCTTCATACTGTAGCTGTTTTAATCTTTCAGCGTTTTCAAATTCTTCGTTTAGTTTTCGTTCGCTCACGGCCGTTACTAAAATATTTGTCACAAAGTCTGGATCATCTAAATACTCTTTGCTTTTTAAAATAATGTCTTTCAGTTCCGAAATTTTTATCTTATCTGAAATATCTCTCTAATTTCCTCTGCCACAAACAACAAGTCCTCTTTCAAGAAGCCCTTAGCTGCTTTAAATATGTTTGCCATGTTTGTATCCAAAAACAAAGTCCTGTCATGGACGCCAGAAATATAAGCAATAACAATAAAACTTTGGTTGCGGACGCCGTTTTCTTCTTTCAAATGATCCAAGGAACCCCCAGATGATAAAAATATAATAATATATTTTTAAATACAAATACTCAGCTTGATTTTATATCACAGCTCTCTTTATTAACGGTAAAAAAATAAAATAAATAAAAAAACTCAAACTATGTACAGAATACAGCACAAGCTAAATTAAAACAAAAACAAAATAATTTATTGGATATCGTTCGACGCGCACGCGCAGTTTGAAAATATTTTACAGCACGTTACAGATCCTAAATTAAATAAATATATATATTTTTTTATTTTTTGGTAACTCTCTGAATGGGCAAGTTCTACCGTAAAGCTTACTATGGGGGCGCTGGTGTCATTGAAATCCTCTTTGTTTCCAGTTTCAGCCAAATAACATTGTTTTGTATACGTTTGTATGATGAGGCAATTTTAATTTCGCTTAGATTTTGTCTGTTCTGTCTGTTGAATGCAGCATGAGAAGCGACACAAATTTGCTATCTACAGTTAAAATGTACCGCTTTCCTGCAAGTCCATCTAGAAGGCTACAATGGGAGATTGCTTTGCAACGCAAATCCTAAATCTGTGTTTTGTAATAAGCATTTCATTACAGGTCAGTATTAAAATGATTCCATTCTAATTTTGTATCCCCAGAACGCCATTTTCCGCCTTACGGGACGCCGCACACGGCAAACATGCGGGTTTGCAAGCCAACAGCAAGCTAAAAATCATTATTGATATTTTAAAAAAAGGAGGGAAAGAAGAAAGGGAGGGAAGAAGGGGGACGGGGATGAATGACCACTAGGGCACCACGGGGTCGTGACACCCGTACTCATCTAAAGAAGATGAACCACCTGAGGGGTTCTCTTTGTATTATTTGTTAATCCTTTACACATTTGTAATTTACATAAATGATTATGAAATTCTGAAACAAAATTTGATCGTGCATAATAAATTCGAAAACACGCATAATCCATCATCGCCATTTGGACCATACAGTCTTGTCTCTCTTCTTCCCTTTACTGTCTCTCTTTGAGTAGCAAATTGCCTGTGGTGTTAGATTAGTTGTCTTCTCTGTAGTCGATAGTGTCTTTCAGACAAGCATGAAGGGGGAGGGGAAGCTCAGCAGAAGGGAGCTCTCTTTTTGTACTAAATTCCATCGAGTAATACTTTCAGTTGTTCTAAACCATAAAAGGCACATATGAAAGACTACGGAGTAGACTGATTGCTCAGTGTAAATTATCACAATTCCAGAGCAACACTCGACGTTGAAATCTAAATGCAAGCGAGAACAGATTCCCGTAGATTATCTTTCTAGTATAACCTTACAATACGTGATCATTAGCCTTTAACACTGGAATTTCAGCATACAATTATAATAAAAAAATTTCCAAGCTCTACAAGCAACTTGTGACGTGCTCACGCTTCTTTTCTTTAACATGTTCTTTGGGGGCAGAATTAATGACAATTCTTTTCCAACAAAATCCAAGAAGTGAAGCGTGAAAGAAAGATGCAATTTAGGAAACTTTTAAATATCAGAAGTTAGTGTAAGCGGGATGCCAATTAGAGGGATGAAAACGTAAAACGTGGTTCAAACGTGATAGAGATCCATTGAATCAAGGTGCATAGTATTTCACTCGAATAATTACAAGGCTTCATCTAGAATTGCTGTGATCGTTACTCAAACTATAGAAAGGTAGGATTAACTATTTTATATTAAGATCTGTAACAGTATTGGAATTGAGTTTAGGTGAGTCAGTTATTGATAGTGGCCCGGGTTAGGTTAATTCGGTATTATCTATATATTGTGTGTTTTGCCTCCGTAGACTCTCTCACATATATTATAATAATCTAATTTGTTAAGGGATTAAAAGTTTAAAGTCTTATTAAAGACATACTAAGATCATTTCTGCTTCTAGTTCTATCGTTAATCCTACACCTCTAGCTCTCGATGATACTCAAAGAGATATTCACCCGAGGGCGAGAATATCACAAACTTAATTACTTTGCTTTCCTAAATCTCATGACAATAAATGCTGTTTTATTCAAAATAACCCAACCCTCAAAATCCATTATAAAAATCCAAAATATAAGAAAAAAAGCTGTACGAAACCTTCACTCTGAGATAAAAAAACGAGCACTCAAACGTTAATATATAAGAAAAATAGCAGCAGAATCCTTTCACTCCGAAAAAAAATGCGAGCACACAAATTTCAATATATTAATAAAGAACAATATAATAAAAAATGGACTACAAATTAATATTTTACATCATGAGCTTCTTTACATTTCCAATCCTGCTGTCGGCGACAGTAATCTATAATTTCATTCAAGCCATACAATATCCTCTTAATCCTTTGGCTTATATGAATATAATAACAATAGCAGTCCTAGTATACAATATTTTCAACTATATTTCAATAAATACCTGCATATATATATATATATATATATAGATAGATAGATAGATAGATAGATAGATAGATAGATAGATAGATAGATAGATACCACAAATAACTCCACTCAAACCCATATATTAATTTTTAGCAATAGTTTTACTCAAACCCTAACTAAAGAAAACATTGACAATAGTACCCAAACCTGCATCAACATTACCGACAATAGCACACAATCTACCCTCCACTTAATAGACAATAGCACACAAACCGAAACAGAAATATCAACCAATATGTCGCCGACAGCAATAGATTTAGATAAAACGGGATTAGAAGACCATGTAGAAGTAGACACCAGTTCAAATCTGTCAACAAAAAATCGTCATCTTCAATAAACAAACCAAAACCTAAAAAAAACCATAAGGAAAACATCACAAAACTTATAAGCAAAATAGGAAAGAAAAAAAGGTGCATAAAAAAGGATACACTAATATTTATCCATAACAGTTAATTAAAATAGCCCTGCCAATAGACCAAAAACGTTAATTTTAATCAATTGGAATTAAACAAAATAGCAAAGTTCGTCGTCAATAGAACAAAGTCTGCATTCAAGCACAGTATTCGAATAGATAGAAGGAAACTCTGGGAATTGTTCCAGGAACAGAGTTCTCGTCAGACACAGACTCGGGATTCCGAATTTATTCCTGAAAGGGAAGCAGCAGAAGGTGAGTCTGTCCGTTACAGAGAGAAGGCAGAGAGAGAGCATCTACCTTACAAGACGAGTGCAGAGAGAGAGGATAAGAGGGTATTCGAACACACACCCACAATCGAGAGAAGGAGTAAGTGAGAGTGGTGTTTCATGGCACAAGAACCAGAATTGGTTATACTGCCCCAAACATTTGTTAAAATCTAGAGATATATTTTTTAATGCGAAAGTTTGTGAGGATGTTTGGCCGTCTTTCACGCAAAACCAACTGAATGAATTTAAATGAAACTTTACAGTAATTTAGCTTATACATCAGAATAACACATAGGCTATAATTTATAGTATAAGCTATAATTTATAAGGATATTGTGTCCAAAATATAATGATATTTGTCAAGTAGGAAAAAAATTCTGCCATCTGCCAGCAATTCTGGCATGCGCTGCAAAAAAGCCCACTGCAGCATATATCTATCTTTTGTTTGTGAGTGGATTGATTGATTGTTTGATTTTATGGCACAAGAGCCAAATTAGGCTAAGCTGCGCCAAACAATGATTCAAAAAGTAATAAACTTTGGAAACTGGTTCTACATCGTAAATAATTTGATGAAGTAAGATTTTGCTCAAAATGTTTCAATAAAATTTTAAATTGGAAAAAGTAATTTAAAATAAAAAATAAATAAATAATAAATAAAAATAAAAATAATAAAACTAATAATGTTAAAGCTTTCATGCTTTCCGCAAAGTAAATAAATCATTCATTTATAAAAAGATCAGATTGTATTAATTAAGTTCTATAAAAAATTATAATTGGTGTAATATACCAATTGCACGTAAAAATGCAAAGAGATTTGGATGGGGATTTCCCCCACCAAATCAGATAAAGATGAAATTGATGTATGAAAAAAATTATGCGATGATGATTAAAAACTGGACAATCTATTAAAATGTGATAGACAGAATACGACTTTACATGAAGGACATTCTGGCACATTCTCACCCAATAAAAGAAGCCTGTGTGTAAAACGAGTATGACCAATGCGAAGCCGAGTCAGCTTAACATCTGTTCTTTGCATCGGCATTACAGGCAAAGCTCCAATGACAGGCTTCACGCAATGCAATTTGTTATTAGTCTGCAATTTCCATGATTCCTGCCAGGCATTATCAATACGATGCTGGATGACACGCTTCATGTCACAGAGAGGAACTGTTATCGGCAATTCTGTTGTTGCCGACCGAGCAACGTTGTTCGCTTGCTTTTTTTGCTTAATTTTTAATTCACGTAAAACTAACTCTTTAAAAACTTCTTTATCCTTCAATCTGTGTTGTTTAATTTTTCAATTCACCCGTGCGAAGAACGGGTATACCAGCTAGTACTACAATATTCTTAAAAATACACACGAGGTAAAGATACAAGCATATATATTTATCTATGTACATGCCTGGGTACCCCTAACTGCAACACTAACCCTAAAGCAACTGTCTTTGGGATTCTCTGAGAACCTAATTAGAAACCCTCAGATGAAATCACCAGCCAATTGGCAGGAGCGGACTCACTCCTTGCTCTTGCTACAGAGAAGCGTGGGCCAAATGGAACGAAACAGTTATCCCCAGAACACCATTTTCCGCCTTACGGGACGCCGCACACAGCAAACACGTGGGTTAACAAGCCAATAACAAGCTAAGAAGCATTAAGGATGTTTAATAAAAAGGAGGGGGAAAGAAGAAAGGAAGGGAAGAAGGGGGATAGATAAGAGGGTCGGGGAGGAAAGATCATCAGGGCACCTCGGGGTCGTGACATCCGTACTCATCTAAAGAAGATGAGCTCCCTGATGGGAACTGTGCTTCCGAAATTAATCTTGAAAGGAAATCATGTAAAGGCAGAAGGTGGATAAACAATCAACAAATGCTATAACGGCATTGAAGCCTAATTTGGTGTAAATACATTTGTTTCGAATTAATTACTTCAGAATGTAGAAAATACGCCAATGTATGGCTTATACCTATTGATAATATAAATATTAATCTTTAGTTCTAAATAATCTTTAATCAGCATCTAATTTGAATTAAGTGCAATCCTTTCAGTTTTTTCAGTAGGATACTTTTTATGTCATTGGGTTTTCAATTAGGAATCACCCTATTTAAATGCAAGTAAGCCAACAATGCTGGTAGAGGTGCAACGTCGATTGCTTTCAGTATAATGTCGGTTTTCGTTTGATGAATTAGTTTTAGTTCCCACGATTTATTTCCCAGAATCATTGTAGTTTAGTTATGGCGGACATTGCTCCCGACTTGCCATGTGAATGGCAGATTTATTTAAGCCCAGCAACAACTGCTCCTCCATAACACCGTCAATGTCCCTGTTGGCAACAGCTCGGAAAAAGTAGTTATCTACCCATAAACCCTATAAGTGATAAGTGTCTGACTATTCCACAACCATCAGTAGAATAGATTTATGTAGATTGGCTCCAGATTGTGATAGATTTAGCTTTGTATACCAATTTTTCAATATTGTTAAGAATTTTGTGTAAATAGTGTAAATAATTTGTATTTGAGTGTTTAATGCATTTATATTACTTTATGTTATATTTATTTCATGCTAAAATCGTACCATTCACAAGCAATGCCGCCCCTTATGTTATAATGGCGATTCAATGAGAACTTTGCGAAATCTTGGCGGTAGAGCCAAGTTGGCAGTCAGTTTGGCGACCATTTTGGCGTCATTGGTGACCCTGTTGGCGAGTTCGGAACCCTCTGAAATCTTCTAGAATGTAGTAGATCTCTCCACTCGTGTCACGTTCAATGACATGAGCGGTTATATTTCTAGAAGTTTCTGTCACGCATATAAAAAGGATGCTCGCCGGTACGGCGAGGAGTCTTGATTAAGTCAGCGAGTAGTGAGGATTGTTTTGACTAGCAATTAGCTCGGCTGTGCTGGTGAATAATCTTTACTTATGTGTATTTTTTAAACACTGATTTGTTGCTTGATTGTGTTTGATTGCTGTTGAAGGTGTGAAGACCTTCGGATATATATCCTGTGAATATTGCCGATTAATCATGTATTGAAAAGATTGGATTTTCTATAATAAATTCGCATCACTCTTAAAGAACTGATTAGTTTTTTCTTCGTGATTGTTTTTGCATAAATTCCTCGACCCCTCGGATCTACGTAACAGTTTTGGTGTCAGAAGTGGAATGTTATGCCAATAACAAGAGCTATGGATGAGCAACTGAAGGCTCTGTTGGAAGGCATCAATGCATTGAAAAACGGCGAAGAGACTAGGCAAGAAATGAAGAAAGGTCTGGAAGAGACAAGGCAAGAAATGCAGAAAATCCAGGATGATAATATAAAATGAGTTAAGAGATAGAATGGAGTCGACTTCTTTAAAATCCTTGTTTTAGCTTAAATGTACAGATATTTTTGTAAAATTATGTGTTTTTATTTAGAAGTCAAGTTGCAATTCACTGAAATGCATTTAATAATTAAAGTTTCTGGACATGTCTTGGATAGAGTTCGGCATTTATTAGAGATTTTATGCTTTTTAGATAAAGTGTTGAGTTTATTTACCATAAACCCTTAGTTGGTAAAATTCCATCCTTAGTTGGAAGGGAAAAAAATGATACCGAATTGTACCGTTTAAGGTATCCGTACACCTTCGAAGAAAATTTTTTTAAAAACTGTAATATTTGCTATTAAAATATTTTTTACTGATGAAATATAACTTAAAACTATGAAAAATACATTTAATATGTTACTTGTAGTACATAAAAAATTTTAGGGAGTAAAGCATAGTGTAAATAATAATTAAATTGATTATTAGAATAACGCATATAACTCAAATGTAAACAAAAATATCCCTTTTCTGAAAATTTGATGATGATCATTATAACATTTTTTAGGGCTGGTACTATTTTCCTGATGATAATCAATTTATTACAATTTTTATCAAGTTTCGAGTAAAAGAACATTGAAAAATCCTTAAAAAAATATTACGAGCATGATATATACCTTAATTACTAAAAACATATCAACTATATAATTATGAAAGTAGTAGGGGTTCTTTAAATCTATAAAACAAATATATTTATAAAATTTGAACTAATTTGGTTCACAACTTTTTCTGATATTTACGTTGTCAGATGTCAATACGTTAAACAAATTCATTTTGAGATAAATCAGAAATAAACTTTCAACTGCAAATTTTAATATTAAACACAATTTGATATACTTAAAATGCTCCTGATTTATAAATAACACCTTCTTTACTCTAAAACATTGATTTTTTTTCCTTGTAGCTCTTAAAATGTTTCTACGCTGCTTTACATTTGGTGTTGAATGTCGTTCTGCGTCGTTAATTCTATTGATGTCAAGATGTTTGTATGCTTTTAAAGTAAAATTACCAGGAGTTATATTAAGTTTTTTAAAAATTTCAACACAACCCTTGTATCCATCATTAAATTGGATCACAACATCCAATACACCAGATTTTAAAGTTTTGAGGCACAAGAAAACTTCCTTGGGTACTCTCTGCTATATAACGCCATTTAAACACTCGTTTGAATTTTGTGTTTTGCCATGCAGGCATTTAGTAAGCAGTTCTTTAGTACACAACTCTAAATATGTAGGCTTAATCGTGTTTAGTACTTCATTTGATAAGCCTTTATATTTTTCATTTGGCATTTTGCCACAAGACAGTGCTTGCTGGTAGTAGCACCAACTATCTTTTCCGATGGGACACTGCCCATGCATCGGTTTCGCGACACTTGATGAGCAATGAAACAAAGCCGCAATAACATTTTGCTGAAGACCGGATAGGTTTCCAACATTGCTACGAACAGCAATCCCATAATAGTGTTGCAATCGGTCAATAAAAGAGTCAGTGAGTTTGCCTTTACCAGACAGATTTTTATTTTTAGACTTTAGTTTGCGCAATCTCGCACCTACTCTCTTTTGAACATGACCAATGCATTCATATTTTGTGACGCTATCCTTCCCATAAGTATCTTTGACACTGATAAAGCCCTTAGAGTCCCCGTCACCATAATAATGTGCATATTTAAGGCCTCGTTTGACAATAGAACATTGGAAGATACTCGTAGAACCAACAGCTTCCATTTTTAACGCAGAACCTTGAAAATTGCTATGGCACACGTGATCTGCTGCAAAAGTTTCCGACTCAATGCTTCTAGGCATTTTAGAAATCTTTCTGCAGGTGGGACAATATGACGACATTATTTCAATGTCTACTACTTTACCAGTGTCAACTGACAAAGCTGCGACACACCCATTCATGGAAGAGTAACCTCTACGCTGCCACGTTCCATCAACTGAAATGCCACATTCAACAATTTTATTTTTAGTAGGATGTAGCACTAACAGTTCAGAAGCTGCTTTTTGTGTGCATTGATAGTTCACTAACATGAGTTTATTCTCATGATTAGTGTACGCAGTTTTACTGAGCCTGGGTAAATTTAACGTACCACATAATTTAAACCCAGCAGAAAAACATTTCCCAATTTGTCTCATACCATACACAAATCTTGTATTTACTTCAGGACAGTTTAAAGTTTTCTTTGAACTAGAAAACCCTGAGTAAGAGTCACAATGTTTACACCTGATAACAAAATTTGAGCACAAACCATATGTGGAATCCTCAGAAAGCAGGATACCTTCTTCGAAACATCTTGGGCAGCAAAGTTGTAAAAACAAATTTAAAAGGACTTCCATATCAATTATTCTGTTACCAGTAAGTGGTTTATGTTGATATTCTGCTATTTCTTCATCAAAGCAGCAGGTATTTAATTTTTGAAGAACTGGCGTTGGTAGATGTGGCGCTGCTATTTTTTGAATGTTTAATGGTAGATCCATTACCTAGAAATTGGCGTTTTCTCTTTGCACTAACTCTACGTTTAGCATTACCCATTTTAAATGACAAAAATTAAAATTTTCTGCTATAAAAAAGGATTAAACAAAAGCTTATAAAGAACTACGCAATCATAAGCAAATGTAAACAAACAGTAAAGCACTCTATTTTCTTGCCAGATTCTAGATAAAAACATAAATAAAAACCTGTTGCCAATTATATTCTTGATAATTCTGAAAACTCAAATTCATATTTTAAAAAGTTTAAATTTCTTACTATTGCATATTTAAACGATACTTTGAAAAATAAAAATGTCAACAAACATTTTTCTACTTCGCAATGCAGACTTGTACTTCCGGGTTCAAAAAGGTGCTATCGAATGAAACTCAAATCCCCATAACTTAAGTTCTAAATAAGATAGAAACAAAATTTAAACACCATTTTAAAGAAAAAAAGTTCATATTTTCAAATAACATTTAAATTAAAAAATCGAAAAATTTGACGAAAATGACGTTTTGAAGGTGTACGGATACCTTAAATATTTTATATGTTGAACTTGTTATGCAGATCGCTTCCACTCATTTTCAGCAAGTCAACAAGAAAAGAGGAGTGCGAGTAGAAATAATTGAAAATAAAAATAAGATTATACATAATCAGGACATCGGAAAAAGGACTACGGGAATTATTCCAGCATTTCGAAAGTTTATTATGAACGCTGCTTTGAATATTGAAAATAAACTGGTAAAGCCGAAAAAGATGTTTATTTTCATGATAATATGACAATACTTATATTTAATATAAAAAACATAATTCGCAAAGAAAGGGGGGCAATAAATATAAGCGTGAAATGAAAATAGTTTCCACCATTACTTTTTCGTTGGCATAGGCGATAAAGTCGTCAAGAATGATAGAACTGGTACCAAACGAAATATTTCCTCTGGTAAAGTTTTACCACCACCTTTACAAAACAAAAAAAGTGACGCCAATTTCTGTATCTCAGTAACGTGTGTCCCTTATTAAGACAAAATGGATGAATAACCAAATGAAAATTTAATATTTGGGCAGAGCAAAGGGAAAATCTCTCTGTTGTCGCCAAAAATCTCTGCATTGGCGAGATGGAAAAGTACTGTTCCAATTGATACATAAAATATCCAGTGCAAAAGGTGGATACTTCAGGCAGTATAATATATTTTATCGCTCATATTTTTTTATATTGTTTTTCAAATTATAATTCGTACATCATACGACTTCGTGATGAAATTTCGATGTCTCCTTCTACATAAATGTTCACATTCGAAATTACTTAGCAGGTGTAGATTGCCGATTTGGGCGATTAAAAAAATGTAGAACTAACAATATTTATCACAAGTATTGCCGAATTTTTGGCTTGTACTGGATATTTAATTTTAATCAAGAAGTTTTATTCAGATATCTTGGAATTCAATAACCTCAAGAAACATTTACATATTAAGTAATTATTCAATTTATAAATTTCTGAGCCTCAAGACCACTGAACTCAAATAGAAGGTCTCAGATTCTCAAATTAATGCATAAATCTTGAATTGGCCATTTCCAAGACTTCTTAAAAATAAAAATTAAATATGGCTGAAATTCTGATTTTAGGTCAAACATTTCACAAAGGAGAAAAAGAAATTATGCCAATTGTGCTAACAGCCAATTTTTCTGCACTGGACCTCAATCCATTATGATAATAATTTGACAATTTGATGATAAATAAAGGTGTGGGTTAAAATGGAATCCAATCTTAGAATGAAACATTCATTATATTGGTTTCTTCTTGAAATATTTTTGAAAATACTGTAATGTTCTTATCACATAGGAAATGGAACTGGATGTAACTTAGCTTGAATGTGGCGACAAATAGACTTCATAATCTAGTTTACATGTGTGAAAACAGGAAAAAAGAGGATGGCAACAGCTCATTTTTCTGTTTTATGCTTCTGTCGGCAATAATTCGCCAAGTTGGCAGTAAGTATAGGCACGTACTTAAATGGGATCCAACAAAACTGGTATACACAAATTTGAATTGCTTCAATATCAATAATTATCAATTGCTTCAATAAAGACAATAATTATTCAAGGAACTGAGCTTGTAATTATTTTGTCAATAATGAGCGTGGAAAGTAAATTCCTTCATGCGTTGTGAAATTTCTTCAGAAGGTATTAGCTGTTATTCAGAAACAGTTAGATTAAATCCCAATTTCTGCTCCGTTTAGGATCAGAAAAGTAAATTTATTAAAATTTTCAAAAGAACTTTCTTTTTTAAAATATTTTCATTTATTAATGCAGAATCCATAATATTGTTTAATAAATTAGGAAATTTAAGTCAGAAATTCAGCTGAAGCATCAAGTTAATCTGAATGGTTATGTTCCACGAAATGGCGCATATCAGCCAACGATAAGTAGCTTTGCCTTAGTCCTAATTTCGGTTGATTCCGCCAAAATATTGGTCCATTTCAAATTTATATTCCTTCGGTCCAAAACATGTATCCACTGCTTCTTTGAAGACACCTTTTTTTCAGCAAAACATTTCGATGTAGATGATTCGTAGTCTGAAAGTCATTCAAAACGGGTTTCATACTATATTTCATCACAGCACTAGCTTGTTAAGATTGCTATTCGAATTAAAATATCTCATCTCGCGTGACTTCATAATCAAAAATTTGATGTTGCCATCTGTTTATTTATGTGAATCTCAAAAAGTTTAAAATATGGATAATGTTACATAGTAAATTCTCGTGCAACGTCTAACGCGTAGCATGAAATCACATTATGCAAAACATAAATTATCGATTAATTTCAACAAGTTTAATAATGTCTAAAATAGTTTATCAAATAACGTATACACTATTCTTTCTAAATATAAATTTTCTTTTACTTTTTTATATTTCATCGTATGACCTTTACGCTTGTCTCCGTAAAAATTCATTCATTTAAAGAAATAATTACTGAGTTAAGTTGTCAAATTGATTGAATATCTCTATCCTTTTATTTTATTATTATTTGTTTTTAATTTAAAAAAAACCTGTGTGTGGTTAGAGTTCCCTCTCTCTCAGCACATATATAATTTTTCTTCTTATAATAATTTTTTTTAATTATATATTGTATTAATTTAGTTCATAATATTATTCCAACAATCGTCAATGTTCAAGATAACTGACCGAGTTAGCAATCCCAATTTCGCATGTGTCCTATACGCCGAATTGGCAATCATGTGCTTCGTTTCATATAATGTCACCACAGTAATACTACAGTGATTTATTTTTTTTTTTATAAATTAATTGGCACTTTTCCATTTCGCCGTCGCAAATCTCGCAAGTTAGTGTTCTTGGTGACAGCGTACAATACACACATAAAAAATATTAATAAATATTAGTTCTTTTTGGTGTTTCGGTAAAATTGCAGAATCAGACACTGGTTATCTCGATTTTGAAAAATCGTCAACATGAAGCACCCTCGCGTGTTGTCCCTCAGAGTAGCAACCCCTTTAGAAGACCTAATACATGAGCGCGAAATTCAAGATAGCTATTTTCAAAATCGTCATTTATTCCCTTCTTGCACTTCCATTCCCTCAATTTCATGCTTTTCTCACAGTTCGAACATGTTAACGAACATCTTTAAGCACCAATCCAACACAGCTTTCTTCCCTAATGCAGACAACATAGCAAAAAAATTTTCTAACTTTAAGATACTTTCCTATGTCTTGGAAGACTGCGGTTGTTATTCCGATCCTAAAACCAGATAAAAATTCGGCTTTGGCCGAATCCTACAGACCAATAAGTCTACTTCCTGTCCTTAGTAAACTGGCTGAAAAAGTGATTTTAGCCAGACTCAACGACCATCTCGAAAGAGAAAATATCCTGATTCCGGAGCAGCACGGGTTCCGACCTCGTCTCTCCACCTCACATCAACTGAATCTCAGTATGGCATACTGGCCTACTCTTTAAATTAATCACCTATAAAATCCCGCCCCCTCTTATTTACCTGTTAAATTCCTATATCTCTGATCGCTCCTTCACTGTAAAAATTAATCGTACCTTCTCGCAACTTAAAAAAGATTAACGCTGGGGTGGCCCAAGGGTCAATTCTGGCACCAACTCTCTTTTAACCTCTACGTTAATGATATTATTAAACATTCTAATACCATAATATGCATGTATGCAGATGATACAGCCATACTCAGCAGACACAGAAACCTCGACACACTAGTCGAAAATATCAATGAACACCTAGCTCACCTGGAGACCTGGTTTTCCGTGTGGAAGATTGCTTTAAACTCTTCCAAAACGGAAGTGGTTTTTTTCAAAAAGGAAACCTCCCCCTGAAATTACTCTACAAAATCAAAGAATACCCTGGTCTCAACACACCAAGTATCTTGGTATAATCGTTGATAAAACCTCACTTTCCGACAACACATAACATATATTAGAGATAAATTTAAAAATACTACGCGTAAACTTTACTCCCTTACCTGCAGAAAGTCTAAATTGAATAGACATAACAAACTGCTTATCTATACTCTGATCATGAAACCATTACTTACCTATGCCTCCCCTGTATGGGGACATGCAGCAAAAACTAATATAAATTTACTTGAAACTGCTCAAAATTTAATAATAAGACAAATTTGCAATGCTCATTGGTATATGCGAAATAAAGATCTAAGAATAGCTTGCAATATACCAACTATTTGACAGACCATACGAAAACTTGCTATCAACTTTTTCAATAATATAGACGACTCAGATAATGCTTCTATTAATGAAATCTCCCCCTACTTCTCCCACTTTTCTGTAAAAAGACCAAGAGACATCTTGGTCAATCCAGATTTCAATTAATTTATTTAATTTATTTATTTTTCCCCAACATCACTTTCCCGCCTTTTCTGATAGTCAGTTTTTGCTGCACTCGGATTGGCTAGGATAACTCCGCCCACTTTTCTCGCATTTTTCAATGATTTTTTCACTGTTTTTAAAGTTAAATTTTTAATAGTTATTTTAATCTCACATCCAAGTAGCTTAAAATTTTAAAATCTACGGAACTTTCTCATTATTAAACTGATTTATTCCTACAACTGGGCAATGGTAGAACTCGTCAAAGGCATCTCAAAATTACCTGATAGGAGGTTAGAGGCCGACAGGCCTAGGCACTCCATCCAGTTCATCAACGATCAAAAAAATTTTCAGGATCCTCATCATATATCAGCTTACTTTCTCTTATTCTTATTTGCAACAATACTAATATCATTGGTGGAGATCGTGAATATCTGTACAAATTTATATGAAGAAAAAGAAATTTACCTTGAAAAAACATATCCTTACCGTAAAAACAAAGCCAAAAAAGAGCCTTGAACTGTTCCATTGAAATATAGGCTCAAAAAGGAGCTGTATTCAAATTATGGACTGCTCATCCTAAAAGTAGGTTCAAAATTGCAAGCTAACGACAAACATGAAATGAAGGTATGGAAATGTTTGAGTTTGAGAAGAAATCGAACTAAAATCGTTTGTAGAAATATTAACCAAAAATAAATAAATTGTAGAAATATTAACCAAAAATAAATAAATTGTATTTATAAAAATAATAATATAAAATATTATACCTAGCAATAAGTAATAAATAAGAAATTTAAAAAATAAGAAGAAAATAAAAAAAACAAACGAATTTTACAAAACTATTCAAAACGAAAAAAGTACCGGGCATGCGCGAAAATGCTCCGATACGATTTCCCTATCATACCAAGACAGGGCACCGCTTGAAGAGCGATGAAAATATGTTGTAGATAAACAATCTTTAAAGTACAGGATATTGCAGAAAAATTCGCAAAATAAATCCCAGAGGGTCTCCATACTTTCTACAGCTCTCTGAAACAGCAATTAGTTTCCAAAAATACAAACACGTAATTATTAAGATTATTCCTAAACAATCGCTTGATCGTAGCATCTCTTCAACAGCCAAAACATACTGATTCAGTTTCATTGTGTAACTCCTATTTACAGGCAGCACAGATCTTTCTCCAAAAATTCCTTTGCGTCATAGGTCGTGGTATTACTTGATTTCCCCAATAATTTCCAAGAGTATCCATAAAAAACCAAGCCGACAAAAATTATGTCAATTTGGCTGCATCGTCAATATTTCGCCAAGTCTCCAATGAAATACCATTTAATTATGGAATGTAAGGGACGGTGTTGCTTGCAAATAATACAATTTTATGATAAAATTGATTCAACAGAATGTATTATTATCTTTTTAAAATCCAGATATACATTATTTAACCTATATGAAGCATTCATTCCACAAATTCGTAACAGTATACTTAAATTTCTCCAACAGAAATTTTTCTTTTACCTATAAGACCATTTTAGTAGCATCAACATGCAACATTCTTAAACAAGGAGGTATGAGGCCTCCAAGGTCAAAATCACAAGTTTGTAAGCACAAGCCTTTCAAATATTTTGAATCCATGTTAATTTAATAAACAATGCATAGATCAGGAACAGAAATTACTCAATTTGTTTTGCAGAAAATGAACACATACACCACTTTTACTACACCCAAGAACATGATGGGCGTAAGCAACCCGAACAATCTTCTCTCGTAACTCCCTTTTGACAGAACTCTATTCATCTTGCGAAAAGTTTCCAACAAAAGACAAGAATTTTCTCGTTATACATTTTAAAACTTTTCATGGAAAACCTCTCATGCACACCTTTTCCTGAGCCTAAAGTTATTTTTAAATGTTGTAAGAGACCCGAGAGCTTTTAATAACTAGATAAGACGTCTCACAAAAGTTATTCCAATCCTCTTACGTTTACAACGAAAACTGGTCATTTTGAACACGGACTTTGAACGGATTAGAGGTTCAGAATTTTAATCCAATAGAAATTAGCGAAAATTGGAATTATTATTTTCCACGACACATATATTTTAGAGATGAAGCATTACTTAAAATAGTTTTAACTATAAATAGCTTTATACATAAAAATCTTTCAGACTGTCAAGACTTCGCTTTAAAGTTTTGTAGAACAGCATTGCTACTAAACAGGAAACGGTTTGAATGTGTAAGGATTCATCATATATACCGTAAAATACGGCGTATAACCCCCACTTTTAACACAAGTATAAAATCACAATTTACGGTTCAGCGTTTTACGTCGGCTATTAAAATGATGGCTTTAAAAAAAATTAATAAATAACAATAGAAAAAATTAAAGACTCTTCTATATATATTTAAATACTGTTTATTTAAAAGATATGACATTCCCCTTATAATTTTAAAAGCGGATGACAAAAATGATGCATTAAATTTATGCTTTATAAAATAGTTTTTATGTTTGAAATGGGTCAAATATTGCCTGACTAGTTGTGGAAGCAAATTTAAATTTATCTCAAAATTAGAGGTCAAATAGAGCACGGAAGGCAAATTTTTCACAAATTTTGCATTTATCACAAAGAAAAACAATCATAAAAATGCTAAATGTTTTGTTTTTCTTAATCCATAGTACACAACATGTATATATAATAAATAATGATACAAGATTTCATGCAGTTATCTCAAGAACCCTTTGAGATATCAAGTCTGCCGTTAAATGAAATAAGGAAAAATAAGTTTTTCGCGGAGAAAAACGCCTTTAAAGGTTTCAAATCAAAATCGTAAAACATTATACAGCTAAAATAAGCTGAAACATCTTTGTATCAAAAGAATAAACCTTTTATAAGCACAAATAAGTATTATAAATTTGTTTCATTTTTTAAAAAAAATTATTACCAATTTTGTAGTCATAAAAGCTTTTCTTAACGTCTAAAAACATAATATGTAAGACTGTGATCAACGAATTGCTACGGCGGTTATCTCATTTCAACTTTTATTCATCGTTTCTAAATTCAAACTACTTCACATTCAAATTAATCACAGTTACAATTATATCAAAACAATTAATACTGTAGAAATAACGAGAGGTTTGCGCGTGCAGACATTGGCATCTGCTTTCTTCACCGAGCTGGTAGACTGACTGATTGTTTGAACGGACAAAAGAGTACGCACTATTGTCCAACTTTTTGCCATTCGTTACGAGTTTTTTTTTTTTGAAATACAAATTAGAGACATAAAAATCACCCTAGAATAACTTTATTACAATAAAAAATAATAGTTTTTATATGGAAAAACAGGTATATATTCCCACTAAGCATCTTAGAGCTTCAGAAATATGTTATATAATTAGTGTGTCTTAGTCAGTAAATATTCACGAAAATTTATTTTAAAAATATTACTTATTCCAAAGGTTATAAGAAACTGTTATAAAAAGCTTATAAAGAACGTCTTTTAAACTCTCCATATGAATACTTGCATTTTGTTCATCATTAGTAATTTTATTTTCTACGTAGCTTTTCTTTTCCCCCGAGACAATTTTCTAAATTCTAAAAGATGTCTCGTAGGAGTTAAAATGCGTCCTAGATCAAATTTTACAAATCCATGTACAAGATCTTAGGAAGGGTAATATTTGCATTTTTAATTAGGTATATATGTAATGATAATAAACCAGTATATCACAAATTAATGGAAACTAACATTAATACTGCCCCTAAGCGAAATGTTTCAAGATTAATAACTGTATTTTAAATTAAATACTCCGTGAAATGTAACTGAAAAAAGGTTTCTGAGTAAATTTCGAAACTTTTTGGAATGGATTTCAACTTTTTGTCACCAGTTGACTAAGTATTATTTGGATTCGCTGTGTCAACATTCACATTATTGCCAGCACCAGATATGAAGCAAATTCCATTAAATCGGAGCTTCTTAGTTCTCCCAGGTATTGCTTTAGCCAAAAGTAATTAATACTTTGTCTTTTAGAAGAAAGTTTTGTATCAAAAATATGTATAAAAACAGAAGTTATAGCGAGAAGCAAGGACATAAGGAAATAAAAAAATGACAGCAAATGTACAAATTTATCTGCCAAATTTTAGTAAAAACTAATAATTTTTACTTTCTTAAAAAATATCATACTTTACCTAAATTAATATTTTTTAAATAAATTTGATAAAACACAAAAGAGTGTACAAATGCAAACACTTCCAGTTTCGATATCTAACTTCAAGTTTGTCTTTGCTGCTCTCTCTTGACAGAAAAACTGCTATTGATTTTTAAGTAATTTATAAATAAGAATAAGGTACGTATTTTTAGAAAGTAGAAAACTCAACTATATAAAATTCGAAGTAAAAAAAATTCGTCAGTTTCATCAAAATGGACAATTTTGCACTATTCAGGCACTTTAATGGAACAAAAATAATTCATTGTTATTGCAAAAAAAATAATAAATAAATAAATAAATAAAGTTAGTGTGCAGTGAAAATTCATTCTATAAGTAAATGCAACATGTAAAAATTAAAATTCAAATGAATACAATTATAAATAAAATTACTAACTAACCCGTACGTTTATTGCGAAATGGATAAAAAATGCTATCATTAGCAGATTTTTCACGCTTCGTTCGTTACTAAAGGCCTCTGTTTAAGTTTTTAAAATTCCTACTATTGGCTCACGCTCTTCATATATTTATATATTTATTTATCTTGCTCAAATTTTCAATCGCTCCAATAAAATAGTTTCTATTACTCCAAAAAAATTCAAACATTTTTTTTAAACTTATAGTGGATAACATTTGATGTTAATACAGTTTTTGAAATATTAATCCATCAATTAAATTTTTTATTTTAATTTTAAATGTATTCTGCGTTATTTGCCTTGTAGTTACAGTCAGCAGCAACAGATGGCACCAGTACGTTTTTGTAAGAATTGTAGTTAGTATTTTTTTATATAACTTGTTTTTTGTTGTTGTTACAAATTTGTTATTAACGGGCTGTTTAAATATTTTTTTTGGGGGGAGGGGGTACTGAAGTTTTTTATACAATTTTGATGCGTCGGAATTTGAATGCACGCTCTGCGTCAAGGTCTTGAGTAAGAAAATGTGCTTCCTTAATTGTAGCGAATTTCAAGTCCCCTCTAACTAAATCAGCTGTAAACAGTTGAATTTCTCTCTCTCTCTATACTTCGACTTCATCATTAGATACTTTTTTATTATCATAAACTGTCATAAATTTGATCAAAACGTTCTCGTCCAAAAGTCATGAATACCCTAATTTCTTTTTATTAGATTCGTTCTAGAACAAAACATTTAAGTAGTAAAAATTATTATTTAAATTAGCGTATCATGTGTTATTTCAATATCATTAAGAAAATAAAAAAAACCATGCAAAAAAATTGAGAGGCATGCCATTATACCTTCATTATCTGCCAAAAAGTTGCGTTTATTTAATTTTTTCTTGTAATAAAATTCTTAAAACAATTTTATATCTATATTCTATTTCAAGTGACACTATATATAAAAAAAAATCATTTATACGATTTTGCAAAATCATTGTTCCGAGCGTAGTCATTCACCATGATTGCATATGCAAGCAAATACACAATAATCTACCTATAATTATTCTAAACCTAAACCATTCCCCGTGCTTAATGAGATTATTCAAACATAAAATATTTATAATAAGTTATCAAACATCTTATAAAGCTATTAAAGTACTGAGTCTCTTAAAAGGGGAAAAATGATATCCTCTCTGGCAGTTTATGAGTGTGTCATAGAGAGGGAGAGGGGTTTCGTGTCGTTAGTTGGAAAGTTTTCGTAGGATGGATAGGCCCAAGAGAGAAAAAGGGTTATGAAAATTGTTGGAGTGTCTTCAAGTTATTATGTTACTTGTTTATGTCAAAGTTAATGACGAAGGTGGTATAAGTCGGTTAATTTTGAGCAGAAAAAAAATGGGTTCCCTATGTAAATGAAGTAATACATTTATTAGTGGAAGATGGAATGGAATACATTACAAAAGATATACAGCGTAAGTCAAAGATAATAGAACGATAACAAACGGTTATAACTATTTAATGGAAAAGAATTTATCAAAGCGATTTACACAGAATGTAGAAGGAACTTCAAAACTTTGCATACATACGTCATAGATATTCTATGTGATTTCCCTTGGTTACGCGTATAATTGGCATGTACATTGTAAGGTCCTCTTTCCTTCAGTGAATGAAGTGTTACATCGAGTGCTTACCTTGACGTGCTTCAGCTATGATTAATGCTACAGCCAAACTCTGATTCCATGGATTGCATCTTTCATCAAGATGGTGCACCCCCACTTTAGAGTACGGAAGTTCACACATTTTTCAACCCTCATCTTCCAAAGCATTGGATGGGTCGTAGTGGAGATGCCTTTGATGTCCTCTGCTCTTGGTCACGAATTGGGCGATTTTTCTATGGGGTTATGCAAAAGCCTGGGTAGCTTCACATGCCCAAAACAATTGAAAAACATAGTACGCATTTGTAATGTGCTTGCGTCGGTGACTGCACAAATGCTTCAGAATGCATGCCGGTAAATGGAGTACCACCTAGATGTTGTCCGTGTGATCTAGGGAAGATATCAAGAACATCTACAACGTATGTGTACACAATTTTGAAGTTTCATCTACATTTGTGAAGGTCCCCTTGGACCTGACTTTGAGAACGAGAATAAGTTGGAGTCATATAAGAACCAGTAGCCATTTTTATAAATAACTTTCTTTATTTGGTTATCTTATCCAAATAGTATCAAAGACTTATTAACAAATATATCTAAATAGCTTTATGAGGTTTAAAAGATTTTCTCTTAAATATTTCATGATCTAATTAATTAACAATTAGAATATCGATCACGCAGAGATTACCGCGATAAGAGATCCCAGAATTATAATCAATAATGTTCCTATTGAACATTTAACTTTAATCTCACTCCTGATATAAAACTTTAATGAGACTTTAATCAATATTTACCACACTGCAGTTCAGCTCAGCTTTTTCGGAGATATTATCCTCCTAGAAATATCCAATAATATCTTTCTAATTTCACTATTATAACTTCTTACTTCAATCTCTCTCTCCTACTGCTCTAACTTTACGATTCCGTTTGACTTAAATACCTTATCTAATCTGCATAACAAGGAATCCTGTCCTCTGTTTGGAGCTGATTGGAAATAGGTAGGGAATTAAATTTCCCTAAAAAAGACGACTCAGAAGGTTAGTGATAAAGTTCCGTATAGATTTGTCACACATTCTGTGTAAATCGTATCCATTAATTCCTTTCGATTATATTGTTATAGCCACTTGTAATCGTTACATTCATTTTGACTTACCCTGCATTACTCTTCAAAGGAATATCATATTCTTTAGACTGTTCAACTGCAAATCCAAGCTTTATAACTCTTTACTCTAAAGATGCTATTCGATTTGATTTG
Organism: Trichonephila clavipes; assembly: GCA_019973935.1. NCBI lineage: Eukaryota > Metazoa > Arthropoda > Arachnida > Araneae > Nephilidae > Trichonephila > Trichonephila clavipes. The sequence continues at coordinate 32,810 of BMAU01018158.1, read as the reverse complement.
GTTTTAATTTATATATAATTTTGAAGCAACACAAGAACTATTGCTGACGAACCTCAAAACATTGAGCTACGGTCAATTGTTTAGGATAACACCTGAGTTGACCCCCAACACTTCTTAACTTCCCCACTCACAACAGCTTTACGCCACGACAAATTTAGCATGCATCAGGCTCTCTACAGTGAATGAGTAAATATTAACGTCGCTCTGTTCAGCTACACGAGGATTTTTGGTGACGGACCACGTAATTTTGAACCATGGTCATGTGACGTTGACGACACCTGAACTTGCACTCTCCTCTCGTCTTCCTCCACTCACTCTCCTCCTGCACTCTCCCACCAACGGGAGAACATTTAAGCTCACGACCGATTTAACGTGCATCGTCCCCTCCCTGAACGGCGGGTTTTCAGTGGCACTGAGCTCGAGCTCGTGCCAAGCCAGCCAAGATCCGATACCTAGACCACTCGACTACTGCGTCCACCAGGATCTCAACAGAGAGGGTCTAGAGTGAAACAAGGGCTCGAATTAATGACATGCCAACCACGAATCCATGATCAAAAGCCCTAAGCCAGTGGTTCTCAAACTTTCACTACTGGTGACCCAATTTTTAATCATAATTTTTATCGTCCCCCCTCTAAAATAATAATGTATTGAATGCAATAATAATGCACTTTGAAAGAATAAAGCTACAATACGATCATAATTATAAACCGTACAAATTAACAAGATAAGCATTAAATTTTGTATATGTTACTTTTAAGTAATATATTTTTTTTTAACTTTTTAGTTCGATTCACTATAAAAACGTGTTTTTTAATTTGTTTCAAAACTATAAATTATTTTATAGTTATTTTTACTGTACACAATAAAAATCACAATTCCAGTGAATAATTTAATTAAGAGAAAATATACTTACCCCTACTTTCAAGGCCTTTTCAATTTTTCTTAGAAAATTCAAGAAAAAATCCAATAAAACTAAAGAAAATGTTCCAAATGTGCGTGTCCTTAATAAAGGACATAAATCACAGACACTTTTCGCTAACAAAACCGCAACGTTATTTTCCAGCTAAATGGTCATATTTTGTTCACGGTTTTGTAGTTTTGCTGTTGTTTGATTACCTACAAATAGCATTTTTATCTTTTTCTGCCTTGTATCTTTTTGACAAGGCGAAGTGCTACATTATGGCTTCATAGTTTTCTTCAGAGAGATCTTTAGGCAGTATTTGAAAATTTCAAATCAACTCAAACGTTTCATGTCTAACGCTTTTCTGATATTTACTTTTGCTATATATATATCTTGATTAATATGCATTATTTCAGTAGGTTCTTCAATTGCTTGATCAGTTTCAACTTCCTTCAATAGGGATCACAGATGCCCATTTTTGTTAATATTCTGCTTATTTACATTGATAAACCATAATACGTCGTACAACATAGCAATCAAAACTACAAAGTTGTTCATGGGGAAAGTGTAGCATGTTCTAAAAAATAATTGTGTAAAACGTTTTTCATTATTCGTTATTTGTTTCAGAATACTCATGCTTATCCATATATCATAAAACTCTTTCACATGGAAAAAGATGAATCAGAAATTTATTATATATATTTACAACTTCCCTAAAAAAATGGAGATAACTATACCAGTAAGTTCGAAGGTCAGCTAAAGTAATTTTTAGGTTAAAAGAAACGTAATAAAAAATATCTCATCATTTGATATCGTTAAAAGAAACGTAAAAAAAAATCTCTCAACATTCTCACATTGACCGCAAAGCAAACAAAATATATTATTTTAATTTGAGTATAGGATCAAAGATGGCTAATGAGAGTTGGAAGTGGAATCTTTTATTTTTGATGATCACCGGATGATAAAAATAAATTATATCAGTGTAAATGTGTATTTTTTATTATGTCAGAAAGCATTTTGTTTTACTTCATTCCAAAAAATAATTTTTTTTAAAACTTTTATTTTAAATATGCTCGTGCCCCTCTCGCAGGATTACCGCGCCCCCCAGGGGGGCGCGCCCCACAGTTTGAGAAACTCTGCCCTAAGCTACAGTGGACGAAAGAAGTTCAAAGAACTACCTCTCATGAATAAAAAAAAAGGGTGGGAATATGTCAGAATGGACAGTTTAGATAAAACTCTTTTAGACTGGACAGTTTGAAGAGATCCAGGTTTTGATTCCATCGTAAAGCAATGCATGAATTGATTGATTAAGGGTTGGTTAAGTCGCAGTTTGAAGAAACACGAGATATATCGGTGATTGTATTTTTTTTAAATCAACATTTTGAATCACGACAAAGAAGCAAGAAAGAGACCTCAGATGCCACTCTCTCTCCAAATTACAACACCATGGCAACAAGAACGACAGATTTAACCTTTTAATGAATTAAAAGTTACAAGAATCGCTCCCCAGTGCTACCGTTTTTTGCATTGGCACGCGTATGTGATGTATTAGGGGGGAAAGAAAAGGCACAGAAATAAACAATTTTTCTATGAAATAAATAAATCCTACGGAAGCAATGTCAAGGACATTTTATTGTATTCGAAAGACTTCGGATGGGCATTGATGATTGTATCGCAAAGAAAAGAATGGTGTTTTGGAAAGACTTGTATATACGTCTGGGACACTGAAAATACCGGTTTAACGAGAAGGATATATACACCGGCCAAATTTAAGGTGAGGCTTTACACGGAGTGTCTTTAGGGGCATTAGAACTCGAGAGATGCAATCCTGGTCGCGTTCTGACCTTGACCGCTTGGCTACCGCTGGAACAAATGGGAGGTATGTTCTATATTAAAACTGAAGAAAAAAGAGCAGTATGGGGGGGATTTGTATAATCACTTCAAATATCGTTTTCGTCACCGGGATGTTGCTTGAATGTGCAACATCGGTTGCCTGTTACACGCTATTGAAGTCTCGAATGGAATTTCATTAAAAAATTGCACAAAATTCAAGTATGTAAATTCAGAAGATGAATACAATCGCGTGTTCTACATTGAATTCAAAACTGACATTAGACTCCTGCTTGTTGTCCTATTTGTGAAATTTTAATAAAATTTCAAATTTGATAATTTGGTAAAGAAGATCAAATATTAAGATTCTCCAAAAAGTTTTTCGAAATTTGTATATCTTTATATATTAACCGTGAACTTTTAAATCAAGTGCATTTTTTACCCATGTGCGTAATCATTGTTGACAAATATGAACGTTTTAAATGCAAGTTTTTTGTAAAAAGCAAAAGTTGACAACAGCAAGTACGTGAACTGAATGGCTGGAAACTCGTGATTGTTTTTTTCATGTGACAGCAACTTCACATGAATTTTGCCTGTCGTAATTGTGTAAGATGTAACAGAAATTTAAAATTCTAGTACAATTTGATATTAGATATAATGATAAATATTATTTAATGTAAATTCGAGTGCATATTATATTTAGATCAAGTGTTTAGTATTACATGACACTGGGAATTATAAATTTGGACTTTCAATATCTTTCCGTTTTTCTATTTTCAATTGTTGTTTTGTGAATGTCGAGAATTATCATTTCTTGGAGAATAAGATAGAATTGAGATTGAAATATTCAGAAAATTATGTACACAAGGAATGCAGCTCCAAAACGTAATAAAAGACATATTTACGTTAGGGAATTTAATAAAAAGTTGCCCTCAAGGACGTTCTATGTTGATTACATTACTTTACGCCATGTGTGGGTAGATACAGAAGAGCAATGCGAAAGAAATGGTAAGATGTAGAAAACATGTACTTTTTTTCTTTTCTGCGAGATAATGTCTTGGAACACCGAGTTGCGTTGTGATTGGAAAATTTTCCAATAAAGCAGCTACTTCATACACATAATGAAATATTCTAAAACAACCATCCGATACTTTTAATGAAAATGAAAAATAAAGAGAAAAATTTTTGATGATATTTAACTTAAAACGTTGTCTCATTCAGAGTTTCGTCTTCATTATTTTTTTATTTTTATTTAAAATGATTTTTTCCGTTATATTGGTTTCAGATTCTTTTAAAAGGACCTATTTTTACATAGTGAAGAATTGCAAGCAAATAGTTACAATCGACTTTAAATGCATTCGCTGGTTTTGTATGCAACTGTTTCCTTAGAAGCTGTATAGAAGTGATTTGGATATTAGAAACCACATGGAGATTGAATTCTGCTTCTTTATATGTGAAACATATCCATTTATGAGTAACTTTGCTTTGTTATTTATTTTCAATATGACTGAACTTAAAAGTAACACGAAATCTATTCGGGAATGACTCCACGATCTTTGACAATGACAACATTTTGAAGAAGACATCTCAGCTAAGATATTTCCTTAAATTTCTATAGCTAGACAGCATGAGGAGTTTGACCCTAGGAAGATTAAAAGTGTATCACCCTCACGCAAGACTCGAATTCATGACACGACCACGAGTTTGCAACCATCATCCCTCGATTACCGCATCTACATATTCATTTATCTTATTTTTTATTTTAGAGTATTCTGAGCGTGTGTATATTCAGTGAGTTTCAGAATTTGACCGACACACTCAGGGGTGTGTTAGTAAACAGCAAGGGGATGACAAATCAACAGATAGCATGGAGTCGCAAACTACATTGAATCGATGAAATAGCGATGATAATAGTCGTCGGGTGGACAATGTGACAAGGGGATTAACTAAGCAAATGAGGGTACTGGGAGTACTGTGTTAGGGTTGGAAAACGTGCACGCATGCAAATGGTTCCCTTCTCCAGTAGATGCTGAAGGGAGTAGGGGCCACTGCACACAGAAAGGTGTGGTTCACTCACAATGATGCACCAGCACATTTTTCAATTATGGTGCGTAACCACCACAATTCTATAATATCCCGGGAGGTAGATTGGACACAGTAGATATGTTTTGCTTCCAAGCTCCCCGGACCTCAATCCTTCGGATTTTTTCGTCTAAGTACACTTGAAATTGCTTGGGTTAGGAGACGTCGGTAGCCAAAATGCAGAATCTCCCTGCAAGGATCATCATCGCTTCAGCTGACATCAACAGTACACCAGATTTGTTTGAAGGCGTGCAACAAGCATTCGTTCGTCAATGTCAGTTATGCAATGACTTATGCGTCTGCAACTTCTGTGACAATCCCCTGTTGCATTTCTGATGTCGAGCAGTAATCCATTAATCGTATTATAAATATACTTTGTCTAATAAATGTATATCTTACTTCTTATAGCTACTTTCCATTCCACTCGGCATCACACACTTTATAATTGTTTTTTGGAATTACTCCGACTGAAAGGAGTTTGTGACCTCATGTTCTATGGAAGAGATAGGCATTATATAATTAAGTCATTAAGTATTAAGGCAATCGACCTAGGGACCACCAAGACATTTTGAGGTGACCGCCTTTACTAAGACCCAAGATGTGCATATTAAAAAAAATATTTATGGAACACCGACGCCAGCTAGGTTGTATAATTTGTTTTCAAAATCGATACGACTGTGTTTATCAAAGCAAATAATTCAAGAAATATGAAGATGATATATAAACCTTTTATGGAAGGGAACGGTGACGCTTAACACGTTCACTGCTCCTGTAGGAGAAAATAAGATCCCTGCGATGCCAGCCGTATATTGGAATTCTTCCTCACACGCCTGCAGAAGGGTAGAGTAAATTTTGATAATCACCTCTTCCAGCGATAGCATGGGATTGGCCCATGATAAATCATTCCACACCCTTCGCATTTCACTGTCGCATCAATATCAAGTCCTGCAATGGCGTGGGGTTCGGCAGCGAAAAAGTGAAGTATATGCGTTGGTTTCAGATTCATCAGATCACGATGTTCTCTGTTCGTGGCATTGAATATGCACAGAGACTAGCTGACATAGTTGTTCAAGCATTCACCAATTTCGTGTTACTTATGTTTTTGTGCTAAAAATAGTATTTGCCATACTTAAAAGAAAAGTTCAACGTTGAAAGTAAGTGTTTAGGAAAGAAAACATACAAGTTTAAAACAGAATGGCTGTAGCTACGCCATCAGGTGGGGGATCACTTAACCTTTAAAACATTTGAAGTAGCCTGCACCCTAAAAGTGTCCCGCTACCCCTGTTCTATGGGGATTTGTTGTCCCCATGCTGACCATATCACTCTTCTGAATTTGTCTGTATACATGTAGTTCGAATAATTGTTCTAATACTCTAAAGAATCTAGTCGGAAGCTTATCCTTTTCCCAATTTTGTTATATATACTTCAAACTGAAGTGAAGTTGTATAATTCTTCCATGTTGGGTGTTCACAAACTGTTTAAACAAGTTAATTTTTAGATCTCTGTTTATTTTTATGCGACAGTTCTATTTAAAAAAAGAAGGCCCCATATATTTCTACTTTACCAACTAATTTGAGCATTTTCTGCTCTCAGTTTGCGATTCTGATCAAGCACTAGCTACAATCTTGAGCAAGAGAATATGAAATATTTCATTACTTCTATTAACACTCATTATTCATGGTTTAGAAATCAAAAAAAGTTTTTCGCATACGAAGTTATCTGCTTATTTATTTCGAACAATCGGGTGCCATTTTGAGTTCCATTGAATTTTACTCCTGAAGACCCTCTCCCCTCATTCCTTAAATAAGCATGGCCGGTGCACTAAGCAAACCCTGCTAAGTGCTTGAAAATTAGGAATAGCTAGGAGTTGATAGATTGTGCGTGTTTTTAAGCGTCGAGCTTTAAAGTATTACATCTACTTTTGGGGAAAAACATCGTCATTTTAAATCACGCTCAAGTGTTGAGATGTACATTTGGAAAAACTGGAACTCCACTCTTCAAACTTCTTAATCACACTAACGTGAGGACTTAAGGTATCGACGAATTTATCGTACAGCAACCACTTGACAAATCAAATCTTACTGGAACCAGGAGTCGAAACCAAAAACACAAACCACAAGCTTGTAACCATGGTTATATCTATATCTATCAAGGTTGTTTGGCATATTATCTGCAAACTTTAAATTCCACATTCAATGGATTCCGTCTCATGTCATAATTAATGGTTACAAAGTAACAGACTCTTAGAAAAGGCTGTCTCTTTGTACACTTCCCGGTCTAATATACCTTATACTTTTAGTGAGGTGTTCTCCGATACTAAGAAAATCAAAGTGATCTCCTGAGCATGTCTGGTACCTCGGAATCCCCCTGGGGGTGCCTTAGACTTGGAAGGTCACAGAGGTCAGAAGACTTGCATATCTCGATTTGCCAGTGGACACTTGAAATCTCTCACCTTTGAACTGGGACTAAGAGCTTTTAAAATCTCTACGGAAAATAATGCTGCTGAGGCATCACCTGACCATGTTTTACAGTGCTTATAAATTTTAACTTGGACGAGGCGCTCTTTAATCTTCTTTCATTTTTGAGTTTTTTTGGAATTTTATGGACTAAAACGTGGAGTTGGTCTAGTCTTAGATAGCCAATCTAGGGATTAGAAACCACGACCTAAGTTTGTAGCTATGACCGTTTGGCTACCGAAAGAAAGAAAAGCATGAAGAAATTCTAATTTATCCTATTCGTTTTTCTAACACGTTTTTCAATTCCTACTATTAGCTCACACTCTGTATATATTTATTTATTTATATATCTTGGTGAAATTTTCAAATGTTAATAAAATACATTTTAAAGCGCTCCATTGAGCTGAAGTATTACATACATGATTTTTTTGGATGACAACACAATAATTTAATTATAAAAAATAAAAATTAATTGATTGCGACTAATTATTTAAAGAATTACAAATACAGCCACATTGGCATCGTTTTGGGGTGACTTGTGTCAAAACTTGAAAATATTTTTTTCTCGCGTTTTAGAGCATTCAGTTGAAAGGAAACTTTATACGATTGTTTTGGATCGAACACGATGGTTTTGGATGACAATACGATACTTTAATGATAATGAATAAAAATTAATTACCACTTAATGTTTAGATTGTGTCATATGTATATACATATTTATATTAATTGCAACTGTTTAATAAAAAGTAGCTAAAATAAAAAAATTTTTGTTGATCAAAGTATGAATTGACTTAAAAATTATTTTTTTTTATATTATTTTTATTGAAGAAGAGTGGGAGGGTTATATATATATATATATATATATATATATATATATATATATATATATATATATAACAGTTAATGTAATGCGTCAGTTTTCCGAATTACATTTTTTTTTAATAATACTATGGGTTTTAGAAGTAAATAAAAAATTTATTTGATACGTGTCCAGAGACAAAATTTCTACTCACTTTTTTTACGAAGACATTCTTTTCTGTCTGTCCTTTTTGTATTTCAAGATGTAGTCCCAGTTCTGAAAATACATTACTTCGCATTCTTGTTCATTTTTATTGGACAATATTCTTTTTCAATGAAGATGGTGCATCAGCCTCATCAATACATGCTTGTAAATCGAAACTTGTATATTTGCTTTGTTCTAGAAGCTGGATTGTGAAACGTAATATTTTAAATTGAGTTGCAGTGGTTTAAAATAGTGGTTATACGTTGAATTATTGGTTTTTTTAGTGAAACAAATCATTGTTTCTGTCTGCAGTTCAGAGAATGGACATAGGAATCATAGAAAATTTCTTAACCGGTTGCATTGGTTGTAAGTAATCATGCAAAATTGTTTTAGTACCATGTATTATGCAATGTAGGTGTAGGCAAATAGCGGTGAAAAAGAGATTTCCTTGAAGTTCACCAAGTGACAAACTATAGAGAAAATGTTCTTGATATTTGGATCCATGTATATTTCAGAGCAAAGTTTTTATTCATGAAGATCAAATATAGATACAAGTTGGATGACATTATTTTCAAGGCTGTGATTGAAATTGAAACAAGCAATCTCTTAATTTCAAAAACAAAAGTTAAATAAAATGTGGTAGAGTGCGATGGGGTACATTTATCTCAAGAACTCCTTAACGCATTGGCTTGTGTTTGATTCTGGGAAAACTCACCGGTAAATTTGCACATGCACGTGGGCCACATGGTTATCTTGCATCTCCTTTTTTATTTCTAATGCCCATCTGAGATCCGTTCTAGTAAAAATAAAGATACTTGATTACAATAAAACTTATTACTCCCCCCACACCCTAGACAGCCATCCTCACACATTTAAAATTGCGTGAGTGAATACTAACGTCGCAATGTTCCGGTACACGAAAGTTTTTGGCGACGGATCTCTTTACTTTGAACCATGGTCAAGTGACGAGGACGACACTTGAGCTGGCACTCCCCTTTCCTAACTACCGCACCACACCAACGGGAGGACGTTTGAGCTTTCGACAAATTTAACGTGTCTGAATTTAAATTTAATTTTAGGAACTATAGTGTGGTTCGAGAAATGTTTCTATTTTAAAATTTTGAAGTAAAATTAGTTCCTCTAACGAATCCCTGACATCCAAAACTCTTAAGAGCATTCATTAATGTATTTATGAGTGTGTATAACAATAATACCGTTACCTAATATATTCCATCAAGTTGGCTTTAAAAAATATTTTTCTGTTTCAAAACAGGCCTAAATTCTAATAGAACATTTTAAATTTAAATAGAATAATTTTAAAGTAAGAATAATGTATTAAAAACAGATTTCACTTGTACTACTTAAAATATATGAGAAATATTCTACATTTTTGTCCACATATTCAACTTACTATTACTATTTTTATCAAGGCTTATGTGTAGTTTAATACTAGCACTGGGTTTGGAACAATGGATTTCTGAAATCTTATTGCTTCTCAAAAATGCTTTGTTGAATAAAAAGATACACAGAAGTAAAAGGAGATAAAAGAAACTTCAGCAGTTCAAAAGCTCTTTCTTCAGTATATACGCCTCCAAGCATTCATGTATGTGATGCAATTCAAGATCTCTTATGGTTCGAATTTCCGTTAGATCAGAATGTAAAGTGTTTGTGTGTAGAATGCGCTTTGTAAAAAATCATTGCTTGCTGTTGTACTTTGAGACATTTTTGTGTCGTAGCTTTTCAAAAGAAATGTTCAGTAGAACTTGGGTATACGGCAACCAATGGAACTATGTTTTAATACATGATAAGATTAATTCTTTTTACTTTTAAGTCTTATGAAAATGATTTTAAGATATGAAAGGTATATTAATGTTTGATACTATTTTTTTTCCTTTTCATAGCATTTTCTATATAAAAATACTTATTAATTTCCCGAAATTTTTCGTTTGTAAATCACATCTAATTATAATATGTAATATTTTTATTTGAAATAAATCACATGCTTATAGCATAGCATAGAAAAGTGTGTCCATATATCATACACACACTTAATATGGTCTATCACTCATAATATCAGATATACTTGATTTTTTCGGATTGGAAATAATAAAAAAATTAAAATGCATGTTTATCTAGAATTTTAAATTTGGCTTTTTTTATTATTTATGAGGAAAATCATTAAAATAGAGAGTGTTGCCTTAAGGTATCATTGTGTTAAGAGGTCAAAACCTACAGTACGGCAGCACAGGTTACGAAAGGTAGAAGTTTTTGAAGCCATTTTGGAACGATATGAAGCAATTTTGAACAACATTTTATCATTTTTTCAAATCACAGCCGGATGGCAATTTTGTAAATACCGATAAAGATTTCAGTTTGCGCTTAGTAGGGCTATCTAGTCGTCTTTGTTGATACCAATTCATTAGCTCAGAGTGTAAACCACGAGCTACAGTACAGGATTACCTTAAAAAAATTTTTTCTCCGAATTTTTTTTTTATCAGATGATCGAACGGTATGTTGCCTACTGTCTACACCAGTGAGTCCCAAAGTGGTCTATATCAAACGCCCCCATCCCCCGCCTAGAAGACCCGCTAGCATTAAACCTGATCGTGATTTTAATTTTAAAAGAAAATTCACCTGTTTAACAGATTTATTTGCTAAATTTAATGGGGCTAATTTGTAGTTACAGGGACCATCATTTCAGCGTTTCATGCTAGAATTAAGCTTAGGAGTATAATATTGGAAGCACCAAATTTTCCCAGTTTCTCAATTTGTCACAGGCAATTTACCAGGAAAATGACGCTTTAACCTACGTTTAGAACTTAAATGCCCTTTATCAGATTTTGGAACACAGCTTGAGAATGCTTTGACTTTGATAATACTTCAGTCGGCAATGAATTCATAGAGTCGCATTGATAAAAAAGTCAAATTACAAGAGGAAATTATCGGTATAGGCACGAATATTTTAAAGTAAGATTTAAAAACGAATACATACAAATTTTTGAAGCACAGCAATTAATGAAGCTCCTGATTCTTCCATTCCATTTAACCCATTTTTGTTTGTGGCTCAGTTACTTTATGTAACATTTATTTTAAGTATTAATTAAATTTAAATTTAATAAATTAACATGAGTGTCTTAAATTTTAAACTCTATACTTTACTACAGTAGGAAATTTAAATAATTTATTTTAAAGTAATTAGTTCCCTACCAGTTTTACCAGAGACATTTAAGTTGATAAATTTGCAAGCATTTTATATTAGGTAAGTAGGGACCTACCCTAAGCCGAAAAACATAGCAAGGCGTGTATGAGATGAAAAAGTTTGGAAACCTCTTGTCTACACTGTGCTACAGACGAATGAACATTATTCTAACAGAATTATGGATATTGCATACACTCGTGTGCAAAACTCCGAGAATTTTCACATGAGGTCGATTTACTGAACGGACATATTTGTGTAATGAGATTGGTAATAACAGGGAAATTGATGTTCCTTTCAAAAGTTCTTTTGTGTCATCATGACTATTTGTAAAGATCACCGTGCAAGTATATCAAAACTCCATTTTATGACTAGTGATTAAAGGTGAGGCTAGTAAGGAATATGACCCCTCTCATATCTCACACAGCGTGATAGTACACTGGACAAGGGTTGACTGGAATGATGGTTCTATATGGCACTTGATCCCACTCCTGCAGCAAGACTGTTTTAAACTCTGAAATGGCTCCTAAAAAAGAAACACGAAATTAATTTTCTATACCAAGAACGTCTCAGACAGGATAAGATCAGGAGATCTGGTCAGACAGTCTGTGCTACGATTATCTTCACTCTCCAGGTAAACGCCTGTTAGTTAAGTTATTTGTGAAGATGCATCGTCCCTGAAAATTCACCTGAAAAATCGTATGTATAATTGACACAAATCTACTCTTGTTACTTTACAACAGTCCGCACGTTTGCGGAATGTAGATGTTTGAAGAGTGGAAATTCAGCTTTGGAATACACCGAGTCAATTGAACGAGCCCATATGTTGTTTCTTACGGTGAAATTCATAAACAACAGATCAATTAATCTATGTTTTTTTTCATGTATCAGTTTCAATACAATATTGAAAAGTAATAAAACTGCAAATTATATATAAAAACATACACTTAAGAGAAGTGTCTCGAAGCTTTCGAATGATTGAATATTATTCCAAAGCAGAAAAACATATGAAGCAAATTTTCAAGCATTTCCGCATATAATTTCCAGAGGTGTAGCTACCGCCATATCAGACGTATCAACGATACGGGGGCCCAATCTTTAGGTACCCAACATCTGTAAGCAAAAAATCGTTAAATGTTAAGAAGCCTCAAAAGAGGGACTTCAAAGCCTTTAGATACAGAGCCCATTCAGGACTATATACGCCAGAGGTAATTTTTCCAAGCTTTTCTACCATCTATTATAAATACTTCTGGTGCATTAAAGTTTTAATTTTATACTGTGTCTCCTATTCACAAATGCATTTTGAAATATAGTATACGATTTCCATTTTCAAAACTCACCCTATCTATACCAAACTCTACTCATACTTTTGCTGGAGAAATCACCTTTTCTTTTCCCTCCAACATCTTTCTGTCTTTGTAAAAATGATCCCCATCCCCTAGAGAAAACTAAAAACCTTTCCCATGCCGAAGAAACACCTTCCTCTTTCTCTCCTCCATCCATCTTGCTTACCCCACAAAGCATCCACTCGCGGCGTAAGAGATGTTTATGACTTTCGCCAACAATGACCAGAAGGAAGGAGAAAGAAGAAACTGGAGATGACGGAGAACGTTTTACTCTTTTTTCCCTTTCTGTGTGGACTTGAATGCGTCTGTGTGAGGAATTGTTCGGATCAAAGAAGACAGATGAAGTGTTTAATTTCGGAAAGGAATCTTTCGACTCTTTCTCGTCGACCGGATTTTTTGAGTCGAATACATCTATTTTTATTGGAAGGAATTATTGCTCTTTTCTGTCATTGAGGAATATTTTTTACAGATTTGTTTTTGAAGAATTTTTTTTATTTGTTCCTGTGGCGCTTATGCGCTTGTGATTATTTGAAATTGAAAGAAAGTTAAATTTGTTAAATGGTTCTAGTAAATTACATTACCAAAAATTCCAGGAAAGAAAAATATAAATTTTTTATTGCTAAGTTTACGGTACTCCTTTTTTATGGGGCCATGATACCTAATGTTTATGGTCACGACCTCGTGGGAAACATGTCGCGAGTTCGTGTTTCGGTGACACAGAAGATCAGTTTTGTAGAGGCGCTGCCGAAATTTGTTGAGACTAGGAATTGCAATACTGGTTGGTATACCGGGATACCGAATACCGGTATTTTGAGACGTAAGCATAAAAGGTATTTAAGCTTGTAATACCGGTATTTGCAAGCTTAAATACCAGTTTTTCGGAATTAACAAGAATTTTTAAAAATTGCATCCACTATATGTCCAGGGACGTAAAATACAGTTTTGTTTTTTATGTCTCCCTAACCGGCGAAATTAATTAGACTTTGAATATAAGGTCGTATCGTACAATTAAGAGAAGTAATAAATGAATTATCCACTCTGACCAAATATATTCAATTACGGTTCAGAGCAAAACTGCACACGCGCAGGATTCATAATCTGATATTCATATCTGAAAACAAGGTTGCAGTTGTAAAGAAAATGCGTAATATTCCAATATTTTTAAAATTGAGTAATTTGTTATTCACATCGTATTAGCATATCATACTTGTATTTACATATCATAATGATTTTAAAAAGAAAACGAAAAAGAAGAAAAGAGACGAACCATTTAAAATGTTATCACGTTTATAGTAAATTTTCTTAAAATTTTTTACACACAAACCTATCCACATTCAGAGGAATTTGGTACAGTAATCGAAGATGATGATGACACTAATGTCTATAGTTGAAAGGAATTTTCTCTTGAACAAAAATTAGAATTAATGATAACTAAAACAAATTACAAAACAAAAGATACCATACAGAAAACAGCTGTATCCAAAACCATCCGACGAGAGATTTACAGGTAAACATGTGGAAAAAGTATATCGCATACTGCTAACAATACCTCGAACTAGCGTAGAGGCCCAAAAGAGTGTTTTCAACAAATGGTAATTTCTGTACATAATTACGTTCCAGACTTAATGAAAGTACAATTAATGCATAATGTTATTTAAGATCACATTTCAAAAATTTGTAATAGTACCACACCCTGAACAATGATGCTTTTTGTGATTTAAATACATAAGATGTTCCTTTACTTTTTGTGATTCTTTATATACTGTTATAATTTAAAAACGAAAATTAATTTTTTTGTGATATTTACACTCTACATTGATTGTTGATTTTTTTTTGGTGCAAGAGCCAAGTTTGGCTATATTGTGCCACACATTCGTTAGAATATAAAATTTTTTAAAATATATGCTCACAATAAAAATATATATAAATATAAAAATATATTTTAAAATGTCTGAAGATAAATATAAAATTGAGGAAAGTTTTTAAAAGTGCATAAATGTAAAATTATATGCACATCTATTTAAAACTCTAATGGTACAATAAAGTCCTGAAGAAAATTATATTCCATGTAAAACATCAATTGAGCGTAAAAATGCAAAAATGTTTGGATGGGGAGTTTCCCCAAACAAATCAGTCAAAGTTGAAAGATTGGTTTTAAAAAAGGTGTTTCTTTTAGATTAGTATTTTGGACATTCTATTAAAATGTGTGAAATGGAAGGGTCACATTGACAAAAGTCGCATACTGGGGGACTCTTTCCTAGCAGTAAATGTCTATGCGTTAGACCAGTGCTTCTCAAATTTTCAATACTGGCACCCCCCCCCTTTTCGATTTATCACGCTCCCCTTATACATTAATAATGTACTGAATTGTATAATAATGCACTATGACGCTAAAGCTACAATAGACGATCTTAATTATAAACCATACAAATTAGTAACATAAGTATATTAAATTTTGTATACTACTTTTACGCAAAAAAAAAAAAAATAAAATAATAGGATAATTATAATGTTAATTTTCCTTTCCCTAATTTTTAAACTGAACATATTGCAAAATCCGGTGGCTGCTTAGAAGACAAAATATAGATATCTGCTAAATATAAAAAAAGAATTCAGAGGATCAATTTCTAATCATAAGCATTCCTTATAAAAACTTTGATTTGCAAGACAAGCCCATGGAAGTCGTTAATACTTATTAAACTTGTTCTTAATTTAGTATTAATTAATTAGTAACAAAATACTCGTTGCAGCACTGATATATTAAAAGTATACCGGCTGAAGTACCCGCTCTTTGCCCGAGTTCATTTATAAGAAAATAAAGCATTATTGATATAATAGCTGAATTGTAAGGAGAGCAAAGCCATGTGCTCGACAATGCTTACAAAAATGTAAAATGTTTCTTTTTAAAATGGTTGCTCAAACTATAATTAGTTTTAAGCGAATTGTAATTTTAGGCCTCACGGAATTAGCATTTATATTTGATGTTAAATAATGAACAATAATATAAATTTCCGATGAAGAATAATTGTATTATTTTTAATATTTAAAACGAAAAGACTTCAACATGTTTTAAACCGGGAGCAGGTGCGCACTCGATACGGTCGAGTGGGGTTTTTAAGTCACAACAATCCTTTTTTTTTATAATTATTTTATTGTACAGAATTCACATCATGATTCCAGTGAATAATTTAACTAAGAGAAAGTTTACTTACCTACTTTCAAGAACTTTTCAGTTTTTCTTTGGTAACAAATAAACAGTTTTTCCAGAATTAACGATTTCGTAATATGTGTGTCCCGCACGACCACTTCCGAGTAAAAATTGTATTCATTATGATAATATGTATGTTGCTGCTAAAAAAAATGTGTAAAACATGGTTTTACATGGAAAAATGCGCAACCGAGAAATACATTACTTACATCTTCCCTAAATGAGAAACAACACGTAAGAGAAAGGTCATAACTAACTGTACCAATAATTTATAAGGTTATACAGCTATAATGTGCAGTATTTCAAAAATAATGACAGTGATGAATTTTTTATGTTCCTAAATTTCTTTGATTCTGGGTATGGGATCTGTTTTTTCTCTGAAAGAGTTGTATGTTAGGCTTAAAACGAAAGCGTAGTAAAAAATCTCTCATCATGGGAATACAGCAAATCAAATAAAAGTTTTTTTTATTTTGGTTATAGGATCAAAGATCGCTAATTGGGTATTGAAGAAGTTTTTATTTTTGTTGCGTGCCGATAAATTATATCAAAGTAAAAGTACATTTTTTATTATGTCTGAAAATATTTTGTTTTAATTTATTCCAGTAAATAAATTATTTTTAAATCTTTTACTTTTGATATGCTCGCGCACCCTCGTAAGGTTACCGCGTCCCCCCAGGGGGGCGCGCCCCACAGTTTGAGAAACACTGCGTTAGACGGGTGTGTCCGATACGAAGTCGAGTCAAGCGGACGTCATATCTTCATACTGGTACTGCTGCCCAATGAGCAGTGGAAGGATGAATATTATGTAGTTTGTTGATGATCTGTTGATCCCAAGTCTCTTGCCATATATAATGGATATAGTGCTGTATGGAAGTTTTTAAATCCTGGTAAAAGACAGGCTGCTGCATGTGATCAGACTTGGATCGTGCAGCTTTATCAGCCTGTTCATTACCAATTATACCCACGTGTCCAGGTACCCAGGAAAAAATTATATCAAACCGCTTTCTTTCTAATGTTCACAGAAGTATAAGTATTTCCATCACAGTGGGGTGTCTACGTTCTGTTAAAAAGTGTAAGAATTCTAGAACATGCATGCTGTCAATGTACACACAAAAATGACGGTGTTTGGAAATTAATATATGTTGAAGTGCGACACAAGAATGGCAGTTAATTCAGCACTAAAGAAAAACATAGAATTATGTAAGGTAAAACTTAGAATAGTATTGTTAAAAACAACACCACACCCAACATGTTCTGCAGTCTTCGACCCGTCCGTGTAGACTGGTATGTACTTAGAATACTTACTGCGATAGAAAGAAAAGAGCTGCTGATAAACAGCATCAGCAGTGCCTGTGTTTTCTCATAGCCTGAAAAAGGGTTACTATAATTAAAAATTTGGATGTCCCAGGGTGGAAAAGCAAGGATGTTATTTTCCTGTATATTTGTGTTACTTAAGTGCGCATCATTTAGAACAACCTTTGCTCTTTCCAAAAAGAACTTGATGATGAAAGAACGGGCGTCATAGAGGCGGGCGAGACCAGTGGCAAGAAAAAAGGGTTTTAATGGATGAACAGACATGGCACGAATAAAGTAATTGACATTTAACTACCTCCAACTTATTTCTAGTGGTGGTTGATGGCACACAACATACAAGCTGTTAACAGGTGAAGTTTTGAAGGCACCAGAGATGATTCTCAGTGCAGAATGATGTATCGTGTCCAATCGTCTTAAGACAGATGCACCAGCAGAACCATACACTACACAACCATAGTCCAAACGTGAAAGGATTAGTGCTTGATATACTCGGAGTAACGATACTCTATCGGCTCCCCATAAGGTGTTTGACAAAACTTTTACGTTGTTGAGAGATCGTTTAATCTTCTTCCGCAAGTAAAGGGCATGCGGAAGAAAAGTCAATTTACAGTCAAAGATTACTCCGAGGAAGCGCACCTCATTGACTACGGGTATTTGTATATTTCCTATATTAATAAGAGGATTTGGATATAGGTTACGCTTTCTGCAAAAATGGACGCAGCTGCTCTCGGAAGGAGAGATCGTGCGACCATTCTGATCGCACCACTTAACTAATCGATTGACAGTTGTTTGCAGCTGTCGCTCAATTAGTTGCATATCTGAACCTTGACAAGAGATTTGCAGATCATCAACGTAAAGCATTCCTCGCACTGAAGGTGGGAGGTGATGAAGTATGCCACGCATTTGAATATTAAAAAGTGTAACGCTCCAAAAGCTACACTGAGGGACACCTTGAACTTGTATGAATTTATGAGATGACGAATGACCAATGCGTACAAGAAAATAACGAAAAACTAAAAAGTTGAAAATAAAAATGGGAAGATTTCTCCTTAAGCCAAAATCATACAAATTACGGAGAATCCCATAACGCCATGTTCGGTCGTATGCTTTCTGTATGTCAAATAGAAAAGAGAAACTAAATGTTTTCTCTTAACAAAGGCATCTCGGATTTGGGATTCCAAATGTACAATTTTATCGAGAGTGGATCGGCCCTTACGGAATCCACTTTGCAGAGAAGAAATAAGCTTTTCTTTCTCCAAAATATATACCAAACGAGTATTTACCATACGTTAAAAGGTCTTGCAGAAGCAGCTCGTCAGAGAAATGGGACGGTAACTCAGAGGATCTGTTGCCACCCTGCCCGGCTTAATTATTGGAATCACAATGGACTCTCTCCAGTTGGAGGGATAGTAATGCTCCTTCCAAACTCTGTTGAACAAAAAAAGAATGTTCATTAGAGAGTCAGGAATAAGATGACGGAGCATCATGTAAGTGATTCCATCCGGTCCAGGGCTTGTATTGTGTGCTTGTATGAGCGCCTTCTTTAACTCAGTCATCGTGAAGTTACAATTATATGGAAAAAAAGAACGAGTGTAAAAGTTTAAAGGGGTACTTTCTGCACGCCACTTAATCTCAAGAAAACGAGAATTGTAAGAGGCTGTACTGGATACATTCTGAAAAGTTTCACCCACAAAATATTAGCAATTTCATCTGGGGAAGAAAACACAGAGTCGGAAGTCTGTAAAATGGGGAAGGAAAATTCCCGATAAAAACCGTTTGCTGCCTTGACTTTCTTCCATAATTTTTTACTTGACGTTGACGAAGTGAGTGAAGAGACATATCGAATCCAGGATTCCCTCTGACTATGACGCCTTACTCTGCGAGTATTAGCTTTTGTCTTTTTGAACGCCAAAAGATGCTTTGTGGTGGGATATCTGCAAAAAGATTCCCCATAACTTCCGTTGGTTCTTATACGCTGTCTGACAATCAGCATTCCACCAAGTTTTTTAACATTGAAATGAATGACTCGAATTATTTGGTATTGACAAATTAGCAGCCTCAATCAAAACATTGGTGTTTTCTTGTACAACAATATCAAAAATTTCGGCCTTAACCATTGCATCAGATATCACAGCTAACCGGGTGAAAAGATCCCAGTCTGCACGATTATAAGAATACGTAGGTTGAAGGTTTTCTCACTTGCATCACAATCGTGGGAAAGGACAACAGGGAAGTGGTCGCTATTATATAGGTCCTTCTCAACAGAACAATTTAATATAGGTAAGAGTGAGAGTGAGCAGATGGCCAAATCTAATGTGTGAAAGGATCGTGTGGGTTCGTGAAAGTTCGTTGGTTCCTCGTGATTGAGCAGGCAGAGACAGTGATCAGAAAGTACCTGTTCGATTTGTCTGCCACGACGGTTCGACTTCACACTACCCCACAGAGTGCTATGTCCATTGAAGTCGCCAAGTATGACAAAGGGTGCTAGCAATTGTGATCAACATCTAACTCTCTAATGCACTCTCTTTAAACTACACTCTCAAATAAAACTGGCAAACAAAACAAAGAAACACCTGTATTTTCTTTCTTTGCCTGAAACTTCTACTACTGGTGTCCCGGTATTAAGATCTAAAAATTTCCGAATACCGGTATAAAACTTTTGGTCCGATATTGCCATCCTTAGTTGACACTCAACGCTTTCATGTTGGAGTGGATATTTGTTGTTTGGGGTACCATAGGTTTGGTCCATTCAAACGTTAAATTATTCAAAAAAAGGAAGAAGTAATGATTAAGAAGTGCATTTTGCAAGAAAGGACTCACAAGAAAATCATAAGTTTTTAGCAGCAAAAACATTTTGCGTTAAATATATTCATGGTAAAAGGCGCTGAAGAACAAAACACATTGCACCGGACACCACAGTACTCCCCATTATTTCATTCTTTCAATACAAATTGTTTAACGTGACATCCAAAATAGTGTCGGACCTAACGAAGACGGCTCACAACGCCCGTTTTAGCTAAATATCCTATATCGGAATGAAATACGAAATTCAATAGTTACGTAAGATTTACGCATTCCTTTAGAACCATTTAATACGTAAATCTTAAGCCAGTCAAATATTTAATTATATACACAAATAAGATAAATCCTTGTGATAGGTAATTATAAAATAGAAAAGAAGTTAAAACGATAATTTTTAATACACATAAGTTTTTTTTTAATTTTTCAATATAACTGGAGGTGTCTGAAAAGCCGCAACCATCTATACAAAGAGCCGCGGTTTGGCGACCCTTGCTCAAAGGAATGTAGAATTAAAGATCCAAATACATATATCTACTACAACATAAAATACCCTAAAATATAAAGGACATGGAAGGAATTTCCAGCATACCAATTACTACCTTATTCACTACAATTGTTTCGATTGCATCCTCTAAATTTTGTAACGCATACCCCATCACTTGAGGATGTCATTCAAAGGATTGTGGTAAGTGAGAGCTACCATGCCATTTACTTTTCACAATTGAATTTTGTCCTCATTTAAATTACCTTAATGAGGATGGGAAGTTAATGAGAGGAGAAGTGTCGAATATCCTTTTCTGAATAAGTAATCGTCATTCTGCGGTAATACCCTTTCCCCTTTTATTTAAAA
The DNA here is from genome assembly GCA_019973935.1 of Trichonephila clavipes. NCBI lineage: Eukaryota > Metazoa > Arthropoda > Arachnida > Araneae > Nephilidae > Trichonephila > Trichonephila clavipes. Next base: position 11,822 of record BMAU01018158.1, on the reverse strand, counting down.
AAAAGTTCCCTTTTTTTGTTAGTCAAGGATTAATTATTATTCTAAGCTGTTTTAAAGCTATATATTTATGTTAATTCAGCTACTAAAGCACAGTTTTGAAAAACTGATATGAGTTATCCTTTGTACAATAATCGAGAATGGCTGAAGTTGATAGGATTTTTAAACTTTTACCACACGGCATACATCTGCTTTGCAATAAATCCACCTAAGCCACGGCCTGTTTGGAAGCAAAACTTTTGTCTGCATTACGACTCGCATGAGTCAATTGATGGTTCTTTGTGATCTCTCAGTCAATTGAATTCGGCTCTAATATACACTCAAGAACATTGAAAATAGCGACCCAAGAAGAAAGCATCGGATTAAAATGAAAATTAATACACATAATGACACAGATGAGAGATTCACTTGATCTCAAAAACAAGACAATTAAACGAATACAGGGTGTTCAACAACACAAATACTGGGCAAATTCAATAGCGCGTTGGACCACCTCCTGCTGCAATACATGCCGCCACACGGTCCGACATTGAGTTGATTAGACACTTTATGTTGTCCTGAGGCAGATGGGCCCCCAAATCTTGAACAGCCAACTCTAAATCATGTACAGAGTGACACGATGGCATCTGTCGTTATAGCTGATCCCACACGTGCTCTACAGGGGACAAATCGGGGGAGCGGCCGGCCATGGAACAGTTTGAAAATGATGTAGGAAGTCTTGCGCAAATCTTGCTGTATGTGGACGAGCATTATCTTGCTGGAAAATTGCCCCTGGGAGACCATTTAGGAAAGGTCCTACATGAGGTCGAAAAATATCGCCAACGTAACGTTGGCCCGTTACAGTTCCGCGCATCACAATTAAAGTAGACCAGCTATCATAGGCTATGGCCCCCAGACCATTACACCAGCTGTGTGGGCAATGTGACTTAGAACAGTGTGGGGGAATTGTACAGCTCACCAGGGAATCTCCTCACCCATATATGGTTGTCATCTGTCCCCAAAACAAACCGGGATTCATCACTAAACACAACCTTTTGCCAATCTATGGCATTACAAATTGATCTGTTTTGGCACCACTGTAGACGCAGTTGCCGATGTTCCGATGTTAAAGGGAGTGCTTGGAAAGAGCGCTTGGATTTAAGATTTTCTTCTGCAAGGTGTCTGGAAATTGTTTGTGGAACAATTGCTACGCCTACGTCTGCTCGTATCGTTGAACGAGTCACTGTGGGGTCCACAAGTGCTTGTCGCACGACCCTTCGATCTTCTCTCCTCGTGGTCTTGCTGGTCGCTCCAGACCCGGTTTTCCGCGCGCGGGTACCTTCTCGTGTCTACTGCTCCCAAAAATTTCTAACGGCACACTCCGAACGATCCACCTGGCCAGCAACACGGTGCGTCGGCCACCCTGCAGTTTTCATTCTGATGATCATGCCTCTCTCAAATTCACTTAACTGTTAGAAATGTCTTCGAGCACGTTTACTTGGCATGTTTCGCTAACCAAAGTCTTTTTACAATCGACGGGTAATCGTCACGTTTATGAATCTTCAAATTTGCTCTGGCTTATATAGCACCCTCTTCCTGATTGTACCTCCACCTCTGAGTGTATGAGCATGCGTATTGGCACAAAACTTGGATCATTTGCATATCACATTACGCTGTACTTATTTGCAAAGTTTCGCGATTGTACTTAGTTTCCTTCTTGGGTCGCTATTTTCAATGTTCCTGAGTGTATATTAATTAACTGATTCGTTATTATGAACATCATATTACGAGCTATGCGAGATCTGAAACTATTCTTGAACCCAGATTAAAGGTGGATGACAGCACCCCAGCTGGTGTATATCTCTCCTAACTTCTACATCAACGTGAGGAATTTGAGCCTTATTTGGATTAACGCTAGAACGTCTGGAATTTCGATTAATCTTAAACGTCCACCGGGTTCTTTACGACACACACCGTGGTTTAATATAAAAATATAGTAAAATATTTAATATATAGTTGTTAGACTACTGTACAGTACGGTTTAGCTTTAAGAATTTTAATATCATTTTACTTAAGGTATCCGTACACCTTCGAAGAATTTTTTTTTAAAAACTGTAATATTTGCTATTAAAATATTTTTTACTGATGAAATATAACTTAAAACTATGAAAAATACATTTAATATGTTACTTGTAGTACATAAAAAAATTTTAGGGAATAAAGCATAGTGTAAATAGTAATTAAATTGATTATTAGAATAACGCACATAACTCAAATGTAAACAAAAATATCCCTTTTCTGTAAATTTGATGATGATCATTATAACATTTTTTATAGGGCTGGTACTATTTTCCTGATGATAATCTATTTATTACAATTTTTATCAAGTTTCGAGTAAAAGAACATTGAAAAATCCTTAAAAAATTATTACGAGCATGATATATACCTTAGTTACTAAAAACATATCAACTATATAATTATGAAAGTAGTAGGGGTTCTTTAAATCTATAAAACAAATATACTTATAAAATTTGAACTAATTTGGTTCACAACTTTTTCTGATATTTACGTTGTCAGATGTCAATACGTTAAACAAATTCATTTTGAGATAAATCAGAAATAAACTTTGAACTGCAAATTTTAATATTAAACACAATTTGCTATACTTAAAATGCTCCTGATTTATAAATAACACCATCTTTACTCTCTAAAACATTGATTTTTTCCCCCTTGTAGCTCTTAAAATTTTTCTACGCTGCTTTACATTTGGTGTTGAATGTCGTTCTGCGTCGTTAATTCTATTGATGTCAAGATGTTTGTATGCTTTTAAAGTAAAATAACCAGGAGTTATATTAAGTTTTTTAAAAATTTCAACACAACCCTTGTATCCATCATTAAATTGGATCACAGCATCCAATGCACCAAATTTTAAAATTTTGAGGCACACGAAAACTTCCTTGGGTACTCTCTGCCATATAACGCCATTTAAACACTCGTTTGAATTTTGTGTTTTGCCATGCAGGCATTTAGTAAGCAGTTCTTTGGTACACAACTCTAAATGTGTAGGCTTAATCGTGTTTAGTACTTCATTTGATAAGCCTTTATATTTTTTGTTTGGCTTTTTGCCACAAGACAGTGCTCGCTGGTAGTAGCACCAACTATCTTTTCCGATGAGACACTGCCCATGCATCGGTTTCTCGACACTTGATGAGCAATGAACAAAGCCGCAATAACATTTTGCTCAAGACCGGATAGGTATCCAACATTGCTACGAACAGCAATCCCATAATAGTTTTGCAATCGGTCAATAAAAGAGTCGGTGAGTTTGCCTTTACCAGACAGATTTTTATTTTTAGACTTTAGTTTGCGCAATCTCGCACCTACTCTCTTTTGAACATGACCAATGCATTCATATTTTGTGACGCTATCCTTCCCATAAGTATCTTTGACACTGATAAAGCCCTTAGAGTCCCCGTCACCATAATAATGTGCATATTTAAGGCCTCGTTTGACAATAGAACGTTGGAAGATTCTCGTAGCACCAACAGCTTCCATTTTTAACGCAGAACCTTGAAAATTGCAATGGCACACGTGATCTGCTGCAAAAGTTTCCGACTCAATGCTTCTAGGCATTTTAGAAATCTTTCTGCAGGTGGGACAATATGACGACATTATTTCAATGTCTACTACTTTACCAGTGTCAACTGATAAAGCTGCGACACACCCATTCATGGAAGAGTAACCTCTACGTTGCCACGTTCCATCAACTGAAATGCCACATTCAACAATTTTATTTTTAGTAGGATGTAGCACTAAAACAGTTCAGAAGCTGCTTTTTGCATTGAACATCACGGACATGAGTTTATTCTCATGATTAGTGTACGCAGTTTTACTGAGCCTGGGTAAATTTAACGTACCACATAATTTAAACCCAGCAGAAAAACATTTCCCAATTTGTCTCATACCATACACAAATCTTGTATTTACTTCAGGACAGTTTAAAGGTTTCTTTGAACTAGAAAACCCTGAGTAAAAGTCACAATTTTTACACCTGATAACAAAATTTGAGCACAAACCATATGTGGAATCCTCAGAAAGCAGGATACCTTCTTCGAAACATCTTGGGCAGCAAAGTTGTAAAAACAAATTTAAAAGGACTTCCATATCAATTATTCTGTTACCAGTAAGTGGTTTACGTTGATATTCTGCTATTTCTTCATCAAAGGCAGCAGGTATTTAAATTTTTGAAGAACTGGCGTTGGTAGATGTTGCGCTGCTATTTTTTGAATGTTTAATGGTAGATCCATTACCTAGAAATTGGCGTTTTCTCTTTGCACTAACTCTACCTTTAGCATTACCCATTTTAAATGACAAAAATTAAAATTTTCTGCTATAAAAAAGGATTAAACAAAAGCTTATAAAGAGCTACGCAATCATAAGCAAATGTAAACAAACAGTAAAGAGCACTCTATTTTCTTGCCAGGTTCTAGATAAAAATATAAATAAAAACCTGTTGCCAATTATATTCTTGGTAATTCTGAAAACTCAAATTAATATTTTAAAAAGTTTAAATTTCTTACTATTGCATATTTAAACGATACTTTGAAAAATAAAAATGTCAACAAACATTTTTTCTACTTCGCAATGCAGACTTGTACTTCCGGGTTCAAAAAGGTGCTATCGAATGAAACTCAAATCCCCATAACTTAAGTTCTAAATAAGATAGAAACAAAATTTAAACACCATTTTAAAGAAAAAGGTTCATATTTTCAAATAACATTTAAATTAAAAAATCGAAAAATTTGACGAAAATGACGTTTTGAAGGTGTACGGATACCTTAACTACCATATATTATCACCCTTTGTATCACATACAAAACTGTAACAAAGAAAATTACTTTACCTTGTAAAGGTGACAAAACGGTAATATTCATAAATATTATAATAAGCAAAATCACCATTATTGTAAGTAGGCAAGTTTTTTCATCATATTTTGTACATACCTCTTCTGCAATGAATACATTGGTATTTAATTTTTCCTGTACATTTTCCGTATACCATTTTCATGCAAGAGACACATTTTTTAATTACCTAATTCTGAAGCCGATTTACACCCCCACGCAGAGTCACTTCCACCCTCATGGTTCATTGATCCCACTAGATTCTTGTGATTAAGTTTCAAAAAATTCAAAATTGGCAGCAAATTGATTGGGATGACAGAAAATTCAACATTTTTAGATTCGTTGGGTGCATAATAGTTTATAAATGATAAAATGAGGAATTTTATCCCATGAGTTTATGTCAGTGCCTCTCAAACTTTCAATACTGGCGCCCCCCTTATCAATCACAATTTTTATCGCGCCCCCCTTATATATTAATAATGTACTGAATGCAACAATAATGCACTTTTTTTACGCTAAAGTAATAATCTTAATTATATACCGTACAAATTCATGACATAAGTATTAAGGTTTGTACATGTTGCGTTTCAGCAAAAAAATATTAAGTAACAGGATAATTATTATGTTATTTTTCCTTTCTCTAATTTTTAAATTGGAACACATTGTAAAATGCGGTGGCTGCTTAGAAGACAAAATATAGATATCAGCTTTTTTTAGAAAGAACTCAGTGGGTCAATTTCTAATCATAAGCATTCCTTTGAAAAATTTGCTCTGTAAGACAAGCCCATGGAAGTCGCTAATACTTATTAAACTTGTTCTTAATTTAGCATTAATTAATTAGTTATAAAATACTCTGTGCAGCACTGATACATTAAAAGTATACCGGCTGAAGTACCCGCTCTTTGCACGAGTTCATTTATAAGAAAATAAAACATTATTGATATAATCGCTGAATTTTAAGGAGAGTAAAGCCAAGTGGGCAACAATGTTTACAAAAATGTAAAATGATTTTTTTTAAATCATTGCTCAAATTATAATTAGTTTTAAGCGAACTGTAATTTTAAGCCTCACAGAATTAGCATTTAGAATTGATGTTGAATAATGAACAATAATATAAAATTCCTATGAGAAATAATTGTATTATTTTTAATATTGAAAGTGAAAAGACTTCAACATGTTTTAAACCTGGAGCAGGCACGCACTCGATACTAATGGTCGAGTGGGGTTATTGAGCCACCCCAATCTTTTTCTTTTATAATTATTTTTATAGTACACGATAAAAATCGTAATTCCAGTGAATAATTCAATTAAGAGAAAATATACTCACCCCTGCCTTCAAGAACACAGAAAATATTTCGGAAAAAAGTTATCACACCGGAAACTCAGTCAAAACAAGTACCTTAAGATTGCAAAAAAAACGTTTGTCACTCCCAAAAAAGAGGGAGATATATGACAAATATATTTTAGTTCACACGTTAAGACTGTCAAACAGGAGGATAGTGTCAGAGCCATTGGTAACAATTAAACAGTTTTGCCAGAATTACCGATTTCGTGCATTCTGTGCTCGGCGTGACAGCTCCGGAATAAAAGTGTATTTATTACAATATGGATGCTCTAAAAAAATTATGTAAAACGTTTTTCATTATGCTTTTTTATATGTTTGGGAATAACTCATAGAAATAAATCTTGGCCAAGTAATCCTTCAAAGAGCTCTCTGTGCTTTTCCAAAAATCATAAAAATATTTTACAAGGAAAAAATCACAGCAGAAATAGTTTATTTGCAACTTCCCTAAATGAAAAAACAAATACACACATAAGAGCAGGGACGTAACTAACCGTACAAGAAAGTTCGAAGGTCAAACCGCAGCAACTACATTCTGCTGCCTACAGCTGATGACAATAATATAACAGTGATGAATTTTTTATCTTCGTAAAATTTTTTTTCGATTATGGGTGTGGGTTTTGTTTTTTCTCATTTTGGTTTGAAAAGAAACCGTAATAGAAGTAGAAGCTTTAATTTTTTATGACGTAATATCGCAGATATATAAATTATATAAGTGTAAATGTGTATTTTTTTATTATGTCAGAAAGTATTTTGTTTTACTTCATTCCAATAAATAATTTTTTTTAAATTTTTTATTTTCGATATGCTCGCGCCCCCCTTGTACGTTTATCGTGCCCCCCCAGGGGGGCGCGCCCCACAGTTTGAGAAACACAGGTTTATGTGGAAGAACTCATCCATCTCCATGCTGAAGCATGGATGCGGAGGTATTCTTGCAAGGGGGTGTAAATTGGCTTCAGGATTAGGTAATTTGGTATTTTTTTATGCTATTGAGAATCATGAGCTCTATTGAACTATTTTAAAAACAATGTAAAATCAATGTACGCCGCTGGTGCCCATATAACTGTACCCAAAATCTAGAAATCCCTCTCAGTAACTTTATTTAGCTGAGTAAAACATATTTGGTAAGGATTTAATTAAAAAAAAAGAAAACATGAACACATAATGTGAAGTAAGAACAGTAATCACAGAAGCAGGGAGGAAAATCGATGCAAAATTCATAAAAAACTGATTAAATCTATAAAAAAAAACGTGTAAAAGTTGTTGTAGACACTAAAAGATATCTTACTAAGTACCAAATTAAGAAAGAAATACTGTATTTGAAGACATTTTGAGATTTTTGCTAAGTGTACGAAGACTTTTGTGGCGTAATTTTTAAGTAGCTTTTTGATTATTAATTTTTAAAAATAATAGTTATACTATTCTTAAAAAAATGATTATGATATTCCAGTAAAAGAAAGTTGAAGGTATCATAAAAAAATTGCAATTCCAATATATTAATTTTTACTAGTTAAAAACACAAAATTTAATTGGAAATTGCAAGTGTACGAACACTTTTGTGTCCCACTCTATATAGCATAAAATAAAATAAAGTAATAAAATACAAATTTAATTCTTAAAAAGCTAAAAATGGATAATAATGGATTTTAAAACCAATAAAAACGCGCCAAAATGCAATATAAGAAGAAATTTAAAAAGTTAATAGACCAAATGGGAAAATTAATAAATTTTTAGAGCTGTCATTGATTAAGGACAGTGAAACAGGATGAAGCTTGCTTTACAGGATCCAATCTCCCCGATCCAGCAGAAAATGTCAACACAATGTTGCAATGGAAAGCGCAGAAAAAAACAGTCAACGAAGCCAAGCCTAATAAACAGCACGTGTAAGCGAAAGGACAATTTATAACAAATAAACTAAAATGGATAACTATTGCAAAGTTGTACAATTTTACATATCGAAAGAAACAATAAACCGATATTAAGATCTTGACTTACAAAACTCTTAAGAATCTCGAATAACAGAAATATAAGAAATGCGTGTCTATACTGTATTAACACCATCCGCAAAGTAGTACTACTATCTATTAAGTATATATATATATATATATATATATATATATATATATATTCCCTCTTTTATCTTATAATAGAAATCCATGACCAACATTCTCCTCAGGGGCGATGAATGTTTTTAACTCCTAACCCTTATCTGTTCTCTTCACTTCATTCTACCAAGTCTCAGAGGGTTTGTGGGTGATTTATTAGGGGGCTTTGAGAAGCAAGCTTAAGGTAAGCATCGGATTTATCATCTGCGGCCGATCGTTGAGTCTTTTGTTCACAGCTGTCTTCCAACATTTCTCTCCGGGGATGTTCTCCTCATTTCCGGGGGGGACGCGTTACCTTCTGCTCCGATTTCTCTAGAATCAATTATTCACGGACAATGGAGATCCCCCTCCCCTAATAAATGTAACTTTGAAGTTAGGATTTTGGTCATTGATGGAAAAAAATTTTAGAAGAGGTTAAAAGAAAGTTTGGTGGGTAATTATTATTTATTAAAACACACGATAAAATCTGGATAAAAATATGTCTTAAAATGTATTACTTATGCGATAAATAAATATGTAACTTGACTGTATTTAAAATTTGTTTCATCATATTGGAAATAAATTTTGTTTTTCAATTCAATTTTTAATCAAAGTTATAAGGTTTTTAATAATTGTATGCATAATTATTTTGCATATTGTATATTTTATGTGTATGCCATATTTAAAATAAATTTTTACTTACATTTTAACAACTGAACACTACATATATCAAATATTTTCAAGTTTCTATGCCAAATTCAGCATGCAGAAGGGAAACACAATCCTGAAGACTTTTCTTTATAAAAAGTTAAAAAAATGAAATATTTTCTATACCATCAAATTCGGCGTCAAACGCGCACCTATTCTGTCCAGCTGCAACTCTTGATTTTTAGGCACCCCTTTCTTTACGAAAAAACTATGAAACGTACATAAGCAGTGCTCTTATGTTTTGCAGTCATTTATTCGATGTAATATTCCAAGTTTTAGAAAAACACATGCATATATTTACAGAACTAAAACCCTTTAAATTCATAAAGATTGCCACTTCTTTTACATAACCAGTATATTGATTTATGTATAAATCTAATTTTTTTCCATGCTCATATTTTTTTCTTTTTTTTAATGCACTCATTTTTAAAACTGGCGTGTAACGTGCACCCGTATATAAACTTCGATCTTGTTTTTTGTGTTAAAAGTGCGTGTTGTACACCAGGTGTTACTGCTAAATTTCCTGATGCCTTATTTCCATGGGTCACTTAGGACGATGATATTCCATGGTACTTTTATCTTAATCCAGTAATTAGTCTATCGTCTTAGTCCTTTCTTTATTTAACGAAAAACATAGAAGATATGTACACAGCAAAGAACTGTACATACCAGCCAAACAAAGTATATTTTTAGCTGACTTGTAGTCCCATCTATATTTTACATTTAATTTCCAACAGTTACAATTGTTTTAAAATCTGTGGTGGGCTGGATAGGAATTTCAGACCATTATATCTCATTCCAGAACTATAGTTTGCCCATTATAGACTTAAAATATGACAAATGATTTTTTAATCACAGAAAAAAATTCTAATGAGGTACTTTAAAATATAAAAAGATAACACTCATTTATGTAAGATATTCTTCATCTCTAAGAAGCTTCACTAAAATTTGGCGTCATTATTAAAGTTATCCCGATCTGATGCATGAATGATATCCAAAGCATGTTTATTGTTTGTTAAAACCAAATGCACAAAAAACAGCAAACTAATTAAGGTATCCGACTAGGTTGAAAAAGTGCTTTTTAAGTGTTTGATGTTTGGTGCTGTTTGGGTCATTAGGGAAAAAAGAAATTAATTATTGAGGAAGAAGGACTAATACATAAAACTAGAGAGTTTTTTAAGTTCTTTTTATAGAATTTAATTATCTTACTAATAAAAATATTTTTTTAATTCGTTTTTTGAAGAATGAACTTTTCAAGATAATTTGTGCACGAAAAACGGGATATCTTCTAAATAATCCAATCAAATACAATGAAATTTATAACATATATACTATGAGCCCTTCAGAGTGTAACAAACCGCAGTTTTTAAGACAGCTGCATTTAATCACATTTTACAGCCAGTTTTAGCATAGAACATGCAGTAATTTTGACGAAAAATCATGACCATCAAATTTAAATGCTAATAAAATATTTATTTCTTAAACTTTTTTATCCTGCGGTTTGTAACACTTCAGAGGGATCAAGAAGTATATCAATGACGTTAAAATTGCGCAATTTATTTTTATTTTTCAAGTTTTTCTTAACTTAAAAAATTTTGCTAAATTTTCCTAAAAATTTTTTTTTCAAAAAAGTGCAACACAAGTTAGTTATTTAATAGTTATGACTTTTTAAGTCTATTTATGTTCTTTAAAATAACAAATTTATTCAGAAAATCAATACTTGAAAAATTTATCTCCAAACCTAGTTGGATACCTTAATGGACGAAATCTAAAGAAAAATAATGAAACAAAACAAAATAAATCCGTTTTCGAAGTAAAATTATATATCTTTATTCTCATTTACATTGTGGAGAGATGAATCTGAGACAAAAAGGGTTATAAACATTTCATTTGATTGAAGATATAGGATCATGTATTTCCCCCAATAATTCCAGGAAAGACATTTTAGGGAAGAAAAGCGGTATTTTTCCCTTCCAAATTTAACAAAAAAAAGGGGAATCATTCAATTTATTTAAAATGACTACCAAATCAGATAAAAGGAAAATTAATTGAAATTTTTCTATTGCCAAAAATGATCAAAAAATAGTTTTCTCTTAAATTATTATTTAAGTTACAATGGTGTCAGTTAAGCAAATGAAAACACTTTACGTTCTTTGATTTATTTTTAAATACTCAATGAAAACATCCTAGATATTGTGATGCATTATATGCTCTTTGATTATTTTATTCCTTGATATGAAAAAAAAAATATCTGGAAAAATATATTGTCTTACGTTTGATAGCATTTTAAAATTCTTTTTCTAATTGCATTGTTCTCTGTCTTATTTACATTTTGTTATGAGCTCATCAATTGACAGTCATCCAGCAGTTGTTGAACGTTATCCCTATCCACTTTTAAATTCGTTTGCTTGGCAAGATCGATAACTTTTTCAATCGTATTAGCAATTTCACCAAATTTACCAATTTTTTTTTGTTCGAAAACAAAAATAGAATTGACAAGATTTGAAAATCGCGTAACTCCGGGTGCGCGTAAGTTGGGGAAGCGTCAGTCGAGGTTTTACTGTATGTGCCAAATTTCGCGACTTTTTGGTTCTATCACGACTTTATTCAGGGAAAATTATTGTTTAGTTTTAAAAATTAAGAGATATTATTTTTTATAACTCTTAAGAATTTTTAACGATTTATTTGTAAAATCACCAAAAAATGGCCGACACACACATCACGAAACTGCACCATATACTTAATTTTCTTTTGCCTGAGTTTTAAAAAAATTACATCTAGTTGTGACACAAGTTCTGATGTAAAAATTTA